>BSBK01008468.1:2500-175000 GCA_027943335.1 Chamaecyparis obtusa | reverse complement strand
AGAGCACACCCACATCCCCTAAGCAAGAGCAAATCAAACAATGCTTGGGTGCACCTATTTAGGCTCTATTTGAGGTGGCTTAGCTTAGAGTTTATTTGTTTTGGATTGATTTCATGCTAGATTAAAATCTAAATATTTGTTTGGTTGAAGCTTTTAAAATAGGTATCCTCAAAAACCTTGTCTACATTCTGGCACGCCCAGTGGGACCCACTTCACGGGTCTTTTGACAACATCTCATCCGTTTTGGAGTTTTTGCTAAATTTTGAAGCTTGAAGGTGGAGGGAGCTTGTGGAAATATTCTTCCTCTTCTTAGTCTTATCATTCTTCCATTCTATCTATTCCTTCTTCTACTTCTTAAGAGATTTTGGCATATTCTCCTCTTTAAAATCCATAACGAGGCACTTCCACGAAAAACCTTGTAACTTTTGCATACAAACTCCATTTTTGGTGATTCAAAAGGCATTGGAAAGATGTTTCAAAGGTCTATAATAATATCTAGGAAAGAAAGCTCGGATCAGGGGTGACAACAAAATCATTTCAGTTTGGGGTAAAAATGAACAAAACAAAGGCATAAACATCTTATTTTAGTGCTTAAAATGAATTCTCAAATCATTCTTAAATGCATTAAAGACTAAAAATTTATAAAAATCTTCTAAAAAAATGAAACTAAATCAATCCAATCATTTGCATCCTTGCAACATCAAGGTTTTAGATGCATTCATGCAAAGTTAGGAACACTTCATTTTTGGAAACTTAAAAAGAACTTCAAGTTTCGATTTCAAAAGGTTCAAAATCAACACTAAGTGCACACAAAATTCTAAATCAAACTCAAAGCATCTATCAGGGATAAAATGAACTTCATTTGCAAATATTTTAAAGTTCTTTTAAAATCTCATGCAAACTAAGAGTCCTAAATGGTTGCCAAAACTGTACTAAAAGCTTTGTTATTTGTTCCAAACAAATGTCTTGTTGCAAAATCTTCAATGTTTCCTAGGTTTTTCATGCATCAAAACAATCTAGGAATATCATTTTTGGGCTTAAAACATGCAAACTAGAACACAAAATCTTGAATGAAAACCAAAGTCCAAAGAGTCATTTTTACTTTGAGTAAAAAACAATCTTGAATGATCTAAATTGGAAAGAAAAGCATCCCTATTCCTTCCTCTTTGAATTTCAGTTCAAAAAAAACTCAATCTTGAATGATCTAAGGATAAAACAAAGCTCTTTTCAAAGTTCTAAATCAACACGCCAATCTTAATCTTGAATGCTCAAAGAAAGAACTTGCAATCGCTCAAACACTTACTTTTTGGAGAAAGAACAAATCAAATCTTAAACACTTGTGTCTTCAAAATTTTCAATTCAATCACACTTAATCAATTTTGGGAAAAGAACAACTTGCTTCATGTGCATCTAGGAGCTTTATCTTTTTGAAAATCCTTGTTAAAGTAAGCAATGTAGAACATTTGAACTTGGACAAGTTCACTTGTTTTACTTTTAGCGAGGCCTGTCTGAGGAGAAAAGCGCTTCCTCCTCGGAGAACGACCTCAAACTGGTATCCCCCCCAACCGGTATATAAATAAAGTGAAGGCAAAAAGTACTCACTTATATCTCCTAATCCATGGGTGTTTTGTGCCAAATGCAAATGTCTAGGGACAGGTAAATATTCCTCCCCCAGTGTTGTTGGCTAGGCTCTTAAGTGAGTCATAGGCGGTCAGCATAATCGGGTATGGAGACTCCAAGGAACTATTTAAAAACCTGATAAAATAGAGACTACCCTATCTACATTTGAAAGTATCAAAATCCTTGTGCAAGGACCGATTCCAAGGGGTTTACCAGGTCGCCTCAAGATTACTCACCATTTGTATTCCCTTGTAGGGGGGTACCAAGCTATGGGCAAGCAATTTTGATACTCACCTTCCTTAGGTAGATCTATTTTAAATGCTTGATAGTCAATACTCTGTGAAAACATTGTTGGAACATACACTTTCAAAGCTTTATCAGAGTCAGTTATCTTGTTTGTATCCCACAGGGTTGCTTTGTCCCTTGTGGAGATTGCTTTTCCAAAAATCTTTGTTGAAATCTATCCTTTGCCATTGGAAAACATCAAACTGATCAACAAACTCAGTTCAAGATACTCAAGACATTTTGTAGAGAAACCCTTGGAATCAAATATCCAAAGAACCTTTTGTCTCAAACCAAACTTATCAGAATTTCCCCGAGTTATGCCCAATTTGATCAAACATCCGAAAGCTAAGTTACCCAAATCCAAAGATTATCAAGAGAAGAAAGTTGCAGAAAGAAACCTTAAAAGCCATCAATCCTCTATCCAAGCAACCCAAGCAGAAGAAAAATATCAAGAAAGGCTTGATAATATTGGCTATAATGCAAGAGTCAAACAGTTTGCCTATCGATTCTGAGTGAACCATCATTACGTCAACCTTGAAAGAGAAGATTAGCTGGATCCATTGCATGTCCCATTCTACCTTCAGATCTCAAAAACCTATCTTGGCAGTCCTTCATCCTAGTTTCAACCCGCATCATCACCAAACCTTAGTTGCATCCTAGAAATCTTCTTAGTTGCATACACCATCATCTTCCTAGAAGCATCATAGATCATCCATTCCAGTTGCATTTGCATAATCCTTCACCATATTTCCATCAGCAATCCACAATCAGAATCCCAAATCCTTGATCCAAATCCAGCATCCATTATCCAAAACAGAATCCACTATCCTTTGCACCAAATCCAGAGATCCAAATCCACAAGCACTTAGTGTTCAAAACCTTTGAGTTGTTTCCATCCCTTATCCTAAATATCATCCCCTTTTTGACAAAGCACTGTCTAAAGGAAATCCAACTTGTCCTTGCATAGCCTCATCATCTTGAGCAAGAGATTGGCTTGTATTGATAAGAATCCAATTGACCAAAGATCATTAGTCTATCCTATGTTGGCCAAATCCTACCACTGATCCTCCATCGGGAAAAACAACAGCTCATTGTTGACACTTAGTAATCTTCCACTAGCATCCCACCAATCCTCCACCCAATCTTGACCTAAATCAGAGCATCCCATCAAGCCTCCATTATCGCCAAGCTTTTTTTTTTACCAATCTGTCACCATCTCCCATCAATCTTCCACCATCCTTAATCCAAATCCAAGCATTTCACCAATACTTGCATTGCATTCTAGAAATTCATCATCCTTAGAAGTTCCTTAAGCTTGCATCCATCATCCTTTAGAGTCTTTTAGGAAACATCTTGCATCCATCTAAGCATCTACATCTCCATGCCTGTCGAGACAAGATCTGGATCTAGAAAAAGAAGGAACATGAATCCTTATCCAATCACCAGTTTATCTAATCCCAACATTTTTACCAGCACAATGATAGCCTATGATCCCCAAATACAAACTGGAAATACATGGGATGATCCCAACGTCCCCTCAACTCCTCTGGCAATAGAAACATTTGTGAAACATTTGTGAAACATCCACCAGTAGTCAATACGCTCATGGCCCAAAACCAGCAAAGCATGTTCACTAACTTTGCACAAACACAAACTTCCATTCCACCATATCTCCATCCTCGCATTCCCATAAGCACTATCCAAATCCCAACACAAGTATACTCTCCATTTATCCAACCGTTCCTTGATCCAACCTTGCAAACATCACAAGAAACCTCCACCATTCCTCTTCTTTTGCAAGGAAGCTTCACCAATCCCATAACACAAGCTATAACACCATTGGCTCCATTCCCTATCATAGGTACTTCATCATCCACCATGGCTGCTCAAGCTCTTGCACAAATCCAACGCTTGTCCCAGAATCAGCTCCCACCTCTTACAGAAACCTTTGCACAAGAAGTCCCGCCATCTTCCATAGGCCAAGCAACACCTTTCACTCCGGGAGGGGTGCAATCATCCTTCCCCTTCACTTCACAAGTTCCCACATCCACACCTTTTATGCTAGGAGGGATGCAATCATCTTTCCCTTTCACTCCACAAGCTTTCGCATCCATACCATCTTTTTCAGGGTCAATGCAATCGTTTCACTCTTTCTCCCAACAAGCCTCCACATCAGCGTCATCTATTCTGGGGGCAACACAACCACTCCCCTTTCATACCCAGCAAGCTTCCGCATCAACATCACCCTTTTCATGGGGAATGCAAGTGTTCTCTTCATTTCCCCCCCAACAAACATCTACCCAGGCACAAGCCCAACAAAATGCCTTCACCACGGGAATGCCTTCCATGGGTTTTTCAAAACCACCATTCATGTCCCAAACTCCCCTCACATCTACCTTCCTGACATCCACTGCAACATAATTCCCACCTAACACTGGTCCTCATTGGGGTCTCACTCAAGAAGACATGAAATCCTTTGGAATACCAACTCACTCTCCTACATCCGTATTTGCAAACCAACAAGCCACCTTCTCACAAGCAGCACAACAAAAACCATCTCAACCTCCACCAACCTCATCCTTCATGAGCTATCCATTCCCAACACCCAGTGCTTTTCAGCAAGTTCCTCCACCTCAGCAGCAAAGTTCATCCCATTTCGCAAGTTATCTTGCCCAGTCACCCTTTGCTTCAGGCTTCCCTACATCAGTTCCACCCTTAAGCAATATGGGAATGCACCTGACTTATATCGGTCAACCACAGAGCCAAGTTTAGCAAGGACCATCTTACCAATAAGCTGCATCATTCCACCAGCCACCCCCATAGCAACCATACTTCCAGTTATAGCAACAAACCCCCATCATTCCCCAATAGCAACAAGTTTCCCCCTATCAGTCACAACAACAAAACCCAGTCATCCCACAACACCAGCAAGCAATCTCATATCCACCACCGCAATATTCCCCTGTGCTACACCAACAATATCCCTAGCAAACATCACTCCAAAATCCACTCCAATCTACCTATCCCGTTGGGCCATCTCCATATCCCACTCAACAGTACCCACCTCAAATAGGAGTACCTGCTCAAACACCAATCAATGCTGAGTGGGAAGCCATGAAGAACGCTCTTAAAGAGCTTCAAACTGGTACTAAGAACAAAACTTACAAGTTTGAGGAGGTGTGTCCTTATCTGTTTGACTGGTCCATTGCCGCTATACCTTTCCCCAAGCACTTTGAGACACC
Source organism: Chamaecyparis obtusa (assembly GCA_027943335.1). Lineage (NCBI taxonomy): Eukaryota > Viridiplantae > Streptophyta > Pinopsida > Cupressales > Cupressaceae > Chamaecyparis > Chamaecyparis obtusa. The sequence continues at coordinate 169,853 of BSBK01008468.1, read as the reverse complement.
TAAGTTTGATAAATATCAGGGAAAAGGAGATCCAATTAATCATATTAAAGAATTCTATATGCCATGCCAAGAAGTGGCTTATAGTGATAACTATCTCTTACGCTTATTTCCCAAAAGCTTGGGAGGAACTACTATTGAGTGGTTCTACAAAATACCATGTGGGACTATCACAACCTTTGCCAAACTTTCTGAGAAGTTCATTGCCCACTATGCCCACAATGTTGAGATTGAGTTAACCTTGTTAGATCTCTGCAACTCAAAACAAAAAGATGGAGAAAGCCTAGCAGAATACTTGCAACGATGGCAAAACCTTACTACCAGGTTATCATACCAGCCGCCTAAAAAGCATTTGACTAAAATCTTTATTGATAATCTACATCCTAAGCTATCCCACTTCATGAGGATGAATTGTCTCCAAACCTATCAAGATATCAAAAGCAAGGGGATAGGTATTGAAAAGGCCCTCCTAGATGAAGGCACAATCTGACACTTCAAAAATGATGCCCAAAAACCTAGCAATGATAAATCCTGTTACTGGAATCGTAACAAGAATGTTGTTACTAATGGAGCCACTGATACCAAGCATGTCCAATTTGTTGTGGCTAGTCCTCCGTCAAATCCTGCATACCAACAACAACAAGCACCCATCCATCAGCAACCTCATCAAGTTCATCAGCAACCCACGCAACAATATCATTCTCAGAATAATCGGCAGAATTATCAACAACCAGCCCATCAAGCTTATCAAGGTAATCCAAACAATCAAGTCAATGCCATTAATATTGCTCCCGAGTAGGACAAACCTAGAGCTCAAAATTATCCAAAGAAGACCTTCACACCACTGGGTGAACCTTTGGATGTTATATTTCATTGAATGGCCAAGGTCAACTTGATTACATATCCACCAATTCAGCTAGTTGATGATACCACTCCCAAGCTTGATTGGTACAAAGATCATGAGTACTGTGATTATCATCATGTCAAAGGACACACTACTTTGAAGTGTATGAGACTCAAAAACTATATCCAAGATCTCATTGATCAAAAAGAGATTCAAGTAGATACCCTTGCTCAAGCCTCGCCAAATGCCAATTTGCAAATTTATCAGAATGTGTTCCCAAAACACAATGCTGGGAACAACCAAACTAAAACCAATCATTCCCAGAATCATGGCAAGGGTAAGCAAGAAGATCACACTACTACCTATATCAATTATGACAATATTGTTGGATGTATAACCCAAGTTGAGCCCACGGTCAATGCCATCCATGTCAAAGGAGCAGATTGTCAATGTGTTGTTACTACCCGCAGAGATTGGATAACTGTTGTTGGTGCCCATCCAAGGCCAGCACATAATGCACACAATGCACAGTATAACCTCATAGAACATCTTGGGAACACACCAGCCCAAATATCCATCTTAGACCTTCTCCGCACTTCACCTCTCCATCAGGAGATCCTTAACCAAGCTCTCAAAGAAGGACATGTCCCCACAGACATTAACACCACCTAGTTTGAGACCCTTGTGGGACATCTATCCATAGCCTATGCTTTATCCTTCAAACCATCCAACATGCCAGCTGTTGGACCTGACCATACTCTCCCCCTCCGCATTGCCATCATGGTCAGAGACTTTGCCATCAAACGGGTCTTAATAGAAATGGCTTAGCCCTGAACTTGTGTACTTTGAAATTCATTCAGTAGATTGGGTTCACCCAGGCTGATATAGCACATGAAGTAATTACTATCAAAGCCTATGACAATTTGGAGCGTACCTTTGAAGGTACTATTACTTTGCCCATTCAGCTGGGCCCAACAACACAGGATACTATTTGCCATGTTGTTGATCTTGACCTACCATTTAATATCCTCCTAGGCCGACCATGGATTCATTCCATCAAGGCTGTACCATCTACTTACCATCAGTGCATCAAATTTTGCATCAAGGCATTGAGGTTACCATCCATGCTGACCCCCAACCCTTCGCATACTATCATGCGATGGAAGCATCATTCCCTCACTCCACTCATTGTCCTGGAACTGACATTGGTACTTCTATTGCCAGCTCAACCCGATCCCATTGCGATCCAGAAACCATCCTCGCCTCCACCGTTTCTTCCATCAAGATTGGTAACTAGGGTTGTGGTGAATACAGTCTACATGATGCATTTGCTGTAGGGGCCCTCCCACTTGATCCACATACTCAAGGGTGCCCGAATCACCAAAGCAAGCCTATTGAAGAGCATCATGAAATCAAGAGAATGGGACCTATGACTTTTGAATCCCATGGCACGTTGAACAGTCAAGAAATGGATCCTGACATTAATAGGTGGTTGTACAAAGATCCCCCACCACCTGACAAACAACTTCTTGGCTACTTCAAAGATAAATACCCACAATCGCACAAGTACACTACTGAGCAATGGAACTACCAAGGTGGTGGTCTAGGACCACAAGAAGGTGGAAGCAAAGACCCAATTATAGCATCCAAGAACCCACAACATCAGGGTCTTGGCTTTAATACCCCTCGCCTACATATACAAGGGCCCAATACTGCAACTAGGGGCACCAACATGACTAGTGTTCCCCTCTTAAATAGCCAGGATGACCTCATAGAGATCGAAGACATCCCTGAAGAGAAAGAAATCAGATCCTATGATGATATCTTTGACGATGACACCCTCCTAGGGACTTCTATCCTTTGAAAACTTGCCATCAATCTCATAGAACTTCCCCTCATTCACCCTCAACTCATAGACTAGGACCAACCAAGCATTGCACACATCGATGAGTTCCAAAGCACGGAAGCACTCCTAAAATTCATGGGGGCATCAGGCCCACACTCAGTTCAGGATTCAGAGTCAGCTCACATCTACAAGCTTGACCCAAAAGGATACTTTGGAGAGGAGGCAAGCTTTAGCTACAAAAGAGAAATAGAAAGAGTAAAACATGAGTCCTTATGTGAAAACCCTTTTGGGGCACATTCTGATTCCAAAAAAGTAAAAATAAAGAGCATATCTTCTAGTGAAAACTTGGCAATTCAAGCGCTAGAAGATGAAGACTTGCCTCTTCCTCCCATCCAGGATTATAGACCTGAGCAGTCACTTATCATCATAGAAGAAACAAAGCCAGTCAACTTAGATATAGAGGAATGTCTGAGGATCACCTACATTGCAGCCAACATGACAGAAGGTGAAGAAATGGCTTTCACTGAGCTCCTTCAAGAAGCTACTATGAAATTTGCATGGTCATATGCACACATGCCTGGACTTGATCCTAAACTTGTTGTTCATCATCTAGCTGTAGACCCCAATGTTAAGCCAGTAAAGAAGAAGCTACGCAAAATGCATCCCAAAGTAGCTCTATTGGTAAAATCAGAACTAGAAAAGCTCCTAGATGCAAAGATTATCAGAGCTATAGATTACTCAGATTGGATTTCCAACATGGTACCTATCACAAAGCCTTCTGGTGACATCCAAATTTGTACAGATTTCAGGGACCTAAACAAGGCATGTCCTAAAGATGATTTCCCACTACCTAACATAGACATGATCGTAGATCTTATAGCGGGCCATGAAATGTTGTCACTAATGGATGGTTTCTCTGGATATAATCAGATTCATATAGCAGCAGAAGACCAACACAAAATAGCATTCACCACTCCATGGGGTACCTTTTTCTATAACATGATGCCCTTTGGTCTAAAGAATGCAGGAGCCACATATCAGAGAGTGATGACAACAATCTTCCATGACATGATCCACAAGATCCTAGAGGACTATGTGGATGATATTCTTTCAAAATCAAAGACATGCCATGAAAACCTTGACATTCTTGAGAGTGTGTTTGATCACCTACAACACTATGGGTTACGGCTCAATCCAAAGAAATGTGTCTTTGGTGTTACATCTGGAAAGCTCCTAGGTTTCATAGTATCATGATGAGGCATAGAGATTGACCCTAAAAAAGTCAAAGCAATAACAGAAATGCCTCCCCCAAGAACACTCAGATAGCTCAGAAGCCTATAAGGAAAGCTTCAATCAGTACGTCGGTTCATTTCTCAACTGGTAGACAAGTGCCAACCTTTCACACATCTTTTATGCAAAGGCACAAGCTTCAAATGGGATCCCATATGTCAGAGAAGCTTTGATAAGCTCAAGGATTATCTAGCCAATTCTCCAATCCTAGTACCACCAGTTCCAGGACCCCCTCTCATACTCTACATCTCAGCAACCACTACAGCATTGGGGGCACTCCTAGCTCAGCATGATGATGAAAACAAAGAGAGATCCATCTACTACATTAGTCAAACTCTTGTCGGCTATGAGCTTAATTACTCACCCATGGAAAAAGCATGCCTTGCAGTGGTCTTTGCCACTCAAAAGATTAGACATTACATGCTCAGTCACACAATCAAGCTCATTTCAAAGGTGGACCCCCTCAAATATCTACTATCAAAGACAACTCTCACAGGCCGTATGGAAAAATGGGTCATGATACTCAGCGAGTTTGACATCCAGTACATAGATCGGAAAGTAATCAAAGGGAAAGTCATTGCCGATCAGTTAGCAGAAGCACCACTGGTGGATGCTTATCCACTAATCATGGAATTCCCTAATGAACACTTATGTATGATCGAAGAGCAGCCCATATGGAAACTATACTTTGATGGCTCCTACACATCACATGGATCAGGGGTAGGAATCCTATTCGTCACACCTCAAGGTGACTACATCCCAAAGTCATTCAAATTGGGATTTTCATGTACCAACAACATTGCAGAATATGAGGCACTCATCTTAGGTCTCAAAATAGCCATTCAATGGAATATCACAGAACTACAAGTGTTCGACGATTCACAGTTGATTATCAAGCAAGTCCTAGATGAATATCACACAAAGGATGACAAGCTACTACCTTACAAAGAACTCATAGATAAATTGAAAGAGCATTTCCTGATTCTACAATTCACACAGATACCTAGACTTCAGAACAAAGTAGCAGACGCAATGACAACTATTGGGTCCTTGTTAGAAATCCCACATGACGCATCACATTATGAATTCCTAGTCAAGCAGCTACATACACCAGCTTATGAGAACTCCAATGCAGAAATCGTGTGTGTCTTGGTTGGTCCCCAGTCCCCATGGTACCACGACATCCATGCATATCTAAAGAATGGTATCATATCTCCCCATCTCACCAATAACAAATGCCAAAACCTTATTCGTAGAGCTTCCCGCTACACTCTTGTATCCAACACCCTTTATCATTGAGGGTATCACAATATCCTCTCTAGGTGTTTAGATTCAAATGAGGCTATCCTGGCTTTACAAGAGGTCCACGTTGGAATTTGCAGTGCCCACATGAGTGGCATGGTTCTAGCTAAGCAGTTGCTTCAAGTTGGGTATTATTGGCCCACCATGGAACATGATGCTTGCGAGTTTCTTAGAAAATGTTTACCATGTCAGCAGCATGCCAATTTGATTCATGCACTAGCACAAGATTTGCAGCCCATTCCGCCACCTTGGCCATTTTCATGTTGGGGCTTTGACTTTGTCAGCTTAATCACTCCCCTTTTCTCAGATGGACACAAGTACATAATAACTACCACAGAGTACTTCACCAAATGGGTTGAAGCAATTCCACTCACCCTAACTACTAGTATCCAAATATCCAAGTTCATCCTTTACCACATCATTTTTTGCTTTGGCATACCATCTACCATCTTCACTGACCATGGCACACCCTTTGAAAACTAGCATGTGGATGATCTATGTGCTAGACTCCACATCCATCACCATTTCTCCAATCCATATTTCCCTCAAGGAAATGGCCAAGCTGAGGCAACCAATAAAACTATCTTGAAAATCCTCAAGAAGGTTGTCAATGATTCTGGTCATGACTGGCATCTCCAAATCAATCCCGCCCTTTGGGCCTATCATACTTCTTATCGCACTCCCATAGGCACCACCCCATATTCCCTTGTATATGGTGCCGAAGCCATTCTGCCGATCGAGGTCGAGCTCCCATCATTGCGAGTCTCCATAAAAAACTACACCACTGATGAAGATTATCGTGTGGCCCATCTTACACAGTTAGACCTGTTAGATGAAAAGAGACAACAAGCCTATGATCACCTGGTTGCATACTAGAATCAACTCAAAAGGAATTATAACAAGAAGGTCCATCCCAGACAATTTTAGGTCGATGACATGGTCCTTAAAGAAAATTAGAAAGTCCAAGCAAACAGAGAAAAGAAAGACAAGTTTGAGCCTACTTGGTTGGGCCCCTATGTTGTCACAGCATGCTTCGGCTCTGGTGCTTATCAATTATCTACACCAGAAGGTGAGCCTTTGAATGATCCAATCAACATCATACATTTGAAGAGGTTCTATGCCTGAACTAGATCTACATATTCAAAAAATCCATAAACATTGGAAAAAGTAGAAAAATACAAAAAAAGAAAAAAAAGGAAAAAAAGGAAAAGAAAAACAATCATCCAATGGTAAAAACTTGGCAATTCAAGTGCCTTGGACAAGTATGTTGGTGAAAACTTGGAAAATAGGCACCATACATAGTGGACTGAGTCATTATCTATCAAACTCCCATCCCCCCATCCCAACATCTCAATCCTTTTTCTACCATCCCCATCCCCATCCACCATCCCCCAGCATTCCCCTTTTTCATGATCCTCACGCAAATCCACAATCCCACTTGTACCATATCTTGTACCCTATCTTGCACATATCTTGCACATATATTGTCCCATATCTTGTATAGCGTGATCCTTCCTGTATATCCTATATAGTGAGATCTTCCTATCCCTAATCCTGAGCTTCTGTACATATCCATTGTATCTTTTTTCCCATCCATTGTACATATCCTTGTGTCTTGTTGTACATAGTCCTTGTTAGTCCTGTAGCAGCACTTGATCAAAACACCTTGTCCTACCCAGCCTTCTACTTTAGCAACATCAATTGTCAACTATCCTTGATCATCATCACTATCTTTGAACCGCATCATTTGCCAATCAGCAACACTCATTCTCCCATCAATCTGCGGGTCCTTGAGGATGTATCCTTCCTCTTGTCAGACTTAATCTTCCACCACTCACACCTGGTCCGTGTCGATGTATCCTTCCACACGTTCAGACCAATCTTCCCACCATCAATTCAATCAGTCACATCAAATCTCTCTCCATGGCAAAGGATGTTTTTTTGGAGTTCTCATTTTGGTCTTGGATTTTGTCCTTTGGATCTTGTTAATCTTTTACGGCTTCTCGTTGTTCTCTACTCAAGGTCACCACGATCCTTTATATCATGGTGCACTGTGAATGAGGTTAATCTGGGGCAAGGTCTTTTGATCTTTTTCTTCTGCCTGTGAGTCAGTCATGTGTTTGTGGTTTCTTCAGCATCGTTTCCACCATGCCTCCTTCGAGTTTCATGTGTGATGCTGGGGCAACCCTGCGTGTCTTTTTAGCGTCAGTCCTATGCAACGCTGGTGAAAAGGCCTTGTGATCCCAGTATCCTTGGCAGGTCTCTAGCATTGCTATATCAAACTAGGTTGTGCTCTCCCCACTTGCACTTAGAGCTTCCCCCAATCCCCTGCATCCTGCATCATATAGATTAATCTTCCATCTTGCATCTCTCATGTCATTGCATCCTACATTTTGCATTCCATCTCATCTTGCACTCACCCATCTTTTCTCTTGGAAGCTTGGTTATTTATCTCCCCTTCTTCCTAGGTCCTTCCTTCTTTGTTTCCTTTCGAGAAAATTCCACAATGTTTACTCCTTGCGTTCTTTTCTCGAGGGGGCACAACCCCTTATTCCTCTAAATTCTAGCCTTGGGCATCTTATTTTCTTGTCTTTGACGCCATGCCACTTGTGGCATCGCATCAAAGAGGGGCAAAATGTAGACACCTAAAAATCCTTTAGAAAATAATGTATTTTTATTTTATAAAAAATCCCTGATGACATCATCATTTGTTAATTAATTATTTATTTAATTAATTAATTTATTTTTATGTCATTAAATCCCTTTGTCTTAATTAAAAATATTTAATTAAGAAATCTCTCCCAAAAATGTTTAAATCTTATTTAAACATTATTTCTCTATTTATTAATTATTTTAATTAATAAATTGACCAAAAATCCCAAAATAAATTATTTATTTATTTTTTGCTCAAAACTTGGCCAATTTTCTTAAGACCACTAACCTCTTCTAGAATCTTCTAATCCTTCTTTAATTTTGATTAAAGGCTAATCCCATCATTTCCTAATCCTAATCCCAACTCAAGAATATTTAATTAAGATTAAATATTAATCCTCAATTCTTAATTTACCCTAGGAAAACTCTAGACTCTTCTAGAACTTTCCTAATCCTTCCCTAAACCCATTTAGGGGAAATTACCTACTTTCCCTAAGCTAATCTAAGTCTCTTTTGACTCCTTGTCAAGCCCTACCCCTAATGAGCCTCAAACTCATTAAAGCCTTTGAGATAAATAAAATTTTATTTATTTCCTAAATTCCATATTTATCCTTAGAAAGCCTAGACTTTTCTAGAAAGTCTTTATCCTCATCCAAAGCCTAGACTCTTCTAGAAAATCTTCATCCTTATCCCCTTGACTCCAACTCTAACCTTACCCCAAACTCTAACCTATCCTCTTAACCCAAACCTTTCTAAAAGCCTATAAATACTCTCATTTCTAAGAGCAAATGCATCCACTTTTATTTTTAAGTAATAGTAATCTTATAATGCCATTTTCATGTTAGATCATAGCTTAAAATCAACTAATTGTTATATTTCTTTGTTTTCTTCAAGCTTTTTAGCACATCATAGCTTAGCAATAATGGATTAACATAGTTTCTTTCATTGTTTTGCATAGCATATAGCATCATCCTCACACTTCATTTGGGTTAAAATAAATCTTAGCATAATCATATTTGCATCAAATCTCCATTAAAGCATTCTTGAGTTTTTGAGGCCTTAGGGGCAATTTTGGGTGTTCTACCCAATATTGTGCCATTTTTGGGGTTTTCATGAATCTCAATCCATCTTAATATGCATTAGAATATGCTCCAAGTGCTTAGAGAGCACACCCACATCCCCTAAGCAAGAGCAAATCAAACAGTGCTTGGGTGCACCTATTTAGGCTCTATCTGAGGTGGCTTAGCTTAGAGTTTATTTGTTTTGGATTTATTTCATGCTAGATTAAAATCTGAATATTTGTTTAGTTTGAAGCTTTTAAAACATGTATCCTCAAAAGCCTTGTCTACATTAACTTAAAATTTAAAAATCATAAAAAAGAAATTTTAAAAACTTATCTTGACAATCTCATATCACATATTAAATATATCAAAAATTTCAAACTGAAATTATTGCACCTTTATAAAGTGAGATTAAAAATTAAATGAATTTTAATTTTTTATATTTGCAATGTTAGAGAAATGAAATACCTCTGCAGAAATACATGTTTCTGTGTTGCAACATTTCCTATGAGTTGAAACACGCAACAACAACAAAATCACAGGAAACGTTGCAACGACGGTAAACCATTGTGCTTCTGGTAACATAGCGAAGAGGGAGTGTGGAAAGGCATAGGTGGCATGCTGTGAATGGGGCTAAAGTTTGTATAAGCCACTACATTTGTGAATAGAGTGTCTTGGGAATCCTATGGATCGAAGACCTACCTTCTCAGCCTTTGGAAATTGAGTTAGAGTTTGATTTTATTTGAGGTGTTATAGCTATCTCCTTTTGTAAGTTTGTATTAAATCATTCACATCTACAAATGTGTTTGAATGTGGGATTGAATAATTCATGTCCCCTTTGATGTGCATTTGAATGTGGGAGTGAATGTGTCATAATCTCTCCATTGTGCATTTGAATGCCATTTTTTAGAGTGTGTGTGTTTCTACAATGTTCTACTATGTATTTTGAATGTGTTTTTGAGAGCTTTGAATAGATCACTTTTCTCTATCATATCATGTCTTAGTGTCATGCTTGTATGTGGAACATGTGAGGAAGATGGCCTATGACATCGGTAGAAGGTGATAAAGGTAGTTTGTAGAGGTAGAAAGTTGATGCTTTATTGTACTTTTTGCTTTTGCCTAATTTAAGGATCATGTGATAGTGAGGTGACACTCATAAAGCACCATGGTTTAGAAGGTTTGAAAATGGTTGTAGAAAGGATTGAATTTAAAATATTTGTCATTAGGATCTATTTTAATTTTATTAAAGTTGTTTACAATGATCTAGAAAAGCCTATTTAGAAGTATTGTATGAGTATTTTTAATTGGGCTCTTAGAGGTTGTATTACTTCCTCTAGTGTTACTTTTGGAGGGTAAAGTGTAAAAGAATTAGTTTGGAGGTTGGAAACATTAGAGGATGGAGGAATATCCATAATATTAAGTTAGCTTCTCGATTTGGGATGGCGTTTTGCATGAGAAGTGTTTTTGGCATTTTTTATTTTTCATTTTGTTTTGCTTTCTAATGCTGACAAATTTGAAGAATGCATGTCTTGTGAAGATTCATTTTGAAGATAGAATTTGGACTCGGTATTGTTCTTAATATTTATTTTTTTCCAGTAATATTTAGATTGTATGATCAAGAATTATAGCCTTTTTTGGTCAATAGACAATGATAGAGATACATCGCATCTCTTAGGGATCATTGTTGAACAATTTAAGACTTTGTGATTTGAGAGTTCGAGACTAAGAGTTAATGAACACAACTTGGAGCTACACCTTTCTGAGGGTCGAGAGACATCTTGATAGAGGCTTGATTGGTTTATGATTTACAATTTCAAAATATTTTTTTTCAAAATATGTATTCATATGATGTAACCAACATGTTTTTCTATATAAACCTTAAGGGGGAGTCACTGTGATAAGGTGAATTTGTTTTTTTTGGGAAAAATGTAATAAGGGGGGAATGTTGGCGTAAATTCATTAGAATTTTCATTTAGTATAGTTTTTATTTGATAATTATCATCAAACTGGCATAACTATTATTTGGTAATTATCCTCAAATGGATTGACAAAATCATTGTATACATACACCCTACTATTATTGAATATATAGACATCAAATGTTCATTGTTTTGATTAGGTAAAAGCAGGTTTGAAGGGGACCTAAAACCCCAAACAAAAGAACCAAAGTCAGGAACTAGTTTTACAAGGACTAGCAACCTAGAGTAGCAAAAAGGAATTTGAAGGCTAGTTTTACAGGGACCAGCAACCAAGATAATTCAACAAAAGAGTAGAGACCAAAAGTCTAGAAAAAACAAGAGAGACAAAATAGAGCAGAAAGAAACAACTGATTACACCAAATATTTAATAGCACTAGTACTTGAAGTGTCTATGATAGCAACCTCTTTGAGAGAATCTTGAATATTCTTAGTAGTGAGCTGGAGGTCATCTTTCTTAGTTCTTTGTCTAGTTCTTCTACTCAAACTACCAGCCAATGGCAAAGCATGTCTAGTCGAAGTAGCTTCATCAAGAGACACTTTTCCAATAAAAGTAGCAGCAGCCAGGATGGAAGAAGTAACGACCTAAATTCCCTCCTCCCAGTCCTTAATCAATTTTCTAAGGGAAGCTTCATAATTCTGAAGTTTAGTTGGAATGTTCCCAACCAAAGTTTCTAGCTCCCTCTGCTTCTTACATTCCTCCTCCAACTTAACCTATAAAATAAGGGTCTTATCTTGCAAGGAAGAAACAAAAGAGTGTAATTTTTTAATCTCATTATACATCCAGTTGTCCATAGTCATCCCAAGATTAGCTCTATCTTTAGATTTATTAAGAAATTCCAGAGTATTATCATCTCCCTTCAAGTCTTGAGCACCCACAGAGTCAACATTTAGTTGATTATTTTCTTTTTCCAGCTTATCCTTGAAGTCTTTATTTTGGGTATTGGGTGCATTATCAATACCAAGGTTTTTTTCTTCATGACTGCATTTAGCCAGAGGAACAATAGCAGACACAGGATCAAGGGAAGGGCATCTTTACTAGGGGTTTTCTCAGCATAGTCCAAATCTAGGGGATGGGTAATCAAGTTGATTAACCCATCTTTTTCATTCTTACTATTCTCCATAATGACATTGGTATCATCCAAGATATCAATATTCACCATCTTTTCACTTTCATCTTTAGTAACAATATCCTCCTTCACAGGACTAGTATTACACCTATTTTTTCTTTTATGCTTAGAAGAAGATGAAGGAATATTATCATTGGATTTAGGCTTAATAACATAAGGCTTACCTCTCTTACTCATCGTACTAGGGAAGGTTTGTGGATAATCATGGGCTGAGATATCATCCAAGCTGAGAGAAGTATCATTGGTTTTAGAAGAGCACCCATCACTCATAGTTTGGGCCATTTCATCACCCTGAGAAGTAGCATCTTCTTCCAAATCACTCGAACTTTGTTCCAAATCTATTTCCATACCTAGAGCCCGCTTACCCCTATTTTTTTTTTTCTTTGATGAACCATCTTCATTTTCCTTTATACTGAGCATGCCTTCCACTTTCCTTTTTTGTTTAATGCTTGAAATAGAGTGAGCAGGGGTATTGTCCCAACAGAACTCAGTGATAAGAAGGATGAGACCCTCATGGAGGATAGGTCTAGATTCCTTTTTCTTATGGGCTTTAAGCCCTTGAAGGAGAGAATTCACCAAATAGAAAGGAAAGGAAATTCTTTTCTTGTAGTGGAAGTGGTTCAGAAAAATAAAGTAGTAATGGTGAACCCTAGAAACCCTACCATCCAAAATGAAATACATCCATATGCAGGTCAAAACCTCCTGCCAGATGTTCTTAATTTGATCCAGGTCATAGAAGTTACCAACCTTCACCAGTCCCACATCTTCTTGGTTAGTTTTAGGAAAGCGCTTAACCACCTCTTCCAAAGCTTTTTTCTATTTGAAAAATTTCATGCCTTCATTCAGCAACCCTGTAACCTCAGCAATGAAGTCAGCATTAAGGATAAACTATCTTCCATAGAGCCTTACCATGTTACCATCCCATTCTTTGTAGAATCTGTCTATCACATGAATTTTGTAACCATGTAGTTGGTAACCTTCCCTTTCTCGAGCTAGTGCAAAACTTCCTTCTTTTTCCAGTTTTTACACTTCTCGGGTTCCAACTTCTTCGCTTCCCCTCCCATATTCATAGAAATAATAGATCTCTACAAAATATGAGTAAGAAAGCTGAGAAAAATACCCCAAGTAAGGTTCAGCGTATTACCTCTTGAGAACCCATAATACACCCACAATCCATGTGAAGCCCTAACAAACATGCAAGCACAGAAACCGTTCTATTTAAAGCAATAAACGAAAAGAGTGATGATTTGATAAGTGGAGGCTGTGAGCATATCAAATGAAGATTTTCCCTTCTTGAGATATGTTTCTTTCATAATTACACTTTTCTTTTAAATCATCATCCATGCTAAGCCGGTCAGTCCATGTGACAATTTCATTACTTTGTACTGCCAGGTTGGCCATCTAATTGGCCAACGTGTTCATCTCATAATAGTTATAAGAAATGAACACTTTTTGAAAAAATATGAGGTCTTCTTTTCTTTCCAAAAGAAGCTTAGATATATTCTAGTAATGGTCATTTTTCTCATTAAGGATATTGACAATGTTTTTGGTATCCCCTTCGAGCTAGAGGTTCCTGCAACCAGTATCCCTAGCTAGCTTGATTATATAATGGGCACCAGCAATCTCAGCTTTATGACTAGAAGTGATACCAAGAGGAATAACCTGAGCCCTGATGATATTGCAATTTTACAATCCCTAATGACACCCCCACAACTAGCCTTGCCTGGGTTCCCTTTGGAAGCACCATTGAAATTACCCTTTATCTAGCCATTGGGGGGAGATAACCAGATGACATTCTCCCTCAAATTATCCTCTTTGACTTTACTATTATGACCAGGATGCTCCAAGTTGAGATTGGAAGAGGGGCCCAAATGTGATTTAAAATTCTCCTTTATGTTTCTGATAATTCTTTTTCCAATGACCCAGGAGGGGGTGCTGGTATTTTTGAAGATTTTGTCATTCCTTTCTTTCCACAAGCCCCAACAAATGTGGGGGAAAGAATACCACCAAAGGAGGAAAACATGTTCCCCACATTTTCTAAGATTATCAATAGTGATAATTTTGTTCTGTAAAGCAATCCAAAAGAAAATCTCAATCTTAGGGGTAAGACCTTTGCTCCAAGATTTAACCCAAGGGAGATCAATTCTCTTTTCTTCAAAAAGGGAAGAAACTTTGAAGTTACCACTCGGGTGAAGAGCCCAGATGACCTTGTCCTGAGAGTTGAAATTGATACAAGAAGAAAAAAGATAGAGTTGAATAGGGCGGAGATTGATATCCAAAGAAGTTAGGTCCACCCACCTGCTATTAACCCAGTAGTCATTGACTTTAACACCAAAGGTGGCTTTGCAATACTCAATGATCTGGTCATTATTGTAGAATGAGTTTAGCGGAGAATCCCATAACCATCTAGCCTCCTAGAAACAAATAGTTTTACCATCACCCAACTTCCATTTATAGCCCTTGGCCATAGTAGATTTCATGTCTTGAACAACTTTCCAAATGAAGGAAACTTTATCGAAGTTGTCAGCAGAAAGAAAACCATTTAGGGAAGGAGTTTGCTAAAGATATTTACTCTTCCAGATTTTACTCCAATCCCTATCTTCTTTAGAGACTCTCCAACCTTGTTTAGCCAAGAGGGCTTTATTCATCTCTCTGATAGGCCTAATGCCTAGCCCCCATAGATTTTTGGGCTTGCAAACAGAGTCCCAAGCAATGAGAGGAAGTCTTTTTTTATTCTCAATACCATACCACATAAAATTTCTTTGAATCCTCTCCATAGCTTCAACATACTTAGTAGGAATTTTGAGCAAGCTTAAAGCATAGATGGGGAGAGTTTGATGGTAGGACTTGAGAAGAGTAATTTTACCAGCTTGACTAAGAAGAGTGCCCTTCCAGCTGATGTAGCACAACACACTCTGTTAACAATAATCTCGATCACAAGACAAATAACACAGATTTGAAACCTTCAATATTTTTCATTCATCATTGACTACCTCCACAATTTGCTGCAAACCCTTAAGTAACCAAAAAACTAGAAAAAACAAGAAATCCAAAAATTACCCTTTTTGGCAATTTTTTTCCACAGGTGTTTTTTGCCATTTTTGGTAATTTTTGAAACAACACCTAAAAAGTTGATATTTTCCCTAAACATACCCTCGACTATGTTAGAATGAATTGCCAACTAATATTCGAGATTTGATAACATAAACTTGAATTTATTACAAAATAGAACTTTCTAAAAACTAGAGAAAAAACACTAAAAGCTAATTTCAGAGCCCGAGATGAAACTTTCAGCTCCTAAAAATGTGCTAAAATAGACCCTAATCAATTTGAGATCCATTGGAAAAATAAATGCCACCACCTGAGGCATGCACCCAAAAAATTTCAGTAAAAACCCAGACCTGTGTCAAAAGTTATGACCTCCGGAAGTTTCTGTATGAGATTATGACCTCTGGAAGTTTTTGTATGAGAGTGCCCTTCCAGCCTGCCAATTTTTTGTTGTGTTTATCAATGAGAATTTCCCAAAAGGAGTCAGGAGGCTTGGGACCAAGGGGGAGGCCTAGGTATAATCCTGGGAGAGAAGCAATAATGCAACCCAAAATCCTTGAGATTTTATTTTGTCTCTCTAGGGGAGTATTCACAAAGAATATAGAACTCTTGTCCCAATTGATGAGTTGACCAAAGGCTTTAATATAGAGATTTAAGGCATTCTTGTAACTTCTAGCTTCATTCATAGTGGAAATCCCCATCAGAACTGTATCATCCACAAATTGTTCATGGGAGCAAGCATTGGAAATAGAAGAGGGAATAAGGCCATGGATACAACCTTGAACATTGAGATGATTAATGTATCTTCTCAGACATTTTTCCATGATACTAAATAAAATAGGAGATATGGGATCCCCCTGTCTGAGCCCTCTAGAAGGAGAAAAAAAATTAGAAGAAGATCCATTAACCAAGACAGCCATAGAAGCCATCAACACAAGCTAAGAAATGAGTTGGATGCATCTTTTCCCAAAACCAAAGGACTCCAAGATCTTAAGTAAGAATCTCCAATCCAATCTATCATAGGCCTTGGAAAAATCCAATTTCATAAGGAAACCTTGATTTTGAGAAGCCATCATCGAATGGATATTTTCATGAACAATAATAACCGAATCCAAAATTTGACGACCAGGGACAAAGCCATTCTATTCAGGGGAGATGATGTTTGGAAGCATAGCAAGGATTGTCAAGGTGAGGACCTTGAAGATAATATTATAAATGGAATTACAAAGACTGATAGGATGGAAAGCATCCAGAGTATTAGCCCCCACCTTTTTGGGAATATGAACCAGAAAAGTGGCATTAATCTCTTTCAAAAGGAATTTGGGACCAAAGAATTCCTTGACAACATCACAAACATCTTTACTAACAATATGCCACTACTTTTGAAAAAAACACCATCAAGAAACCATATGGGCCTGGTGCTTTGTCACCTTCAAAAGAGAGAACAACTTTATGGATTTCAGTGGCGGAAGGGATAGCCACTAAAGCAGAATTATGTTGATCGAAAATGATGGAGGGAAGAACATCCAACATTTGTCTTTAGCTGGTATCACATAGATTCTGGTCAAAAGTAAGTAGGTAGGAGAAAAAATCCTTCATTTTGATAGTAATGTCTTCCACATTAGTGAACTCTTCATGACCAATCTTGAGATTTGAGATTCTATTAGAAGCTCTATGCTTCAAGGTAGTGATGTAGAAGTATCTGGAATTATGGTCCCCTTCTTTGAGCCAGATTGCCCTAGACCTTTGTCTCTAGTAAGAATCTTCAAAGGAGATAACATTATGCAAGCTCCTCCGAATAACTAGTTGCTTGTATTTTATTCTGAGTCTCCCAAAGTTCCTTTTGAAAGTCTTCTTGATGTAGGAGCATCTTGGGTATAAGAGCAATCTTGCATCACCCAAAAATATTTCTGGTTTCTTTTCAATAAAGGTTATCTTGTGCAGAGCTGCTATTTATGAAAACTTACTATTTTTAGTAAGTTGGTCACATGATCTCAAAATGTTCTAATTTCACAATTGGAGGTTCATCTTAGTCATATCAGCCTACCAGTTGAGTTTCATTACCACATCATCTGTATTGGTGAAGTTATTGAGATTTTTGGGTACAAAATCTTTCAGGTCAATTTTGAAGGCCTTAGAGGCTCAAGATCATGATTGACCCCTAGCTGATTGGAGCTTGCGTGAGTCAAGCACTGTAGATAATGTCCTGCCATTTCTAAAGAGTGGTCACAATAAAGAAATAGAGCTACGGTTAGAAAGTTATGGCCTCTGGAAATTGGGCTACCTAAAAACATATTTTGTAATTATTTGGAGCCGACCCTATGTAAAAAGAAAAGAAAAGAAAATAATTCTTAGGATAGTCGGCCTTAAGTGCTAAATTTCTAAAACCTTCTCGGATGGTGGAAATTGCCTATATAAGAAAGGTTCGTAGTGTTGTCTAGGGAAGTTTTCGGTAGATCTGGGTAATGATTCGAGGCTTTGTCCTACAAAATATTGTAAAGGAAAATGTCCATGTGGCTTTGCATGTTATAATTTTGAAATTTATAATTCCACATTTGTGGAGATAATAAGAAGCCCATTTTTTGTTCTTGCAAATTGTTGTTGTTTCTCTATTTTTGTTATGTGTTTGTGGTATTAAGGGGATCACCCTTCATCAAGTGGTATTAGAGCAGGAGTTCCTGAGTGTGTAAATAGATCACCGACTATGAGGCAATTTGCACTAGGACCGTGGTTTAGGGTTTCAGTGAGAAGCGTGAAAATGCCTCCATGAAGGGAACATGGTGGAAGAGTTGGTGGTGTGACACCTGAGATTAGAGCGCTCTAGACACAAGTGTGAGGATTGCAAGAAGAGATTCATAGAGGAATAAATCTTAATGTCAGAGATGAAAGTGAGGATGAAGCTGAAGAAGGAAATTTTGATCAAGAAGGAGAAGGTGAAATTATGAACCAAGAGGAAGAAAGAATTTTTTGGGCCATTTCCAAGATTAGGAAAAGACCTACGATTGAGGTTCCTGGATTTTCAAGAAATCTTAACCCAGAGGAGTTGATCGACTGGATCAATGAGCTAGAAGAATATTTTGAGTATGAAGACATCGAGGATCCTGATCGAATCAAGTTTACGAAGGCCAGACTAAAGGGTCATGTGAAGTTCTGGTGGCAAGAGATTCAATTGGAGTGAAATAGAAGAGGAAAGGATAGAATCACAAGATGGGATCAGCTGGTGGATAAATTGAAGTGACAGCTCATTCCTATTTATTATGAGCTTGATCTATTGAAGAAAATGCAAAGTTTGAAGCAAGCAGGAAGATCTGTTCAGGAGTATACAGAGGATTTCTATCAAATCCTCATGAGAATAGGCCATACGAAAGTTGATAAGGAGAAAGTTTCCCATTACCTTAATGGGTTGAGGTTGAGCATTCAAGAGGAGTTGAATTTGGTTTGAATAAACAATATTGAAGAGGCATACCAGTTTTCTCTAAAAGTAGAGGAAAAGTTGAATGAGAAGTTTGAGAGCAGACAAAATGGAAGAGGTCATGGTGGAAGATCTGGTGGATGGTCATACAGAGGCCGGAATGAAGATCCAAAAAAGAAAGATGAGGCTAGTAGTAGTCAAAATCAGAGAGGAAATAATTCCAATCATTTTCATGATCAAAATAATAGAGATCAGAGAGGAAGAGGAAGAGGACAAGGATCCACAAGAGGAGGCTTTCGTGGAACATTTTTTCACTGTGGAGAAGAAGGTCATAGGGCATATGAATGTCCTTAATGCCAAGGAAGGACAGATAGGAGGAATGAAGGTCAGGCTAGAGTTGTACATGTAGATGAAGATGCTAGATCATCAGATTCTCAAGATACTGAAAGAGGAGAAACGCTAATAAATAGAAGAGTCTTTTTGACTGGTGAGAATGAACCTGAGAAAAGGAGGAGCCTATTCCACACCAAGTGCAAGTGTGAGAATAAGTGTTGTGATGTGATTATCGATAGTGGAAGCACTGACAATTTGGTGTTAGAAGAGATGGTCATAAAGTTGAAGCTCAAGAGATAGAAACACCCACATCCATACTAGATCACCTGGGTGCAGGATGACCACAAGGTCATTGTCAGTGAACAATGCTTGGTAAAGTTTAAGATTAGTGGATACCATGATGAGGTACAATGTGATATCATACCTATGGATGCATGTCATATGTTGTTGGGTAGAACATGGTAGTTTGATAGGCATGCTCTACATGATGGTAATGTGAATACCTATTCCCTGACGAAGGATGGAGTGTGACATAAGCTAAAGCCATTGAAGGATATAGAAGAAAAGGTATGTGGTGATGCAATGATAACTTTTTTTGATGGAAAAAAATTCCTAGAGGGTATGAGGCATGAGCATATGTGTTTTTCTTTAATTCCAAAAGTTGGTAAAGAGGAAGTAGAAGATGTACCTATAGAAGTTGCAAATATGTTGAATGAGTTTCAGGATGTTGTATCTGATAATGTTCTAGATGGATTACCACCGGTAAGGAAGATCAATCATCAGATGGACTTGATTCTAGGAGCTAGTTTTCCAAATAAGGCAGCACACAGAATGACACTAGTAGAAAGTGAAGAGTTGAATAGACAAGTACATGAATTGTTACAAAAAGGGTTGATTCGGGAGAGCTTGAGTCCATGTGTTGTACCAACACCATTAGCACCAAAGAAGAATGGAGAATGGAGGATGTGTATAGATTCTAGAGCAATAAACAAGATCTCAATCAAGTATAGGTTTCCATTACCATGGATGGATGATATTATGGACTGTTTGAGTGGAGCTATGTATTTTTTGAAGATAGATCTGAAGAGTGTATATCATTAGATTCAAATAAGAGAAGGAGATGAATGGAAGACTTCTTTCAAGATAAAGGAAGGATTGTATGAGTGGTTAGTCATGCCTTTTGGGCTAGCCAATGCACTGAGAACTTTCATCCGGCTCATGAATGAGGTTCTGAAATAATTTATGGGTAAGTTTGTCATTGTTTCACTAGATGATATTTTGATCTTTAGTAACACATTGGAGGAGCATATGATGCATATTCGTATGGTGTTTGAGAAGTTAAGAGAAGAGAAATTGTTGATTAATTTGAAGAAGTGCAATTTTGTGAAGGAGTTAGTGTATTTGGGATTTGTAGTTTTAGTAGAAGGTCTAAAAATGGACCCAGAGAAAGTGTAGGCTATCCTTGAATGGCCTACTCCAAGGAGTGCTATTGAGGTAAGATCTTTTCATGGTTTGGCTAGCTTTTATAGAAATTTTATCAAGAATTTTAGCAGTATTTGTGGACCCTTGACTGAAACAATGAGAGGGGATAGAAAATAGTTTAAGTGGACTACTGGGGTAGATAAGAGTTTGAAACTGTTGAAATAGAAAATTATAGAACAGCCTATTTTAGCACTTCCATATTTTAATAAGTTGCTTCAAGTAGACAATGATGCTAGTGGTACTACAATAGGGGTTGTTATGAGCCAACAAGGTAAACCTATTCCTTATTTTAGTGAGAAGTTTGTTAGAATAACTGAGAGGGAGGTGAATCAGTTAATCACTGTCCTAATACAAAATGTATAATCCAAAACAAATACTTCAATTTCTGCTGCTCGATAACTTAAAATACTTTTACTGTCTATGCATTTATCGATTATCAGTCTAAAAATTATAGCAGTTACCGATCAAATCAAATATGCAACATGTAAATATGACATCAAAACAAACATCACAATCAACACATAACACAAGATATTTAACGTGGAAACCTTGTGAAGGGAAAAACCACCTGGGACTGGCAACCCAAAATATTCACTCTTCTAAAGTGAGGTCGGTGAAGACCCAACCTTGTTAAAGGTTACAAACACACTGTTAGGTGTCACCTTGTTAGAGGATTTAAGACCAACTGTTATCATCCAACTAGTAGTCACTCTGGGGTTGGCAGGATAACAATGATCATTCTATGAATGATACATAATAAGACTTTCTTAGTACACTCGGTTAAGAGATTTGACTATGTACAATGGTTAAATATGTAACAATAGGTGATCTGACTTAATACAACTTCAATTGCAAATTAAAGATCAATGTTCAGCTCATACAAATCTTTTTGATCAATAAATCAATTATGTTTCAAATACTGTTCAACTTACTATCCGTCGGTAATCACTCTATGTAGCTCGGTAATGCTCTTTAGTGGGTTCTCCTTAACCAGTATGATCAGAATGCATGAAAACTTGTTCATGTGATGATTCTACAGTTTCTTTCTCTTCTAGCATCACACTCATTATGAAATCTCCAGTCTCTTATATAGACATGTAAACCATTTTCTTCTACTCCATTAGATTTTTCTGGTTAATGATCTTTGTTGATTTTTCCTCTTAAACATACCTTGGCACTTGTGTCAATAACACATTTGATTATCATCCTTTAGATCCTTCCTAAATTTTTTCAGTCATTGTCATTCATTGATCTGTGTAACAAACTTTATCTGTTACCTTTTTCAATCATTGATTTGTGTACCAAACTTTATCTATTACCTCAAATTCATACACTTTCCAGCTCATCAATATTATCGGCTAAACTAATCATTTAGTTCATTATGTTCTTCTCAGTTAACAAAGAAATGTGTCGGTGAACACAAGATAGGTTAACATTATGCTCGATATACACTACACTCCATTGGTGTATACTAAAATGTTTCATCAACTAACAACACTGCTTTGTGTCTTTCATCTCTTTTCCTCATCATAGATGAATGAAACATAATTAAGTCAATAACTGCTGGACTACAACTGATTTGGAATCTGATTGAAGAATCTATGATTACAAGATCATTAAGGAGTTGTTGATTAGATATGTAATATGATTAAATTATTATTATGTTGTCATTGATGTCAACTAGTTTGACATCACTTATATTGTAAGTTACTATACCGAGACATCTAAAGAAAGGTGAAAGAGATGAAGAATAGAGAAATCTACATGAGGAAAGATGTACATGATAGATGAGGATAAGGAAAACATTGAGTAACTTGTTGATGAGTCTATGACTTGGTGATATTGACTTTATTATGTTGCATTCATCTATGATGAAGTATAGAGTTGAAAGACACAAAGTAGTGTTGTTGGTAAATGAAGCATTTCTAGTATACACCGATGGAGTGTAGTGTATACCGATCGTAGTATTAATCAAGTAGCATTCACCGAAGCATTTCTTTGTTAACTGAGCAGAAAAGAATGTATTAAATGATTATTTTAGCCGATAAGATTGATGAGCTGGCAAGAGTATAACATCGAGGTAACAAATAATGTTTGTTACACAGATCAATGGCTAACAAAATTTAGGGGAGATCTAATGGAAAAGATTGAAACATATTATTGACACAAGTACCGATAAATTTTGAAGTGACAAAATCTATGAATGTGGTTAAGCAGCAAAATCTGATGGTGGAGAAGAAAATGATTTACTCATCTATATAAGAGAACAAATTTTGTTTATGAAAAATGTCAGAAAGAAGAAGAAGTTGTAGGAATATCGCATGAACAAGGTTTTCATGTATTCTAATCATACTGGTTAGTAAGAACTGAGATGCAGAACAATTATCGAGCTACAAAGAGCAATTATCGACGGACAGTAAGTTGATACAGTATTGAATCTGAAGTGAATTACTAATCAAAAGGATTTGTATGGACTAAATATTGATCTGTAATCTGCAATTGAAGTTGTATTAGGGCCGATCATTTACTGTTACATATTTAACCATTGTATAAAGTTAAAATCTCTTAACCGAGTGGACTCTGAAAGTCTTATGATGTATCATTCATAGAATGAACATTGTTATCCTATCAACCCCATAGTGAATGCTGATTGGATGATAACTTCTAGTCTAAAATCCTCTAACAAGGTCACACTTGATAGTGTTTTTGTAACCTTTAACAAGGTTGGGTTTAACTGACCTCACTTCAAAAGAGTGAATAATTTTGGGTTGCCGCGCCCAGGTATTTTTCCCTTTATAGGGTTTCCATGTTAAATCTCGTGTTATGTGTTGATTGTGATATTTGTTTGTTATCATTCTTTACATGTTACATGTTAGATTTCATTGGTAACTATTTTAGCATTCGACTGGTAATCGGTAAAAGCACAGACAGTAAGAGTTATTATTGTTTACCAATGAGCAAAAATTAAAGAAGTAGTTTTGAATTATACATTTTGTTTTGGGACACTGGATAAATGATTCACCCACCTCTCAGTTATTCTAACAATTGGTAATGAGCATTGGTTGCTTGGAACAGAGTTTTAAGGACTTAAGCATAAAGGTCTCAAGATGTATAAGAGGGAAGTATCAAAATTGAACAAAGAGACCTTCGTAGTATGGCAAAGTAGAATGAAGCTGTACATATTTGGAATTGGGAACTCTACACTAGAGTTGATGGAGAATGGCTACATGCAACCGCCCACTCGTCCCTTAACTATTGATCAACTGAAGGACAAGCATGAACACAATGTTACTATGATGGAACTTGTTGTTGCCTGTACCGATGCTGAATTTGAAGATATCAAGACATGCACAACTGCCAAAGGAATGTGGGATAAATTAGCACAAATATATAGTGGAGATTTGAATGTCAAAAGAGCCCGAACTGAAAGTCTGAGAGGTAGATTTGATGACATGAGAATGAAAGAAGGTGAGAACATTGTCCAATATTCAAATAGACTCAAAGAGGTGGTACATGCTATTAGAGCATCTGATGGAGTAATTGATGATGAAACAGTGATAAGCAAGATTCTTAGAACTTTTCTACCAATTTATGCAACCAGGATTTCTACAATTCATGAAACAAGAGCTCTATCCAACCTTACTCTTGACACTCTGATTGGTAAACTTACAACCTTTGAATTAAAAAACTTTGATAATAGTGTTGTTCCTTCTATTGAATCCTCTTTCATGTCTTCTTTAAAGATTGTAAAGTCTAGCAAGAATAGTAAGAATTGTGATAGTGATGACAATACTGATGATGAACTTGATGAGCTTGAAGCAATTATGGCCAGAAGATTGCCCAAAGGAAAAGGAAGGTATAGAGGTAAGCTACCTTTAGCATGTTTTAATTGTAAAGAAGTTAGTCACATCATTGCTAGATGTCCTCTAGAGAAAGATGATAGATCCAAAGACCGATCTGAAGGAAGCTATGGAAGAAGAGTCAACAAAGGCTACCGACATTACAACATAGACAACTAAGATGAAAAAGGAAAAAATGTATGTTACATAGCCGAAGATATTGAAACTGAATCTGATTCTGATCATGATATAGAAGTTGTATTTGTTGCTATGAAAGATGACTCAGAAGAGGAAGAGAAACATGAAGAGACAACACTGATCTCTAAAGTAAGCAGAAATGATACATGGATCATAGATAATGGCTGTACACATCATATGACTAGTGATGTAGAGAAGTTTGATCATCTTGTTGAATATAATGGAGGATCTGTGAGAATGGGAAATGATGCACCTTGTATGGTAAGAGGTAAAGGTTCACTAATGATCAATGACAGATTACAATGTGAAAATGCATATTGGGTAGATGGATCAAACTATAATTTGTTAAGTGTGGCTCAGCTGAACAATTTAGGTCACCGACTGGCTTTTGAGAGAAAAAAGGTAAAAATCTATGATGATGGAGGAAGACTTGTCAGAACTGGTATACAATCCAGAGGTAATCTATTCTATCTTGATATGGTCAATCTTCTTGTTTGTTAATAAAGGATGAAGATGCTTGGTTATGGCACAGAAGTTTATGCCATGTGAACTTTGACAACATGATCAAGATTAGTAGAAAGAAAAGAGTTAGAGGATTGCCCAACTTAACAAAACCTGATCATGCCATGTGCCATGAATGTTAGAAAGGTAAGATGACTAAGTCCATTTTTAAAAGAAAAGACTATTCAACAAAGAAGATACTTGAGTTGGTTGATACCAATCTGTGTGGTCCTATGAGAACTCAGAGCTGTTTTGGTGATAGATATTTTATTATTTTTGTTGATGATTATACTAGATTGATGACTGTCATGTTCCTAAAAGAGAAATCTGAAGCTTTCAAAATGTTTAAGTGGTATAAAGCTAAGGTAGAGAAAGAAACTAGAAAGGAAATAAAATGTCTAAGATCTGATAAAGGAGGTGAATTTATCTCTGATGAATTTACTAATTTTTGTAATGAGCATGAAATCAAAAGGTAGGTATCTACATCGAGGACACCTCAGCAAAATGGCATTGCTGAAAGGAGGAACAAGTCTATAATTGACTGTGCTATAACATTGATGATACAGAAGAATGTTGCTCAGACATATTGGAGGGAAGCTGTTAGTACAACTATGTATTTTCTTAACCGAGTACAACTGAAGAAGGACTCCAACCAAACACCTTATGAACTATGGTTTGGACACAAACCTACTATAAGTTATTTCAAAATTTTTTGGAAGTAAATGCTTTATTTTGAAAGATGAGAGAAATGGAAAATTTGACTCTAAAGGAGATGAAGGAATATTTCTGGGATATTCCACTACAAGTAAAGCATATAAATGTTTGAATAAGGCTACAAATAAGATAGTTGAAAGTACTAATGTTCGTGTAGATGAGTTTGATGACAAGTACATATAGGAAAGTATAAAAGAACTAGAAGACTATGGTAGATTCACTTACATTGAACATCTATAGTATCTATCAACACCGTAGACTGTGACAATCAGTCAGCAGGGAAATAATGCAGGACAAAAGACAACACAAACCGAGGAACAAGATGGAGCTACCGAGCAAGATAATGACCCTGAACAAGATGAGCAAGAAAGTAGAAACCAAGTTTTGGCTAGTTTTGTCAGAAGACATCATCCTGAGACACAAATCATTGGAGATAGATATGCTAGAATGCAAACTAGAAGCAAAACAAGACAAGGTACATGTCTAATTTGTGAATTTGAACCTAAAACTATGAAAGTTGCATTAGAGAATGAAGAATGGGTTAATGCAATCAAGGAATAAATAGATAAAATAGAGAAGAACAAAACCTGGTCCTTAGTACCCTGACCAAAAGATAAGAATGTTATCAGTACTAAGTGGATATACAAGAATAAATTGAATGAAAATGGTGAAGTCACAAGAAATAAAGAAAGATTGGTATGCAAGGGATATGCACAGGAAGAAGGCATTGACTATGGTGAAACATTTGCACCTATTTCTACATTAGAAGGAGTTAGAATGCTACTTGCATATGCTACACATAAGAAATTCAAAGTCTATCAAATGGATGTGAAGTCAGCATTTTTGAATGGTATACTTGAAGAAGAGGTCTACATTGAATAAGCTAAAGGATTTGTTGATCCTAACAATAAAGACATGGTATGTAGATTACATAAAGCTTTATATGGATTGAAGCAAGCACTGAGAGCATGGTATGAAAGAATGCATACTTACTTGTTAAGTATTGGATTTGTTAGAACAAGTGAAAACAACAATCTGTATGTGAAAGGTGATACTGATGATACTATTATCATTGCTGAAATATTTGTTGATGACATTATCTTTGGAGGCTCAGATCTTGTCTACAAGGCATTTGCTGAGGAAATGCAAAAGGAATTTGAAATGTCTATGTTCGGAGAGATTAAGTTCTTTCTTGGATTACAAGTGATTTAATAGAGTGATGTGATATTCATCACACAATCTAAATACATAAAGGAAGTACTAAAGACATTTGGCATGGAAGATGCTAAACTTGTAGGAACACTGATGGCTACCGGATGCAAATTGACAAAGGAGGATGAAACTACAGAGGTAAACTAGACACTACCAATCCATGATTGGTAAGTTAATGTATGTAGTTCACAGTAGACCAGATATAGCACATGCTATGGGAATTGTTGCAAGATTTTCTGCTAACCCTAGAGAATCACACATGATAGCTACAAAAAGGATCTTAAGATACTTGAAGAAAACAAAGAATTTTGGATTATGGTATCCTAAAGAAGGTAAGTTTTAATTTAAAGTTTACACAGATGTTGATTGGGCTGGAAATGTGGATGATAGAAAAAGCACCACCGGAGGAGCATTTTTCTTTGGTGAAAGACTTGTAACATGGACAAGTAAAAAGCTAACTTGTATTTCTTAGTCTACAACTGAAGTAGAATATGTTGTTGCTACTACTAACTGTTTAAACATTGCATATATCAACCAAGTGTTGGAAGGAATGAATGAGGTAATCATTGACCCGGTGATTATATACTGTGACAACACTAGTGCTATTAATATTTCAAAGAATCATGTGATGCACTCTAAGGCAAAGCATATATCTATTAAGTATCATAACTTAAGAGAATAAGTGCAAGAGAAGAAAGTAAAGTTAGAATTTGTTGCATCCAAAGAACAACTTGCAGATATTTTTACGAAGCCCCTACTGAAGGACACATTTGAATACTCGAGGACTAGACTTGGGGTCCATCCCTTGTCTATCGGTCACTAAGATGATATGGTTGTTGCATCAGTCTACTTTTATTAGAAGATCATTCATGTTGATGCATCATAGTTCACACTTTGAATCATGTTCAAGGTTGTGATTAAGTTTGAGAACTTGAACCGATTGGAATATCAATATTCAGAGATACAGAGGAAGATAGAATTGTTTGTTTATTTGTTTCTTTGGCATTGATGTCAAAGGGAGAGATAAAAAATATGAAATTAAAAGGGGAGAGATAAACAAGATATGAAAAGGAACAAGCATCGATGAGAATTATCTAAGGGAGATACAATCTAAATGAGATAGAGTATTGAAGATCAGTTATAGAGAACAGAAGCAGGAACAGGAGAACTGAAAAGATCACAACTTCAGAATGGTAAAGTTGTATTATTTAATGCTGGTTTAGTAACGTAGTGATTAAACATATTAACTCTATTTGACTTACAACATTTTGTTCACAAGTTGTAGAATATATGTTTGGTATGTGTATGGTACATTTCATATTACTTGACTTACCATCAATGCCAAAGGGAGAGATTGTTGGACTACAACTAATTTGGAATCTGATTGAAGAATCTGTGATTACAAGATCATTAAGGAGTTGCTGATTAGATATGTAATATGATTAAATCAATATTATGTTGTCATTGATGTCAACTAGTTTGACAACACTTATGTTGTAAGTTACTATACTGAGACATCTGAAGAAAGGTGAAAAAGATGAAGAATAGAGAAATCTACATGAGGAAAGATGTACATGATAGATGAGGATAAGGAACACATTGAGTAACTTGTTGATGAGTCTATGACTTGGTGATATTGACTTTATTATGTTGCATTCATCTATGATGAAGTATAGAGCTGAAAGATACAAAGTAGTGTTGTCGGTAAATGAAGCATTTCTAGTATACACCGATGGAGTGTACTGTATACCGATCACTATATTAACTGAGTAGTGTTCACTGATGCATTTCTTTGTTAATCAAGTAGAATAGAATGTATTAAATGATTAGTTTAGCCGATAAGATTCATAAGCTGGCAAGAGTATAACATCGAGGTAATAGATAATGTTTCTTACATAGATCGACGACTGACAAAATTCAGGGGAGATCTAATGAAAAAGATTGAAATGTTCTATTGACACAAGTACCAAGAAATTTTGAAGCACCAAAATCTATGAATGTGGTTAAGCGGCAAAATTTGATGGTGGAGAAGAAAATGATTTACTCATCTATATAAGAGAAAAAATTTTCTTTATGAAAAATGCCAGAAAGAAGAAGCTACAGGAATATCTCATGAACACGGTTTTCATGTATTCTGATCATACTAGTTAGTAAGAACCGAGTTGCAGAACAATTACCAAGCTACAAAGAGCAATTACTGACGGATAGTAAGTTGATACAATATTGAATCTGAAGTGAATTATTGATCAGAAGGATTTGTATGGACTAAATATTGATTTGTAATCTACAATTGAATTTGCATTAGGGCAAGTCATTTACTGTTACATATTTAACCATTGTATAAAGTCAAAATGTCTTAATCGAGTGGACTCTGAAATTCTTATGATGTATCATTCATAGAATGAACATTATTATCCTATCAACCCCATAGTGAATGCTGGTTGGACGATAACTTCTAGTCTAAAATCCTCTAACAAGGTCACACCTAACAGTGTGTTTGTAACCTTTAATAGGGTTGGGTCTTAACTGACCTCACTTTAGAAGAGTGAACAATTTTGGGTTGTCAGTCCCAAGTGGTTTTTCCCTTTACAAGGTTTCCACATTAAATCTCTTGTGTTATGTGTTGATTGTGATATTTGTTTGTTATCATTATTTACATGTTACATGTTAGATTTGATCGGTAACTGTTTTAGCATTAGACTAGTAATCGGTAAAAGCACAGACAATAAGAGTTATTATTGTTTACCGATGAGAAAAAATTAAAGTAGTTTTGAATTATACATTTTGTTTTGGGACACTGGATAACTGATTCACCCCCGTCTTAGTTATTCAAACAATAACGTAAAGTCATAGACTCATCAACAAGCTACTCAATGTATTCTCTATCCTCATCTATCATATCCATCTTCCTCATGTATTTATTTATGTTCTTCATCTCTTTCACTCCTTCACTATAGATGTATCGGTATAGTAACTTACAAGATAAGTACTATCAAACTAGTTGACATCAATGACAACATAATACTAATTTAATCATATTACATATGTAATCAATCTGCTTGGTGATCATAAATCACAGTTCCTTCAATCAAGTTCTAAATCAGTTGTAGTTCATCAATCTCTCCCTTTCGCATTGATGGAAACTCAAGAAATATGAAATATACCATACACATACCAAACATGTATTCTACAACTCTGTGAACAAATGTTGTGCAAGCTCTCCCTAGCTTAATATGTTTAATCACTATGTTACTCAACAACATTAATAATGCAGCTTTAACATTCTGCAAATATGATCTTTTCAGCTCTCAGATTCCTTCTTCCCTTCTCGGTAACTGATCTTCAATGCTCTCCCTTTCATCAATTTGTCTCTCCCTCAGATATTTCTCATTGGTGCATATTCAAATTATCTCTCCCTTTGACAACAATACCAAAGAAACAAATAAACAAACAACTCTCTAGTAGCCAAGTAACTCTCTATTGTCCAGTGCATACTTTGTATCTCTATATACTAATATGTCAATCTGTTCCAGTACCTTTCACAACTTTAGACATGATCCAAAGTGTGAACTATGCTACATCAACATGATTGATCTTCTGATAAGATTAGGCTGATGCAACATCTGAATCACCTTAGTGACCAGTAGACAGGGGATGAACCCCAAGTCTAGTCCTCAAGTACTCAAATGTGTCTTTCGGTAGAGCTTTTCTAAATATATCTGCAAGTTGTTCTTTTTATATAACAAACTCTAGCTTAAATTGCTTCTCCTATACTTGTTCTCTTAGGTAGTGATAATTTATTGATATATGCTTTGTTTTAGAATGCATCACTGGATTCTTTGAAATATTAATTGCACTGGTGTTATCACAATATATAATCACCAGCTCAGTGATTATCTCATTCATACCTTTCAGAACTTGTTTAATATATGCAATGTTTGAATAGTTTGTAGAAGAAACAACATACTCTACTTCAGCTGTAGACTGAGAAATGCAAGCCTGCTTCTTACTTGTCTAGGTAACAAGTCTTTCACCAAAGAAGAATGCTCCTCCAATGGTGTTTTTTCTGTCATCCACATTTCTAGCCCAATCAATGTCGGTATAGACTCTAAGTTCAAACTTTCCTTCCTTAGGATACCATAATCCATAGTCCTCTATTTTCTTTAGGTATCTTAAGATTATTTTAGTATCAATCATGTGTGATTCTCTAGGATTAACATAAAATCTAGCAACTATTCCCACAACATGTGCTATGTTTGGTTTACTGTGAACTACATAAATTAGCTTACAAATCATTGATCGGTATAGTGTCTGGTTTACTTATGTAGTTTCATCTTCCTTATTCAATTTACATCTAGTAGCCATCGGTGTTCCCACAGGTTTAGGATCTTCCATGACAAATGTTTTCAATACTTCTTTTATGTATTTAGACTATGTGATGAATATCCCATCACTTTGCTGAATCACTTGTAGTCCAAGAAAGAACTTAATCTCTCCAAACATAGACATTTCAAATTCATTCCTCATATCATCAGCAAACGATTTACATATTTGATCTTGACCTCCAAATATGATATCATCCACAAATATCTCAGCAATAAGAATTGTATCATCAATATCACCTTTCATATACAAATTGTTGTTCTCACTTGTTCTTACAAATCCTATACTTAACAAATAAGTATGCAGCCTCTCATACCAGGCTCTCTATGCTTGCTTCAAACCATATAAAGATTTATGTAGTCTACATAACATATCTTTCTTTTATGGATCAACAAACCCTTCAGGTTGTTCTATGTAGACTTCTTCAAGTATTCCCTTCAGAAACGCTGATTTGACATCCATTTGATATAATTTGAATTTATTGTGTGCATCATATGCAAGTAGCATTCTAACTCCTTCCAATCTAGCAATAGGTGCAAAGGTTTCACCATAGTCTATGCCTTCCTCCTGTGCATATCCTTTGCATACCAATCTAGCTTTATTTCTTGTCACTTCTCCATTCTCATTCTGCTTGTTCCTGAATATCCACTTAGTACCGATAACATTCTTATATTTAGGTTAGGGTACTAAGGTGTAGGTTTTGTTCTTTTCTATCTTCTCTATTTCTTCCTTCATTGAATTAACCCATTCATCATTCTCTAATGCAACTTTCACATTTTTTGGCTCATAATCACAAACTAGACATGTACCTTGTCTTTCTTTGCTCCTTGTTTGCATGCCAGTTTTTTTGTCTCCAATGATTTGTGATTTAGGATGGTGTCTTCTAACAAAACACACCATTATCCTATCTCTCCTTTCCTATTCATCCTATGCAGGTTCATTAGCTTGCTTGGTAGGGCCATTATGCTCATCGGTTTCTCTTTCCTGCTGTTTGGTATTATTTTCCTATTGACCGGTTATCATAGGCTAAGGCTTTGGTAGATACTCTGGTTGTTCAATATAAGTGAATCTATTGTAGTCTTCTAGTTCCTTTGTACTTTCCTCTATGTTCTTTTCATCAAACTCATCAACATGGATGTTAGTGCTTTCAATCATTTTATTAGTAGTTTTATTCAGACATTTATATGTTTTTCGATTACTGGAATATCCTAGAAATATCCCTTCATCACCTTTTGAGTCAAATTTACCATTTCTCTCATCTTTCAGAATAAAACATTTGCTTCCAAAAATTTTGAAATAACTTACAGTAGGTTTGTGTCCAAACCAAAACTCATAGGGTGTCTTGTTGGTGTCCTTCTTCAATTGCACTCAGTTAAGCACATAAACTATTGTACTAACAGCTTCCCTCCAGTATGTCTGAGCAAGATTCTTTTGCAGCATTAGTGTCCTAACATAGTCAACTATTGACCTATTCCTTCTTTTAGCAATCTCATTCCACTGAGGTGTCCTTGGTGCAGAGACCTGTCTTTTAATACCATGCTCATTACAGAATTTAGTAAATTCATCAGAGATAAATTCACCTCCTCTATCAGATCTTAGGCATTTCAATTCCTTTCTAGTCTCTTTTTCTACCTTAGCCTTATACCACTTAAACATCTTAAATGCTTCAAATTTTTCTTTTAAGAACATAATAGTCAACAATCTAGTATAGTCATCAACAAAAAGAATAAAATATTTATCACCATAGTAACTTTGAACTCTCATAGGACCACATAGGTCGGTATGAACCAACTCAAGTATCTTCTTTGTTGAGTAATTCTTACTTTTGAAAATAGATTTATTCATTTTCCCTTTCTGACATTCATGACACATAACATGATCAGGTTTTGACAAGTTAGGCAACCCTCGAACTCTTTTCCTTTTACTGATCTTTATCATGTTATCAAAGTTCACATGGCATAAACTTTTATGCCACAACCAAGCATCTTCATTTTTCATCATCAAGCAAGAAGACTCATTATTATCAAGATAAAATAGATTACCTCTTGATTGTGCTCTAGTTCCAACTAGTCTTCCTCCATCATTAAAGATTTTCACTTTCTTGCTCTCAAAAGAAACTCGGTGACCTGAATTATTCAGTTGTGCCACACTTAACAAGTTATAGTTCAATACATCTACCCAATAAGCATTATCACATTTTAATATCATTTATCATTAAGATTCCTTTACCTCTTACCATATAGGGTGTGTCATTACCCATCTTAACTGAACCTCCATTGTATTCTTCAAGTTGATCAAACTTCTCCTCATCACCAGTCATGTGATGTGTACAGCCACTATCTATGATCGATGTATTATTTTTGTTAACTTTAGAGATCATTGTTGTTTCTTCATGTTTTTCTTCTTCTTCCTCCAAGTCATCTTTCATAAAAAAAAATACTACTTCTACATCATCATTAGAATCAGATTCAGATTCATTATCTTCAGCTATGAAACATACCTTTTTCCCTTTGTCATTGTTGTCTCGGTTATCTTTGATGTGTCGGTAGCCTCTATTAAATCTTCTCCCATAGCTTCCTTCAGATTGATCTTTGGTTCTATCATCATCTTTCTTATGTGGACATCTAGCAGCGATGTCGCCAATCTCTTTACAATTAAAGCATGCCAAAGGTAGATTACCTCTATACCTTCCTTTACCTTTGGGTAATCTTCTAGCCATAAGAGCTTCAAGTTCATCAAGCTCATCATCGGTATTACTGTCACTATCATTTTTATTATTCCTGCTAGACTTACTAATCTTCAGAGAAGACATAAAAGAAGACTCAATAGATGGTACAACACTGTTATCAAAGTTATTTAACTCAAAGGTTGTAAGTTTACCAATCAGATTGTCAAGTGTAAGTACATTACCAGATCTAGACCTTGTCTCATGGATAGCATATATTCTGATTGTGTAAACTGACAATAAGGTTCTAAGTATTTTTCTAACAACTACTTCTTCACTAATTTCTCCATCAAATGCTCTAATAGCATGTACTACCTCTTTCAGTCTATTTGTATATTGCACAATATTCTCACCTTCTTTCATCATCATATCATCAAATCGGCCTCTTAGGATTTCTCCTCTTGCCCTTTTAACATTCGCATCTCCATTGTAAACTTGAGAAAGTTTATCCCACATGGCTTTTGCAGTAGTGCAACTTTTGATATCTTCAAATTTGGCATCGGTGCAGGCAGCAGAAAGTTCCATCATAGTAACATTGTGTTCATGCATGTCTTTCAGTTGATCAAGTTTCAGGGGACCTGGTGTCAGTTCTATATAGCCATTCTCCATCAATTCTAGTGTAGCATTCCCAATTGCAGATATGTGCAACTTCATCCGGCTCTACCATACTATGAAGTTCTCATTGTTCAGCTTTGGCACTCCCCTCTTATACATTTTGAGATCTTTTTACTAAAGTCCTTAAAACTCTATTTAAAGAAACCAACGCTCTGATACCAATTGTTAGAATAACTAAGAGGGGGGTGAATCAGTTAATCACTGTCCCAATACAAAATGTATAATCCAAAACAAATACTTCAATTTCTGCTAATCGGTAACTTAAAATAATTTTACTATCTGTGTATTTATAGATTATCAGTCTAGAACTTATAGCAGTTACTAATCAAATCAAATATGCAACATGTAAATATGACATAAAAAAAAACATCACAATCAACATATAACACAAGCGATTTAACGTGGAAACCCTATAAAGGGAAAAACCACATGGGATCAGCAACCCAAAATATTCACTCTTCTGAAGTGAGGTCGGTGAAGACCCAACCCTGTTAAAGGTTACAAACACATTGTTAGGTGTGACCTTGTTAGAGGATTTAAGACCAACCGTTATCGTGCAACCAGTAGTCACTCTGGGGTTGACAGGATAAAAATGCTTATTCTATGAATAATACATAATAAGACTTTCTTAGTCCACTCAGTTAAGACATTTGACTATGTAAAATGGTTAAATATGTAACAGTAGGTGATTTGACTTAATACAACTTCAATTGCAAATTACAGATCAATGTTCAACTCATACAAATCTTTTTGATCAATAAATCAATTCTGTTTCAAACACTATTCAACTTACTGTCCATCGGTAATCACTCTCTGTAGCTTGGTAATGCTCTACAGTAGGTTCTCCTTAGCCAGTATGAGAAGAATGCATGAAAACTTGTTCACATGATGATTTTGCAGTTTCCTTCTCTTTGGGCATCACACTCATTATGAAATCTTGATGCAGGAGCATCCTGGGTGTAATAGCAATCTTGCATCACCCAAAAATATTTCTGTTTTTATATTCAATAAGGGTTATTTTGTGTAGAGCTACTATTTATGGAAAGTTACTATTTTTGGTAATTTTTGTATGTGCTCAGAATGATCTGATTTCTTTCTTGGAGGTTCATTTTGGTCATATAAGTCTGCCAGTAAAGTTTTATTGCCAGATCAAGTGTATATTGGAAGATATTGAAGATTTTCGATCTTGGCAGTAGGGTACAGAAACTTTGAACTCAGTTTTGAAGGCTTTAGAGGCCCCGGATGAGGTCAAAAATTTGGGTGATGGGCACTTGCGCGGGTCAAACCTGTAGAGCGCTTCGTGACGTTTCTGAAATGGGGTTATAATAGCCGATCGGGTCAACTGGTGATGACTTATGGTCTTCGGAAGTTGGGCCACCTGAAATGGCAGAAAATAATTTTCTTCAAAATTTTTGTTCAGGTTTCAAAGGTTATCTTGAGCCGACTATGATGTAATAAAATGTAAAATAAAATAATTCTAAGTTTGGTCGGCCTTATTGGCTAAAATTCTAGAACCTTCCCAGGCAGTGGAAAAATTGCCTATATAAGGAAGGCTGTATTATTGTCTTAGGTAGTTCAGAATAGTTCTGGGTAGTAGATCTGGGTAATAGTTCGAGGCTTTTTCCTATAGAATATTGTAAGGGAATGCCCATGTGGCTTTGCATATTGTAATTCTGAAAGTTTGTAATTCCACATTTGTGGAGATAATAAGAAGCCAATTTTCTATTCTTGCATATTGTTGTTTCTCTATATCTGTTATGTGTTTGTGGTATTAAGGGGAGCACCCCTCATCAAGTGGTATCAGAGCAGGAGTTCCTGAGTGTGTAAACAGATCACTGACTGTGAGGTAGTTTGCACTAGGACTGTGGTTAGGGTTTCAGTGCGCATCGCAAAAATGCCTCCATGAAGGGAACGTGGCGGAAGAGCTAGTGTTGTAACACCTAAGGTTAGGGAACTGCAGAGACAAGTGTGAGCATTGCAAGAAGAGATTCGTAGAGGAATGAATCTTAATGTTAGAGATGAAAGTGAGGATGAAGCTGAAGAAGAATATCAAGAAGGAGAAGTCGAAATTGTGAACCAAGAGGAAGAAAGACTTTTTCAGGCCATTTCTAAGATTGGGAAAAGACCTAAGATTGAGGTTCCTACATTTTCTGGAAATCTTAACCCAAAAGAATTGATCGACTGGATCAATGAATCTGAGGAATATTTTGAGTATGAAGATGTTGAGGATCCTGATAGGGTCAAATTTGTGAAGGCCAGACTGAAAGGTCATGTGAAGATATGGTGGCAAGAGATTCAGTTGGAGCGAAATAGAAGGGGAAAGGAGAAAATCACGAGATGGGATCAGATGGTGGATAAATTGAAGTGACAATTCATTCCTGTTGATTATGAGCTTAATCTACTGAAGAAAATGCAGAGTTTGAACCAAGCAGGAAGATCTGTTCAGGAGTATACAAAGGAGTTCTATCGACTTCTTATCAGAACAGGCCATGCAGAAGCTGATAAGGAGAAAGTTGCCCGATACCTTAATGGGTTAAGGCCAAGCATTCAGGATGAGTTGAATCTGGTTTGAATGAGAAATATTGAGGAGGCATACCAATTTGCCCTAAAAGTAGAGGAAAAGCTGAACAAGAAGTTCGAGAGCAGGCAAAACGGAAGAGGTCACGGTGGATGATCTGGTGGATGGTCATATGGTGGCCGAAATGAAGATCCAAAAAAGAAGGATGAGGCCAGTAGTAGTCAGAATCAGCATGGAAATAATTCCAATTGCTTCCAGGATCAGAATAATAGAGATCAGAGAGGAAGAGGAAGAGGACAAGTATCTGGAAGAGGAGGCTTCCGTGGAACATGTTTTCACTATGGAGAAGAAGGTCATAGGGCATTTGAATGTCCTCAGCGCCAAGGCAGAATAGACAGAAGAAATGAAGGCCAGGCCAGAGTTGCACATGTAGATGAAGATGCCAGATCATCAAATTTTGAAGATGCTGAAAGAGGAGAAACGTTGATTAACCGAAGAGTCCTGTTGAGTGGTGAGAATGAACCTGAGCAAAGGAGGAGCCTATTTCGCACCAGGTGCAAGTGTGAAGGTAAATGTTGTGATGTGATTATTGATAGTGGAAGCACTAACAATTTAGTGTCAGAAGAGATGGTGACAAAGTTGAAGCTCAAGAGACGGAAACACCCACATCCATATCGGATTTCTTGGGTACAGGATGACCACAAGGTCATGGTCAATGAACAATGCTTAGTGAAGTTCAAGGTTGGCGGATACCAAGATGAGGTATTGTGTGATATCATATCTATGGATGCATGTCATATGTTGTTGGGTAGACCATGACAGTTTGACAGATGTGCTGTATATGATGGTCGTGCAAATACCTATTCCCTGACAAAGGATGGAGTGCGACATAAGCTAAAACCATTGAAGGAGACTGAAGAAAAGGTATGTGGTAATGCAAGGATAACTTTTGTTGATGGAAAAAATTTCTTAGATGGTATGAGGCATGAGCATGTATGTTTTGCTTTAATTCCAAAAGCTTGTAAAAAGGAAGTAGAAGATGTTCCTGTAGAAGTTGCAAATTTGTTGAATGAGTTTCAGGATATTGTATCCGATAATGTGCCTGATGGATTACCACCAGTCAGGAAGATCAGCTATCAGATGGACTTGATCTCAAGAGTGAGTTTGCCGAATAAGGCAGCACACAGAATGACACCTGCAGAAAGTGAGGAGTTGAACAGATAGGTACATGAGTTGTTACAAAAAAGATTGATCCATGAGAGTCTGAGTCCCTGTGCTGTACCAGTGGTATTAGCACCAAAGAAAAATGGAGAATGGAGGATGTGTATAGATTCTAGGGCAACAAACAAGATCACAATCAAGTATAGGTTTCCATTGCCATGAATGGATAATATTCTGGACTATTTGAGTGGAGCTATGTATTTTTCTAAGATAGATCTGAAAAGCAGATATCATCAGATTTGGATCAGAGAAGGAGATGAATGGAAGACTGCCTTCAAGACATAGGAAGGACTGTATGAGTGGTTAGTCATGCCTTTTGGGCTAACCAATGTACCGAGCACTTTCATGCGGCTCATGAATGAGGTTCTGAAAGAATTTCTGGGTAAGTTTGTCATTGTTTACCTAGATGATATTCTGATCTTTAGTAAGACATTGGAGGAGCATATGATGCATATTCGTATGGTATTTGAGAAGCTGAGAGAAGAGAAATTGTTGATTAATTTGAAGAAGTGCAGTTTTGTGAAGAAAGAGTTGGTGTATTTGAGGTTTGTAGTTTCAGGAGAAAGTCTAAAAATGGACCCAGAGAAGGTACAGGCTATCCTTGAATGGCCTACTCCAAGGAGTGCTACTGAGGTAAGATCTTTTCATGGTCTAGCCAGCTTTTATAGAAAATTTATCAAAAATTTTAGCAGTATTTGTGGACCCTTGACTGAAACAATGAGAGGGGATAGAAAAGAATTTAAGTGGACTAATGGGGCAGAAAAAAGTTTTCAATTGTTGAAACAAAAAGTTACAGAACAACCTATTTTAGCACTTCCAGATTTTAATAAGGTGTTTCAAGTAGATTGTGATGCTAGTGGTACTGCAATAGGAGCTGTTATGAGCCAAGAAGGTAAACTTGTTGCTTATTTCAGTGAGAAGTTAAATGATGCCAAGCGAAAATATTCTGTTTATGATCAGGAATTTTATGCCATAGTTCAGGCATTAAAGAAGTGGAGACATTATCTGCTTCCTAAGGAGTTTGTTTTGTATACTGATCATCAAGCTTTTCAATATTTGAATAGTCAAGGAAAGTTGAATCAGAGGCATTTGAAATGGGTTGAGTTTTTGCAGAGTTATACATTTGTTTTGAAACATAGGAGTGGGAAGTCCAATAGGGTTGCTGATGCTCTTAGCAGAAGGCAACTATTGTTGACAGAAATGCAGATTGAAGTGGTTGGGTTTAAGGAACTCAAGAATTTTTATCCAGAGGATCCTGATTTTGGTAAAGCTTGGAAAGCTTGTACAGAACCTGTTACTCTAGACAGGATGAAATGGCTGGATTTCATCATCCAGGATGATATGTTGTTCAAAGGGAGTCAGTTGTGCATTCCACGAAGTTCTATGAGGGAGAATCTCATCAAGGAGAAGCATAGCGGAGGATTGGCTAGACATTTTGGTCGTGACAAAACCCTTTCTTTGGTTAGTGAGAATTATTATTGGCCACAGTTGTAGCAAGATGTGAAGAAGTTTGTACAGAGTTGCAGAGTCTGTCAGATGGCGAAAGGAGTGAAGCATAATACAGGGTTGTATCAGCCATTATCTGTACCAGAGAAGCCTTGGGAGGATATCAGCATGGACTTTGTTCTTGGTTTATCGAGGACTCAGCGGGGACATGATTTAATTTTTGTGGTGGTTGACAGATTTTCAAAGATGGCACATTTCATTCCCTGCAAGAAGACTAATGATGCTGTTCATGTAGTAGAATTGTTTTTCAGAGAAGTAGTGAGACTTCATGGTTTGCCAAAGACCATAGTTTCAGATCGGGACACTAAGTTTGTTGGATATTTCTGGCATACATTGTGGAAGAAGTTGAAAATAGATTTGAAGTTCAGTTCATCACATCATCCACAGACTGATGGACAGACAGAGGTGGTGAATAGGAGTTTGAGAAATTTGCTGAGATGTTTGGTTGGAGATAAGCCAACAGGATGGGATTTGATTTTACCACAGGTAGAATTTGCATATAATAATTCTGTCAACAGGAGCACTGGTAAATCACCATTCCAGATTGTATATGGAAGTAGTCTGAAAAATGTATCTGAATTGAGGAAGATAGATAAAGGAGAAATAAGTAGTGCTGAAGCTGAGGATTTTGCAGAACACTTGAAGAACATCCATGGGGAGGTGAGGAAGCATATTACCAAGATGAACACATAGTATAAGGCTAAGGCAGATGAGAAAAGGAGGTATAAGGAATTTTAGGTTGGTGATGAAGTCATGGTTCATTTGCAGAAGGAGCGGTTTCCAGTTGGTACATATAACAAGCTGAAAATGAAAAAGTTTGGACCATGTAAGATACTAAAAAAACATGATTTAGGAAACGCATATGAGGTAGAATTGCGTACTGAGTTACATATTTCACTAGTGTTTAACATTTCAGATTTGTCAACAAGAGCACTGGTAAATTACCATTCTAGATTGTATATGGAAGTAGTCCTAGAAATGCATCTGAGTTGAGAAAGATAGATAAAGGAGAAATAAGTAGTGCTGAAGCTAAGGATTTTACACAACATTTGAAGAACATCCACAAGGAGGTTAGAAAACACATTACTAAGATGAATGTGTAGTATAAGGCTAAGGTAGATGAGAAAAGAAGATGTAAGGAATTTCAGGTTGGAGATGAAGTAATGGTTCATTTGTGGAAGGAGAGATTTCTCATTGGTACATATAATAGGCTGAAAATGAAGAAGTTTGGCCATGCAAGATACTGAAGAAGCATGATTCAAGAAATGCCTATGAGGTCAAGTTGCCTACTAAGCAGAATTTTTCTCCAGTATTTAACATTTCAAATTTGATAGAGTATCATGAAGGGGGTGTTGCAGATGAGGTCATAGAAGCAAAATGGAGTATTCCAACAACTAGTTCAGATACCCAGGAGATTGAGGACATACTGGATAGTCATGTTGGCAGAAGCACAAGGAACATGACATATGAAGAATATCTGGTCAAATGGAAAGGGTGACATGTTGAAGATTCATCATGGCTAACTAGGGAGGAGGTTAACCATCTTAGTTTCCCTCTTCACACCTGAGTCATGACAGGATCACTTCTCAAATTACCTCGGGTGTCTGATGCAGGAGCATCCTAGGTGTAAGAGCAATCTTGCATCACCCAAAAATATTTCTGGTTTCTTTTCAATAAGAGCTATCTTGTGCAAAGCTGTTATTTATGGAAACTTACTATTTTTAGTAAGTTGATCATATTATCTCAAAATGTTCTAATTTCACAGTTGGAAGTTCATCTTAGTCATATCAGCCTACCAGTTTAGTTTCATTGCCACATCATCTATATTGGTGAGGTTATTGAGGTTTTTGGGTACAAAATCTTTCAGGTCAATTTTGAAGGCCTTACAGACTCCAAATTATGGTTGACCCCCATCTGATTGGAGCTTGCACGAGTTAGGCACTATAGATCAGGGCCTACCATTTCCAAAAAGTGGCTACAATAGAGAAACAGAGTTACGGTTAGAAAGTTATGGCCTCCGGAAGTTGGGCTACCTAAAAACATATTTTGTAATTATTTGGAGCTAACCCTATGTAAAAAGAAAAGAAAAGAAAATAATTCTTAGGATAGCCGGCCTTAAGGGCTAAATTTTTGGAACCTTCTCGGGCGGTGGAAATTGCTTATATAAGAAAGGTCTGTAGTGTTGTCTAGAGCAGTCCTGGGTAGATCTGGGTAATGATTCAAAGCTTTTTCCTATAGAATATTGTAAAGGAAAATGC
This sequence comes from Chamaecyparis obtusa, assembly GCA_027943335.1. NCBI lineage: Eukaryota > Viridiplantae > Streptophyta > Pinopsida > Cupressales > Cupressaceae > Chamaecyparis > Chamaecyparis obtusa. Next base: position 127,790 of record BSBK01008468.1, on the reverse strand, counting down.
CAATGTGGCTTTGCATGTTGTAATTCTGAAATTTGTAATTCTACATTTGTGGAGATAATAAGAAGCCCATTTTTTGTTCTTGAAAATTGTTTTTGTTTCTCTATTTCTATTATGTGTTTGTGGTATTATGGGGAGCACCCTTCATCACTTCTTTAATTTTAAAGATGTCACCAAAGGAAGATTTGTTCCACTCTTTAACTCTATCTTTGACGATTCTGAGCTTTTTAGCAATTCTAAGCATAGCTTTTCCTTCCACTTTAGTTTGCCACCAAAGGTTGCAGACATCTTTGAAATCCTTGTGTTGCATCCACATTTTCTCAAATCTAAAGGGAAAATGTCTCTTCTTACCAATGGGATCAGCCACAAAGACCAGAGGGTAATGGTCTGAGGCAATTTTGGCTATGGACGAGAGAGAACAATTCTAATCTTGAATCTAGTTAGGAGAAGCCAACACTCTATCAAGCCTAGCTTAAATGCAATTCTAACCAATCTTTTTATTAGACTAGGTAAAATCAACCCCATTCAGATCAATGTCAATAACACCTTCATGGTTTATAAAGTCCATAAGGTCCATTCTGCCATCCAGATGAGTAATATTACCTCCCATTTTCTCATGGTCATATAAAGAGACATTGAAGTCACCCATGAAGAGCCAGTTAGGCTCATCAAAATTATTTTTCAAATCCTTAAGATTGGACCATAGAGTTTTCCTAGCTCTAGCTGAATTAGGAGCATAAATATTGACTAGAATCTAGTCATAGTTAAGGTTAAAATGATGAAATTTAACCATCATAAATTTTTTATTCTCCATGAGGGTAGTACCCAAACTAATCACTTCATTCTAGAGAATAAGATTGCCTCCAGAGGCTCCTTCAACACTTCCAGCAGCCTGACCACAATTCTTGAAAAATTTAAAATTTTCATCCTTTTCTTTGGACATTTTGGTTTCTTGAATAACAAGGATATCAGGTTTGTGATCTCTAGCTATATTTCTAACAACTTCCATTTTATGGAGACCATTTAGTCCCCTTACATTCCAGGTAATGAATTTAATTTTTTACCTAGGGTAAACTGAAGGATGGTAGACTGTTTACCATCTGCAATATCCTGCAAGCTCTCCTGAGCTCTATCAACCTTAGTGCTTTTCCTGCCTATTTTCTTGGGAGAGCTGGTAGAAACTTTGAATGATGAAAAACTAACATCCATATTTTTACTTCTAGTTGCTTCAACCGGAGTTGAGAGTGACACACTAGAAAACTTAGGATCAACCTTCCTTTCTATCTTGATATGCTTGGTTGGCATCTTATGGTTTTTATCCACAAAAATTGGGGATGAAAGAACTAGAATAGGCTAGACGAAGAGATCCACAAGTATAGGGCCCAGCATGAGGTTTTGATTCTTCATGGAAGGGGGAAGATCCTCCATTTTCCAGAAATCACAAGGGGTAGAGTCTCTAGTAGGCACAATTGAGAGCTCTTTCCTAACACCCAACTCAGACTGGTCAATCCTTGCTACAGGATTTACATCTATCAAAATGCTTTGGCTGTTGGAGGAAAGTGAGATATCCTTATCTCTAGAGGGCTTAATTGAAGTCTCCTAATCACCTTCCATTACAAACATTGTTAGCAATGAATCCCCCACATGGGACCTTTGGGAAATCCTAGCAACATCAAAATCAATCACTTTTTGAGAGTTCACCTTAAAGGTAATAGAGACCTCTTGATTCACCATATTATGGGATTCTTCTCCTTCCACAGGTTTTGACTCAAGGAAGTTAGGTTTTGAGCCTCTATCCAAGTGCTGGTTCTCCATAGAGGGTGTGGCTGAAGAGGTGATCTCCAATTTTGAGACCTTAACTGTAGCTTTTTTTGGCCTCCATACCAAATTTTTCTTTTTATTCTTTTTCTAATTCTTCTGATGCCCTTGATTCTTACTAAGAGTAATCTTTTGAGCTGGCTTGGGATGATTACTCTTAGATTTAGTTTCAGGAAAAGCCTTCACCCAATGACCCACTTTTTTACAATAAAAGAAGGCACCAGACATATCCTCAAATTCCAGATCCTGTGACAAATTGCCAAGTTTAGAAACAATGTCTATCTTTTTTGGGAGATCTTTCATTTGATTAAATTTGACACAAATGCAGACATAAGCTAACCTAGCTTTGGAGGCTGTTAGATTATCAATCACTAGGAGACTCCCAAAGGACTTTGCTAAGCCCCTGAAGATATCCTCATTCTAGAATTCCAAAGGGAGACCAGGAAGTCTGACCCATCTTGGGGTAGAAAGGAAAAAGCTATCAGAAAGATCCATATTGGGTTCCCATTTCTTCACAGTAAGAGTGTTATTGCCAAGTTGACAAGGACCCCCACATAGGACCAAGTCTCTATCCTCATGTCATGTGAATATAAAGGACAAGAAACCTCTTTGCATGACCGCGATATCCATGTGCCCATGAAATTGCCATTTTTTTCTCACACTAGTAAATTTTAGCCTATTTTTCGATGAGGCTTAGTCAATTATTAGAAACCCATTGGTCAGCTAATCGACTATAATGGATGTCAGAGTTTTTTAATTGATATTATGACACATCAAGTGTCCGTCAAAATTGCAAAGTCAAAAGTGGTTGAATTGTTGATGGAGATGACGTCGAAATCATTGCTTCAACCTGGAAGAATTGCTTGTTATATCATTATAATGTTGGTTGAAAGTGTGAGGTACAATCATCATAATAAACATTGATTATATAGCTTTCTTATTGATCTTCCTATTCTTTGTTGGTTGAAAAAGTGACAGACAATTTAATTTTGTAAAAAAAATAATATATTGATTATAAAATTAAGCACAACAATATTATGTTGATGTTGTTTACTGTTTGGTAAAGGCTTTCTCAGACTGCCACTCTCCACCACCCGTCATTTCCACCTTAGCATTCCCATTTCTTGGGGATACTTCTCACCACATATGACAAGGTAGAGCTCTTTTATAGACATAGGTTACTGAATCATTATCTATGCATTGGTACTTAATTTGGAAACCCTTGTATGTATATAGCCACTCTAGGAAATCTCCACATCTAGAAAATCTCCACAAAAATCTCTTCTTGCCTCCACTACATATACATCTTCTCAGAATCTAAAAACTTTGGCCCATCATTGATTCTCATCAATGTACCAATTTGGATAGTAAGTCTAATTTAATTTGTCCATGGACTGAGACCTTAAATTATTGAGCTTCTCTTTGTTTCAAGAAGATTATAACATTCTCTACTTAACAGGGCCAAACACGTGAAGGTGGAAGCTTATCTGGCCCCTCCTAGGAGCCTCTTATGACCCTTTACGACATTTTAAGACCTCTAAGATGTATTCATAGGGATTGTAAATGGTCGTAAAGGGTCATAAGGGGTCCTGGGACACAACAGCTGAGAAACATAATTGTAGGCGTCGTGGTCACAATTTTTTGGAGACAATGTAATTGAGTTGTATACCTAGATGATGGAGAGCAACTCCTGCACCTTCAATTCCAATTTGACTACATATGTTGCTCATGAATACAAGGTCCTCCAACAGATGTATTCAACTTGGAATCGAGGGTGCAGAAGTTGTGCTCCATCGCTTGGGTATACAACTCAATTACGTTGTCTCCAAAAGATTGTGACTATGATGCCTACAATTATGTTTCTCAGCTATTGTGAAATCTACATTTATGTTTCTCAGCTATCGTGTTTATGTGCATAGTTTTTATGTGTTTTGGATAGTAAGTCTAATTTAATTTGTCCATGGACTAAGACCTTAAATCATGTAATGAGGAGGCTTAGAACACTAGTATATGAAAATTTCATTATTTAATAATAAAAATCTATTAAAATGTTTATACCTTCTCTCATTTGCTGGTGTAATTCCTTTTTGAGTATCCCCTTTCTCCTTTGCATCCAAGATGAACTCATTCCAATCCCTCACTGGAATAAAGGGAGGATGCTCAAAATTCAATGAGACTTCATACCACGCAACATTCGTAGATTATGTTCAATGCATTATTTACGTTTGTAAATCAGTGTTGCGTACAAATCTGTGGATGGTGCATGGTATGAAGCCTCACTCAAGCTTGAAAATGATAGTCAATCCATAGTCAAGGTAAAGGAACAAATGGAATAACCAAGAAAACACTATACATTAAATCATGTGATTGATAGCTGATTGGGGCTCACCTGAGCCATAAACATGAAGAATTATTCTAAAAAAATATGTAAACCATATATATGCACACTTGAGGCAAAGAGAAGTTACATCATATCCATATTAAAATATTAGTTACAATATGAAAATAATAAACTAACTAATTCCCGAGTTCATCTCTGCATATGGTCGCAACAAAGATATGCGATTACAATAGAGAGAAGGCACTGTAAAAATATAATTTCAGAATTTCCCCTAGCCTGACACATTTTGCACTCAAATCCTTCATTGCGTATAAGTGGAGATGGGTGGATAGATGTAGATGAGTTCTCATCGACCCAACTAAAGTATCCGCAGCCATTATTTCCCTATGATGCCCAGTCTACATTAGTTCTTATACTATAATGAATAGTATTTACATTAGAAACATTAAATATATACACATTAGAAACTTTTTTTCTATTTGGGCAGCAACAAAATGGTCATCTAAGGTTTTTTGGTGTCCGTGAAGTCTTCAACACACACTACCCACCACCACATTGATAGTTTGGCACATTGACAAGAGTCATCGAGCCTATATCAATACAACACCGCACCATCGTTACTACATTTATTATTTAAATATATGATTATTTTTATATGAAATACACTGAGTACCATCAGAAATATTAACCATTTACAATAATGAAAAGTAAACCTAAATCAAAAGAAGGTGACAAAATCCTGTCATGAAGCACAAATATAGGAAATAAAAAAGGGACAAAAGACAAGAAATAAGAAAAATCATTACGACTATAGAAAAATCATTTATACTATAATAAAAAAAAGAAACACTCTTTGTCAACAATTTTCAATATCATTAGGACTATAGAAAAATAATTAAGACTATACAAAATTAAATTTTAGAAATGGATGGTTCTGATGCTTTAACATTACAAAAATTGAGCATTCATCATTTGGTACTTCTTGGTGTATTCCATTTAAGTTTTTCAGCTATCGTGTTTATGTGCATGTTCTTTATGTGTTTGGCTTCTCTCCCTCGCAAGGGATACATCGATAGGTAATTGATTTGAAAGCATAATGATTTGATAGTATTTTTTTAGGATAGGCGTAATCATCCCACCAACCTTAATTAGGTACAGTCATGTGTCCTATTAAAGGGCAGCCAGTAAACAACCATGTTTAGATGTGGGTAGATAGTGCCCCTAATAAGAATCTCTTTACCTGAAGATTGTGCCATGTTCTTAATTTCTAAGTTGTGTCTATTTGATTAATTCTCCAAATTTTGGTTGCACTCCTTGCATTGGTTGAGATTTTCCTAATTATAGGGTTTGAATTTCACAACAGAAGGAAATCAATACTAAAATGAAATTTTGGTATGTAGGATCTACATTGTCTATATACATTTTGAATAGGTGTGAAATGGATTCACCTCTATTCAAATATGTGTTGAGAGTGTGGGGAAATATGAGATCTATTCCCAAATCCAAATTCCCAAAAGAGAGATCCAATTTGATCAACCAAGAGGTTAATGCACAATTGAATCAATCTATAAAGAATATGGAAGAGAGAGTGAATCCAATGTTTTCCTATAAAGGAATTATTCTTGAAATCTAAAATAATTGAAATACAAATACTAACATCAAATTAGGGTAGATCTAGAAACTGTCAATTTCTGATGTCTGCGTGTACTTTCGGGCAATTCTGCAACCTCTTTCGGACTGGAAATGCCAAGACAGAGAAAATGTAGAAATCTTTCTCCAAGATGAGCTCAGGTTGAGTTTGACCCTCATAAAAGGTCAAATACCACATTCTTTATTTGAAGGCTGATTCTGATTCTATTCATAGATCTCTAAAGTTCGCCTAAAAGGGTATCCAAATTTGCTCTCAAATCCAAAATCTCACACCTGTACCTACAAGAAAATAGGGGTTTGCCTTGGTCAAGCCCCAATTTAGGAATTAACCTTGAAACTGAATTGAAATATAGTGTGCATAAACAAAGTAATTGAAACAAATCACCTCGCTTATGTTGAATTCCTTGTAGAGGATTCGAATCCTCAAATCCACAAGTATGAATGCTTCAATGGATGCAGGATGAATGTAGGATGTCTCCAATCAATGGAATTTGATCTTCAACACCAATCTTGATTTGATGTATGCATATGAGAAGGCTTGAATGAATGTAGAAGGAAGGATCATCAAAGGGGCTCCAAAGAGATTGAATCCTTCAATAGATAACAATGGATCTCCTTGATGGATAGATGCTTGAACACTTGAATGCTTGAAGAATTTCTTGCACTTGAGATGAGATGTGAATAATGGATGTCAAGTTCTTGATTGTCGATGTTCTCACAAAATTGATGGAGAAAATGAGAGAGGAAGGCCTCCTTTTATAGTGAACTAGGGCACAATCCTCTAGAGGGGCCACCTTGGAGAATTAAATTCCAATTAGGTCCTAACCTTTAGAAAATATACCTAGATTAAATGAAATTAGAGGATTTACCATTCTAAAACCCGAAATGGCCAACTCGGAGGCAGGAAAACAAATATCCTAAAAGCCCGATGCCCGAAAATCAAGGATTCTAGAAGTTTGAAGGAAGGGGGAAAAATCAAGGTTGGGACTAACCTAGTCAGGTACGAACTTGATCCTAACCTAGTTAGGTTTGAGATCTATCCTGACCTAGTCAGGATCAACCTCAAATTTGACCCTAGGCACAGATCCAATCAGAATCAAGTTAGGAGGTCTCGGGGATCCCCATAGACCTAGAAATGATATCTGAGAAAGATAGAATGCTAGGGATAAACATAAAATCCTGTGATGACTGTGATGAAGTCTAGGAGGACCTATTTCTAATTCCTACCTAGAAAATAGAGCCATGGAAGAGGGAAATTCAGGAGAATCCTTGAGATCCTATCCCTACTTTCACCTAGAATGAAGAAATCAAGTGCAGGAAAGAAGTGGAAAGCGGGGAGAAAGCCAAATACATGAAAAGACCCAGTCAAGGCACTTAACATGACCCTAGAACACTTAATCAGAGGGCTAAATGCTCTTATCATGGTAGTTCTTCCATTTCAAGGTGATACATTAAGCCCCCACTTTAGCAAGAGTATGGACTCAATGCAAACTCTTGGTAAAGGAGATTAGAATGAAAAGATAATCTTATCATAATCCAAGGGAAAAAGGGAAACCTTAAGCCCCCAGGGACTCAAGTCTTCATCAAATCCTAGATCACAATAAGAGAGACATCTCTAGAGAGAGAACGAAGGTGTGATTACCTCACCCAATGAGAACTTATGTCCCATTGTGAACCACATAGGAAAATGGCGCATCTGGAAAGATGGAATTGAACTGCCTAGTGAATGTGGCTTCTCACTAGTCAACCCATCAAGGATTCATTCTTAGGAATATTCTATTCCATAAGAAGAAAACCAAAAAATAAAAACAAAAGAGATCTAGTCTTAAGGACACCTCTGACCTTAAGGGATCAAAATATATGTGTATTTGAAACTGGAGGGATCAAGAGATCCTAAAATATAAATCCATGCTTTAAGGAATAATTACTAATCCAAAAAGGGAAAAACAAGAAGTATCTTGAAACATAATATTTGTGTATCAAAAAGTGTGTGTGTGCAACAGGTGAGTAGAGCATATGCCCCCATGTTAAATTCATTGCTGACACTTTAACAGGAGCAATGGCTTTAGCAGAAACATAAACAACTCCACTGAGTACGTTTCCATATCAAGATGCCCCTAGATGAAGACAAATCAAGGGAAATATCATAAAAACATACAAAGAACACAGAAGGGATCTACTTACTATGGGGTCAGTATGATCATAAGATAATATATATATGATATTATTGCAAATGAATTGACATCATTCCCCAAAGAAAGTAGAACTACAATCACAAAGGAGGAAAGATTACATAAGATATATGAAAGAGAATCTTTCAGACCATGACATGGAGACCAAAAAGAATTAGTGCTACCATATCTCAAATCCAAGAAAATTACACAAGGAAACATTTACGAACAATAGCATAGTTATGACATAACATTGAACAATGCATAGAAGAGTAGAGATACATATAGAAGAATTTAAAAAATAGTTTCGATCCCTTCATCACCTTTCACCAAATGAGCAACAAGGATCATATAAAATAATCTAACAACATTTAGCAAACACATTATGGGAGAAGCACAGTACAACAAGAAAACACACAACAAAGCTACCACAAAAGACAAGCCGATCAAGTGTGCCACCTACTCTCCCCATCTTGTTGAATATCATTTAGGGAAGGTGGGTAGCTCGCAAGAGGGACTATATCCAACATAGTAGGAATGATATCCAATTCCAAACAAGGATCCTCTTGAGAATCACAATGTTCGACACTAGGTGTAAGAGTTAATTGTGAGGAAAGCATATTAGGTAAATCAATGTCAATGTCAATAGTTTCATATTCATCATTAACATCATCAGTATCATCAAGAGTATCTTCTTCATCCAAATTAATCAAAATAGGATCTAAGCTATGAATAGAATCATCATAATCATGCATGTGAACATCATTATTAGTAACAATCTGTTCTAACACATTATTGATAGGTTTATCCAAGGAAAGTAAAGATCTTTGAGCTTTAGCATGAGTATGATGCTTTTTATGACATTCATTAGTAGATCGATTACATTTTGATTTCTTTGAAATAGGTTAAGAACTAGGAGGAACAATCATAGGATCCTTCAAAGGTTATTTAGGAAGACCAGTAGGATTATTGACCATAGGAGAAACAATCATAAGATCTTTGATAGGTTCGGTAGAAGGAAGTTGATTAACAGAGCTAGAAGCCATAGTTAAAGGAGGTATAGAAGGTGTAGGAAAAAGACCATGATTAAGATCCCTAGGAGGTGAGCTTAATTAAAGAATCTTACAATGTTTATAAGCTTGATATGATTGAAAAATATTATCAGGTCAAGGAGGACATGAATTAGGTAATTAAGGCCAAAAGAAATCTAGAGCAGCACAATCTCTAGGCCTAGAAGGTTGATATAAACTATGATTAAGTGTCTTCATTTATTCATCATGAATGAACTTAAGAAACTTATGGATAGGTGAAGCAATAGCATGCATGGTAGTCAACCAAGGAAAACCTAGCTTAACTTGAAATTGATCAGAAGTAGGAACCACAACAAAGGTAGTGTTCATAATTTCTCCACAAAGTTCAACCGGCAAAGTAATAGAACCAAATGATGGATAAAGAAAACCATTGCAATTTTGAATCCACACATCTGATGTATCATAAAAGTCACATTGTAAGATTTTCATAAAAATATTTTCTTCAGTGATAACATTAACTAAGGATGTAGGATCAATAAGACAACCACGAGTAGGTTTCTGAGCAATCCTAGCAGCAATGTAAAGGGGACCATCAGGAGCTTTAATAGTCTCAGAGTCATCAAAGGTAATCAAAAGTTCCAAAGGTCTTTTATTCCTAAATTGTTTTCGAGGTTTAGGTTGAGTTTTCATTTTAGGTTTAGGTTTTGGTCGAGGTTGAGATTGAACTTGAGGTTGAATTTGAGGTTGAGCTGGAGATATAGATTGATCAAAATGCTCCACTTGATTAACATCATGATTGAGATCATCCATCTTTGAATCATACACAATTTCCATAGCAGATGGTTGAGCAATAGTATTAGTATCATGCATAGGTAAATGATTCGTATAGATTTGAAGGTTCTAATTAGGAGGAGAGACATATTTGTTCCCACTACCATCCAGATTATCAATAGATAAGGCATTAGAATCAATTAAGTCTTGAACCTTGTGTTTTAAAGAATAACATTTCTCAGTATCATGACCATTCTGACAATGATATTGACAAAAAGCATTTTGATCAAAATATTTAGATGCAATCATAGTAGTAAAAGAGGTCGAATAGGAGGTAAAGTAATCATATTAGTAGTTAACAACCTATTAATAATAGCATGTAAAGATTTAGAAAGAGGAGTAAATGTATGATTTAATTGAAAAGAAGTGGATGCAGAAGTGGTATTATGAGATGCAACAACAACTTGATTAGAACTGCATTCACTTGTTTGTTTATCTTGACATAGTTGTTGAATTTTTGAAACTTGTTTGGATTAGGAGCAACATCACTCTTATCAATTGGAATAGGAGCCATTGGAGTGTTGTTCTTAAATTGACTCACTTGTAATTGATAATGATGAAGCACTGCACAAAGTTGTTGAAAAGAGGTAAATTCAGTAAGCAGAATCTTATCTCTAATATCCTTTTGCAAATTTGAAATAAACATATGTTGAATATCCATATCAAGAATAGGATAGGAAATCTGAGCATGCAAATGCTTAAATCTACCAATAAATTTAGTCAATTTTTCTTTAGCACTTTGTTTAAAATGCATCAAATCAGTCAAAGACACTTGTAGGCCAATGTTCTTTTGAAATTGTTGAATAAAGGCATTAGCAAGTTCTAGAAAGGAATCAATGGAATAAGGAGGCAAGGAACAATACGATTATAAGGCCTTGTCATAGAAAGTTCTAGCAAACAGTTTGGCTAAAATCCTATGGTCATGAGCATAATCACTACAAAGGATTTGAAAGGTTTTAACATGATGAACATGATCTCCTTTTCCATTATAATTCTCAAGATGAGGCATCTCACCTTGTTGAGGAATAGGAGTATGAATAATATGGACAAGGGACTTCCCATGTCACATGTAGGAATACTAAACTTGTTTTGAGTTAAGGAAGCAAGTTGTTGTTGTAAGGATGACATAGTTTAAGCCAAACTAATGATTGTTGAATCATTATAGGAAATGGGAGGAGTAGCAACATTAGACACACTAGGTAAAGTGTAAGAAGCTGTAGGAATAAAAGACACAAATAGAGGAACACTAGGAACTATAGTTGGAAGCGGATTGGAATAAGTAAAAGGAACATTATGATATGAAGGTTTTGATGTAGGAAGGGACACAGGAGGAACACTCATAGGAATAGAGGGAACTGTCACAGTCACCAAAGGAGGATTATAGGTAGGAATATTAGGTATACTAGTGATAGGAGGAATCAACCCTAAGTCTTGAGCTTCTTGAACTAAAGGTTCAACATTTGAATGCACAAGGTGAGTAATACCATGCAAGAGGTTAACACCTTGATCAGTATCATAGAGAACTTTCTTAAGAGCCTCTATAGCTTGAATAGAATCTTCATTATGGTTCTCTTGAATAAGCCAATTACCCATTTTATCAAGTTTAGTGGAAAGTTTTTGGACTTGTTCAGGAGGAACTCTTAAAGCATCATCCTCATCATGAGATGAGTGAGAAGAGTTTTGCTCCATAGTAGGGTTGGAATCATGAATAATCAAGTTATCATCTAGGATCCTAAGGAAAGGAGAGGAAGATTTAGGATCAAAGGCACCCATGAGTCTACAACTTCTTCTAACCAGAATGTTAGAAGTAAGACTAGTGGTAGTAAAGCTCATAAACCAATGTAATGTAAATGAACTAAACTAAGAACATATAAAGAATGAATATGAAATCTAATTAGCATGAAAGATCTAACACAAAGGAGAAATCTAATAATAAAAAGATAAAAGGAAAGCACAATAAGGCATCCAATTCCACAAAAGAAAAGAGAGTAAGTATGTTGGGTTCACCAAAATGAATAGTGAAGGTGAATGCACACAATAAGACAAAGGGAAATCTAACACCAAAAAGAAAGAGAATAAGCTAGTCAGGTTCACCAAAATGAATAGGGGTAAAAATGGATTCACCTCTATTAAAATATGTGTTAACAGTGTGGGGAAATATGAGATCTATTCCCAAATCCAAATTTCAAAAAGAGAGATCCAATTTGATCAACCAAGAAGTTAATGCACAATTGAATCAATCTATAAAGAATATGAAAGAGAGAGCAAATCCAATGTTTCCCTATAAAGGAATTATGCTTGAAATCTAAAATAAATGAAATACAAATACTAACCTCAAATTAGGGCAGATCTGGAAAATGTAAATTTATGATGTCTATGTGTACTTTTAGGCAATTCTGCAACCTATTCCAGACTAGAAATGCCGAGATAGAGAAAACCCATCAATCTTTCTCCAAGGTGAGCTCAGGTCAAGTTTGACCCTCATAAAAGGTCAAATACTACACTCTTTATTTGAAGGCCAATTCTAATTATGTTTGCATATCTTAGAAGTTCGCCAAAAAAGGGTATCCAAATTCGCTCTCAGATCCAAAATCCTGCACCTGTACCTATAAGAAAATGGGGGGTTTTGTTGTATGGGGGGTTTGCCTTGGTCTAACCCTAATTTAGGAATTAACCTTGAAATTGAATTGAAATATATTGTGAATAAATAAAGCAATTGAAACAAATCACCTCGCTTATGTTGAAGTCCTTGTAGAGGATTCAAATCCTCAAATCCACAAGTAGGAATGCTTCAATGGATGTAGAATGAATGTAGGATGTCTCCAATCAATGGAATTTGATCTTGAACACCAATCTTGATTTGATCTTTGCATATGAGAAGGCTTGAATGAATGTAGAAGGATGGATCATCAAAGGGGCTAAGAGATTGAATCCTTCAATAGCTAACAATGGATCTCCTTGATGGATAGATTCTTGAACACTTGAATGCTTGAAGACTTTCTTGCACTTGAGATGAGATGTGAATAATGGATGTCAATTGCTTGATTGTGGATGTTTTCACAAAACTTGATGGAGAAAATGAGAGAGGAAGGCCTCCTTTTATAGTGAACTAGGATACAATCCTCTAGAGGGGCCACCTTGTGGAATTAAATCCCAATTAGGTCCTAACCTTTAGAAAATATACCTAGATTAAATGAAATTAGAGGATTTACCATCCTAAAACCCGAAATGGCCAACCCAGAGGCGGGAAAACAAATATCCTGAAAGCCCGATGCCCGGAAATCAAGGATTATGAAAATTTGAAGGAAGGGGGCAAAATCAAGGTTGGGACTAACCTAGTCTGGTACGATCTCAATCCTAACCTAGTTAGGTTTGAGCTTGACCCTAACCTAGTCAAGATCAACCTCGAATTTGACCCTGGGCCTAGATCCAATCAGAATCAAGTCAGGAGGTCCCGGGGATGCCCGGAGACCTAGAAATGATATCAAAGCAGGAAATAATGCCAGGGATAAGCATAAAATCCTATGATGATTGTGATGAAGGCTAGGAGGACCTATTTCTAAGTCCTACCTAGAAAATAGAGCCATGAAAGAGGGAAATTAAAGAGAATCCTTGGGATCCTATCCCTACTTTCACCTAGAATGAAAAAATCAAGTGCATGAAAGAAGTGGAAAGCAGGGAGCAAGCCAAATACATGCAAAGACCTAGTCAAGGTGCTTAACATGACCCCAGACCACTTACTCAGAGGGATAAATGCTCTTATCATGGAAGTGCTTCCATTTTAAGATGATACACATTTATTACCAAAGATATGGACCGATCTATAGTGCCTCCAAATTTTATACTCAAAAGAATCTTCTCACCACTCATGACTCTTCAAATTCTCTTGTTTCCTTCAGACCTCCAAACATGTGTACTATGAATTGTCCTCCAAAAAATGGACTTGTGATGATTTTCACAATAGTACATGTGTTGGAGGAAAGTTCACAGTACTGCTTAGGCAATTCTGAATGCTAAGTAAAAAATATAATATGTATGAGAAGGACAATTCATGATGGCTACTCTAATACATATATTGTTCACAAAGGAAAAGAGAAATTTTAGTTAATACCACTAACTTGCAGGGATAAAGATAATATAATAATGTGTTTTGGTGATACTATTCCTCTTCATAAGAAAGGAAACATTGTAGGTGATATAGGGTGGTATGGGCAGCAAGAATACACACATGGATTGACTAGAACAATGTTGAACAGTCCTAGAAATGCAGACTTTTGGGATTTGAACTATGTTCAAATAGGTACAGTCAAGTGTCCTATTGAAGGGCAACCAGTAAACAACCATCTTCAGGAAAAGACAAAGAAAAATGACAATGCAATGTAAAGGGACCTACAGGATAGTCATACAACACATGAAAAGTATTGCAAACAAGGTGAAAGGAACATGAATGTGACATTCCTCTCAAGGGTGTATCATGAAAGACATAACCTTTTATACTTATTAATGTGACAGTTTCAAAAAGGACAGTTCTATTGAGTCACAAGACTGAGTGTTTCATGATAGTCTTCTATAGATAGTGTGATGTCCCCATCTTTAACCTAGTAACATAATAGCAAAAAAACACATCTGGTCAAGGGGTGGTAGACCTTGAGCACCTCAAGATAGTTAGGAGATAGTGGAAAATTTTACATAGCAAGTAAGAGTTCAAGTAGATAGTTTTCATATTCTTTCCACAAATAGTCAATAAGCATCAAATGTATCAAGGAAAATCATGAATTCTTTCAATAAGATAATTTTCCTATTTAGCATCAAGGAGCACATGAAAGAAATGCAATATGAGAATGTGTTATGATCAAGGATGACAAATATCAAGTATCTCCATCAATCACTACCAAGCTCACATGTTATCAAGAATGACAATCTTGTGGACATCCACCTTATCAACATGTAAATCATGATTCTACTGTCCAATCAAGTAAACCCATAATCACTCATGTTCATAAGATGACATATTGTGTCATTTATCATCAAGACAACAAGAAAGAAGTATGGTTCTTAATGAAGTTGTGGATAAACCATCATAATGCATCCATCACACATGAAGAGAATTCATATTAATACCATCATTGCAACAATCGTCATATTAATGCCAGTGAAAGATAGTTAGGAGATAGTGGCAAATTGTACATAGAAAGTAATAGTTCAAGTAGATAGTTTGTATATTCTTTCCACAAATAGTCAATAAGCATCAAATGTATCAAGGAAAATTGTGAATTATTTCAATAAGATAATTTTTCTATTTAGCGTCAAGTAGCACATTGAAGAAATGCAATATGAGAATGTGTTATGATCGAGGATGACAGATATCGAGTATCTCCATCAATCACTACCAATCTCACATGTTATCAAGACTGACAATCTTGTGGACAACCACCTTATCAACATGTAAATCATGATTCTACTGTCCAATCAAGTAAACCCATAATCACTCATGTTCATAAGATGACATATTGTGTCAATTATAATCAAGACAATAAGAAAGAAGTATGGTGCTTAATGAAGCTATGGATAAACCATCATATACATCCATCACACATGAAGAGAATTCATATTAATATCATCATTGCAATAGTTATCATATTAATACCAGTGAAAGAGAGGAATGCATGCAACAATGGTTTTACAGTAAATTAGTTTCAAAGTCTATTTGATTTGGGGTCTTTGAGAGTCACCAAAGACAACAACATCAAACTCAAGTACCCCCCTTCTAACCATTCTAGTTGGCCCTAACCTAACTTGATCAACCAGGTTAGAGTGTCCTTGAGACTATTTGAAGGCACTGGAGAAGGTTAGATGTTATTGCTCTGTGGATTCAAAATAGAGCCCTGGTTTGGTATAAAATCAAATAATCTCCATGAGATATAATATAGGGCCGACTGGAATGGTTCAAACCATTCCAGTCATCCCTAACCTAACTTGATCAACTAGGTTAGAGTGTCCCTAAGACCGTTTGAAGGTGCTGGAAAAGGTTAGTTGTTATTGCTTTGTGGATTCAAAATAGAAACAAAGGGAAATAGTAAATCTGTGCTAAGCAATTAATAACATAGTCGATATTATGTCAGGTTGATCAATACTTTTTTATTTAAGTAGTAGTTGATTTGTACAAAAAATAAATTCATGTAAGAGGTGAAAATCAAATAGTTTCTATATAAACCATGTGTAGCTTACTATTTAACCCTTTACCCATCTATAGAGAAGAAAAATGATGCACATAACACACAACAAACACTGAAACAATTCTAAAAAAGAATTTTTAAATGGCTTTCTTGCTCACTGTTGAAACCCTTATCGTCTCTTCTCCTTGTTTTCCATCTGTTATTGTTGGTTTGTCACTATTTGTTGGATCCTTGGTAGCTGGTTCACCTTCTTTTTTGTTCATAATAGTTGTTAGTTCATAGTCTTCTAGTGGCTTATCTTCTATTTTTCTACCAGCGAATGGTGGTTCCCTTGTTGCTATGGAATTACCACCTTTGGGATTTGGTTCTTTCAAAATGAATTTTCTTGTTTCCTCCCCAACTTCTTTATCCTTTTCTAAGGTGGTTGGATCTTTTGGTGCTAAAATCCCTTCTTCTTTTCCTATTCTTCCATCTCTTAGGGGTAAACCCTTGGGTTGTTCTTATTCAATCTCTACCATTATTTGTAGCGAGAATGTGTTGTATAATGAATAATATTTCTCCAAGTGTGCTCTTATTTTCAGGTTCAATATTTTATGTTCATTCCTTCATGATTTACATAAATGGATTTTAGATTCTTGGAGGCCCATTGTTGAGGATGGATTGGGATTTATCCTACTACTATGGGTTTTATGTGGATTCTTTTCAAATTGAGGAAGATAGGACTAAAGTGTATGAAGAAGCATTTATTTGTGGGGAAATCACTCTCTTTCTCTTAGGCCTTGCTTCCCTTCCTTCAACTCTCTGATTGAATCAATAGTATTATCCCTATTTGGGTTAGAATTCCTTATTTGCCTCTATAGTTTTGGACTAGAAGTCTTCTTTTGCTTCTTTTGGTAATGATATTGGAAGGTTTTTTATCAGACAGTTAGCAAGTTAGTTAAAGTTTGGTATCAGTTTCTTGGGAGAATAGGAGTTGTTTATAGGATGGATTCTTGAGAGGAGAAGGGGAAAAGTCAAGTGGAGATGTATGGATTTGAGTGTGTAATGTTTCAAGCAATAAACAATTAATTCTCTGTATTTCCTTAGTTCTTTGTCCCGTGAGTTTAGTGGAACACACCAATGTATTTAAATGCTTCTTTTCACATGATCTTAGTTAAGTTGTGATTTAGGAACATTGACTCACCTTATTATTATTATACATTTTTGCATTTATTTCACATTTCTTGTTGTTATTATAGTCAAGAAACATATTGGTGTTGTGTAGACAGTGACTAGTTTTGTAGGAACAGTCAGCAAAGAAAGGTTGAAACCCCATAATGTGTAAGGAACTCCCACCCTTGTATTGACTATGGTTTGGTGGGAGATGCCAATGATGTATTGAATGTATTAGATCTTGTTTTGAATGTAGGGAAGGATGCTAGTGGATGAGGAAAAAGGAAAATCCTGGTAAAGTCCAGTGAAGAATGAAGAAAAAGGGGTGTTAGGAAACACCAGTCATGGTGGGAAGTGATTTGATGGATGGAGAGGGTAGTTAAGAGTTGGAAAGGTCCTTTTGGATGCATTATAAGGTGTTATAACCTTGATTAGAGTTTTGAGTGGTTTGGAAGGATATTTTCTATAAAACCCTTGATTTCTAGCCTAAGAAGTGAGGGTTTGCTGAATGGGTAAGTAGATGAATAGGGGAAACTAAACCAAGTTGAAAAGTGGTGGTTTGGGATCATAATACAAGACTATTTTTGGTTTATGGATTCAAAATAGAAACAAAGGGAAACATTAAATTTGTGCTAGGCAATTATGACCTGAACGCATGTCATAATTATGAGTCACTCCTCAACCTCATTCTTGTAAGAGCTATTAACCAATAAATCATAGGGAGGGACTTATTTATGTCACCAAAAATAGATACTAAAGCAATTGTCAGATTCAAAGTGGGTGTTAAAGATTACAGATTAAGTTATTATACTCTAAAATATCAGATGAAAGATACTAATATCTTGGCAGCATTTCGAGTCACTCCTCAACCTGGAGTGCCCCTGGAAGAAGCGGGGGTAGAAGTAGCTACTAAATCTTCCACTGGTATGTGGACCACTATTTGGACTGATGGAATTACCAGTCTTGATCGCTACAAGGGGCG
Source organism: Chamaecyparis obtusa (assembly GCA_027943335.1). Lineage (NCBI taxonomy): Eukaryota > Viridiplantae > Streptophyta > Pinopsida > Cupressales > Cupressaceae > Chamaecyparis > Chamaecyparis obtusa. The sequence goes on along the minus strand of BSBK01008468.1, from coordinate 109,641 downwards.
ATGCTATGATATTGAACCCGTTCTTGGAGAGGAAACTCAATTTATTGCCTATGTAGCTTACCCTTTAGATCTTTCTAAAGAAGGCTATGTGACTAACCTATTTACTTCTATTATAGTTAATGTATTTGGATTCAGATCTTTACGGGCTCTACATCTGGAAGATTTATGAATTCCTCCTAGATTTCTTCCATTGTTGGTAGTGGGATAGGAGGGTTTGGTGTTGTCAAATTTAGAAGAAACCCTATTCCCTAGGATTATTTCTCAAATCCCGTGACTAAATCTTCACAAATATTATGTTATGTACCTCTAAATACAACTCCAAATGTATGAATGAAAGAAGAAATGATAATGTAAATTAAATAGTTTTTCAGCTCTACGTCACAAAATTCTAGCTATCCAAATTCCAACTAATTACTAAGTGAGATGTTTTGTTGCTGCACCCCTTTCAAGAAGATCTAGATCCTAGCATTGAGAGGAAGATGTTATATGAAACTCCAAAAACCCTAGTTAAATCAAACAGGTGGACCTCCTTCATGCACTCCCTTCGAACGCCATGTTAGGAATAATGCAATGATAAATGAAACCTTTTTTTGTTTAAGTTAAGCTTGTATTAGTCAAAATTTTGACGCCCATGATATTGGTCACAATTTCGACCAACACGGGTCAAATTTTAAAAAAAATCAAAATTTTCCTTCTATAATCCGATCAACCAAAACCTTTTATTTGTTGGTTGACAATTTTGGTGGAAAAATAAGGTCAAATGTACTAGTGTCACCAGTAACCTAATATTGTCAATAGTTGGTCTTGGGCCCATGAACTTCCCCACTAGGGTTAGATTCAATAGGGAAATGGAATGGTCAACAAGGGGGTCAAGGACAAAGATTTTGAAATCCCCTTTATCCTAGCAAGTAGAGTTCATAACAGGGGGAAAAGAAGACTTACCAGACAGAATCTTACCAAAGAGTGAGGCCTAATATTTCCTTTGTTCTAGTACTTGATTCTCAATGATGATAGGTTCTGTATCAGAAGGTCCACTGGATGAAAAAGGTAGTGTCCCCCCATGTGGAAGAGGGGCTCGTAGGACCCTTGAGGAGCTCCCCGATTTCAAGCATAGAGAGTTTGTAGGAACTTTGTCTTTTCTCAAAAAATCAAGCTGTGGAATATTATTTTCCACCCCTTCCAGTAGTTGAATGATCAGACTCGAGGCATTCTCTACCGAACTTTCTTTCATCTGACCATTCCTCTGGTCACAGAGTGAATCCCCATGACCATTGTCTAGAAGCTTCTTCCCGCCCAGTTCGCTTAGTCCGCCTAGTCCACCCATTCAAAAAATCCAAAATATCAAATGTTTATTATTTATTTACTCTATCTCCTACAATAATTACTTCTTGTTGAATACACTTAGAGACTAAGGAGGGAATGAGTTAGTCTATAACACTCATAAACATTTTCCTATAATCCTAAAATATGTAATTTTTAAATAAACACTAATAAAAGTGTACAGTAGGGAAAGATAAATGAGGTGGATTTTTCCTTATCCTAATGCACAATTGTAAGGAATATAATCCACTACCCTCTTAAGAGGAATTAAGTGCTAAATGAGTGTAACGATCCTTCACTATAGATGTTAAGTTGAGCTAAAACTACCAAACAATAATATTGACATGCAACTTACCAAATTTTCAATGGCAAGTTCACCACCTATTCTTGTAGATATAAAAATAGTGAAAATGTAGTGGAATCACCCTTAGGCAAAACCCAGTCGAGGAATCACCCTTGAAATGAAATAAAGAAAATGAATGTACATGTTATCATATAGTAGGTAAAAATGAAATAGACCATACATTGGAAATGAAAATTCTTATTTGAATGCAATTAAATATGTTGATGCAATAGCTTTGACTTAACACAAAAAATATAAAGGAAATCATGAAGGAAATAACCCCGTGTAATAGATGTTGTATGTTGCTACAATACTTGATGGGAGAAAGAGAATGATTAATTGAATGGTTGAAGAATTTAATCCTTGAATGAATATGGATTCTTGAATGTGTTCATATCTTCTTCCTTTATGGTGTACTCCTTTTCTTTGAATTCAATGGGGAAACGACGAAAGATCAATGGAGAAGATTATCATAGGGAAACCTTAAATGCCTAAGATCTTGCTTGAGAATGCTAGCATGAATTTTTTTGTATTATGTATGATTAAAAGTGGATGTGGATACCAAAATAAGGAAAGATAGGGTTCTTATATACCTCTCACAATATTTTATTACCTAAAACTAAAATGAGGCTAACACAAGTTCTAATATCATGCTAAAATAGTGCAATAAGACATTAATAATTTGGGCCCAAATCTCAAGGTACAGATCACCCAGGGCATTATATTTCCACTAATTAGGGCTTAGATCAAAATCATGGGTCCCAAATAACTTGGGGTTCTATATTACAAAGCATAACTAGTTTCAAAATCAGGAAAAAGCACAAATGCCACAAAGTGGTACAACATAGAGCCCATGTTGGATAATATAAGATTAAATTGAAGAAGTATCCTAGGAGCATGAAAGAAAGAAGGGCTCACATTTATTTTTGGTAAAATTGAAATAATATATTACCTATATTTGAATTTAGGTTCTCATTAACTACAACACGAAGTCTTGTTATGTATGTTAAAATAGAAAAACATTAAGGTTGGTGCTAAACAATCATAAAACTATGCTCACCTATAAGGTGCTTACAATTTATGATGGTACATTTACCCACCACTTTAGCAAGAGTATGAATGCATGTCTTTCTAATAGTAGAGGAAAGAAGAGAGAATATAAATAGAGAGAAATGATCATGGTCAAACTGAAAAGAGATAATATATCACTAAGTTTAATTACTCTAGCACCAAACAAAGGATATTATCTCATACATGTGCAAGGACACACAAATTGAAGAAAAAAGACTAAAGATTACTAAGGTTTCAAGTCAACTAGCTAAAGATATCTCGAAGAGCTAAATATATGAACTAATAGTGTCATGCTTAGAAATATATTGTAAGAGCACAAGTTGTCACATGGAAATTTAGAAAATATGCAAAGGAAAAGACAACATTCCATGATCTAACCCACTAGAAAATCTATAAGAATGTGGAAAGGAAAAGAGAGACCTTGAATCCAATAGTCTAACAAGTCATGTTATGCTAGGTAATCCATGGGTGATGAAGATGATTAAAGAGTAGAAAATGATAGTAAGTTGTATTATACTACTTCCAATCATCCAAGAGAGAGATCACTCTAAGAATAAATAAAAATGATTTATTTGACAATTAATAAAGGGGTTCAATTTAATGACCATTAAAAGTAGTTAGTCTAAGGACCAATAAAAGTGGTCAATATAAGGGCCAACAAAATTGATTAGTTTAAGGATCAATAAAAGTGATGAGTCTTAGGACTAAAAAAGTGATCATTCCATGGACAAATGAAAGAGATCAGTCTAAGGATAAAAAAATGTAGAATAATGTACAAGAAGGCCACATGTATTCCCTCCTCACTATGATGGAAACATAGAACTATAGTGGCATCATAAGGAGAAGAGAACAAGGATACCTACTTCCACCAACAATGACATATCCTTAAACAACAATATATACCATAACCTTACCCAAGAGTGAAAAACCTTGTTAGCCAATGAATAGGTAATTCATGAAAGGATATCAACAAGTTGAAAGAGACCCTTTATAGGAATTGATATTGGATATAATATTCCTTAAAGAGGAGCAATTGAAGAAAGATAACATATATTAGATACAAAGAGGGGGATGAGAACAAGAACACACCCTTTTAGCCCTCTATTTCTAGGTTACAAAATGATTTTTAATGAAGGATGACACACTTTAAGCCCCCAAGTAAGAGTATTTGTTTATAAAAGATATGTTCTTTAGAGAAAGATAAACTATTGTAAACTGGAATGTAAATCTCTTTAAAAAGAGAACATCTTGAAGTAAGAAAAAACATTATGAAAGAAGGGATATCATGTGACAAATGAATATCACATACCTAAGAGAAAATGGATCCTTAGAGATGAACAAAATATTGATAAAATGAAACCATTTCCACCAAGGGTGAAGGAAATAGAAAATATAGCTCACATTGTCTACCCTAAGTAATGGATCTTTTGTAATAGACACACTCTTTCAAGAAAGGAAATCTTTGTGAAGAAAGATGCAAATATCTTGAAAAGAGAGAATATCCTTATGTAAAAAAAAAACCCATGCAAGAAAGGATGTTATGTTATAAAAGAAACAAGTCAACAAAGGGATAATGAATATTTTGGAAAGGAAAAGAAAATGAGGAAGGAGGATCAAGTATATACAACTTCCCGTTTACTAGGTAAGGGAATACTTGGCAAAAGAACCTCTTTTTATTGAAGGTGAGATATAGTTATATATAATTATAATAGATGCTTTGTAGGAACCATGGTTTTTTTTAAGGAAAGATATAGATTGAAATAGTTCTTCTCCATGAGAAACCTTATATACCTTCATATAGTTAGGAAAAATAAATGGTTTCTACCACTCGATGCCTTCTAAGTTTGGAAAATATTTTTTCTTTTCTTTGTTATTTACCTTTCTCACATGTTTTGTGAAGAGTTCTTTTTAGAATTTATATAGGTGTGCAAAATATTTTCTCTTCTAGGTCAATTGGTAAATCTAGTTCTAATTACCATGTTATTATTTTTAATTATTTCTTCATTAATATCATTTGGTATTTTTGGCAACCAACTAGCTCTAGGATAAACCACTTCAATAAAATTGTTATGTTTTCTAGCTATACTTGTAATATCATATTATTTTTTTCTATTAAGGGATCCAAGCATATCTTCTCTCTGAATACTTTCAACCATAACCAAACAATTTTTTCATTTAAATATGTTTCATGACTTCCACTTCTAACCGATTATCTAATCTAAAGGTAATAGGTGAAGAATTTTCCTAAGCTATATTATTTGCACTATGAAGATCATTTAAGAATAAAAATGTCCTACATATGTTCAATTATCCATACCTAAATGGATACCTTTTGTCTTTTATTTTCCTCAAATTCTCCTATAATTATTTATTAAGAAGCTCACATAAATAAAATATCTCTCTAGAAACCACCATTTGGTGAGATATATAAACTTTTGTTGTAGTTATAGAGCTCTCACTACTGTAAAAATAGACTTTTCACCCTATTCTTATTACTATAAACATTCACCAAGGTTTAATGGTTCTAGTTATTGTCAAAGTCCTTTTGTTATATTTAGTGCTAGTAATTTTTGTTAGACAACATTCATTTTTATATTCCTTAGGGTAGGTAGAGTACATGTCAAAACTAATCTTCTGAAAATGCTAAGTGCATCATTTTTTGTCTAGTATGGATTGCCCAAATACATCATATCCTTAAAATTTTTGCTAAAGATGATTTGTACCCCTTTTTGTTCTAAACAAATTTGGGAAAATTATTCCACATATCTAGATCTAATTGTATAATACGAAAAAATTTAGTTTTATGTGTGATTAAAAGATCTTCAAATAATTTCTTTCATACCTCATCAACACTAGAGTGACTAATTTCAGACATTGGTGCATGTATATAAGTTTATCCATCCTCTATAAAAAAAAGACATACAATATAACTCTTGAAAATGTTCCAACAAGATGTATCTCCATTGCCACATAAGGATAACGCTTGAGAAAAGTGCATAGTTTTAATGTATTCTGTACAATAATTGAGTCACCATGATAAATTCTTGGCTCAATAGATACTTCCTTGAAAAATTCTATGGAACACAAAAAAAAAAACTAGCACACAAAAAAATTCCTTTTGCAAACAAGAAAGTGTGAGAAATAAGACCAAAAAAATATAATATATCCTTTCACCATCTCACACAAGTATTGCACAAAATTTTTTAGTTTTAATTGTTAACAGTCCCTCAAAAAGTTGATACTTTGGTATACTCTGTAATTGCTAGTGAGATTTCAATCCTCTACAGACCTTAAGAGAGATTAAAATTTCTTTCCAAATTTATTCAAATAGTTATCATTTTGAGAAAAATTCAAAATTTAAATATAGAGAGGGTTCTTAAGATATTTTGTGAAATCTACTCTCATGATAATGCATTATTTTAGTTTTTTAAGGAGAAATTTGCACCACCAAGGGGCACAAATACTTCAATAGATTTCCATTCAAACTTTTCATTAGACTTATTTATGTAGACCTTCTCAATCATTTATCTTTCATCATTTATAGTTACTTTTTATCCTTTCTCTTATAGAGGCCTTCAAATTCTCATGTTTGTAGAATTGAGCAATATGTCTTAGTTTGTTGTAGTTATAACATGTAGGATCTTGCTATAGCGAATTCAAAATTCTTCTCCCATTGGATCTATACTCAGTAGCCTTGCTCATATTTCTTTCCCAAGAAACACAATATCCATTGAAGGATTGAGTATTTATACCATTGTATGAATTCATTCTTACCATTCTAATTCTACATTAAGTTTCCTTATGTCCATATATATATTGTAACTATAACATTGGCCATTTAAATATTGAGATCTAGTTTGGCTGAACTATATTTATTACTTTAATGACCACATTTATTGCATGTAAGCTTATTTTTGTTGAAAAATATAGTGTACCTAAACTGAATAAGAATAAATATTTTAAAGCTCTACTTGCTCCATCTAGGGGTGAAACCTTTTTCATCCTCATTAAATTTCTTAAAGGTTCTTTCCTGAAATTTTCCTTCCCGTTGTCAATCATGTTTGCAAAATTAGAAAATTATCCTTTGTCAAATCCAAGTCCACCTTAGTCTCTTGATGGTTTCTAAAACTAAGCATTTCATCAAGCATGTTGCTACTAATTTTGAATTTTAGTATTGTATCAATCTACTCCTTTGCAACTTCAAGATCTTTTCTCAACCTTACAACTTCCTCTTCAACCATGATCTAGTCAACAATATTTTTTTTCCTTTATCTTATTTAAACTCCCCTTTAAATGTTTACAATTATTCTTATAGTTTATTGAAATCATTGGTTTTGATTTTTATCTTTTTCTCAAGATCATTGGTTGTTCACATTCCTCCATCAAGCTACTTCTTTAAACAAATAATATTTTTTTCATAATTCTTCCATTTGTATCTATATTAGTATATCTCATCAAGAAAATATTTAAAGTCACCTTCAAGAAAAAAACAAATCAATTTCCCACTCTTGTACTTATATATCATTGTATTTATTTCATATATAAAATTAAATAACAAAATGAGGATATTAGACAACATGTGACACTAGGTTATGTGGAAAGATAAACAATTGAAGAACAACTTTGAGAATCACTCTCACTATATAATATAACTAATTGAAACATTTTAGAATGTAAGCCAATGACCTCACTATTTTTAATTAGGATACAAAGTAGGATCACTACCTTATGAACAAAAAAACACTTACAAATACTATCTTTAAATTAAACCTGTATTAGCTTTTGAACTAATTAGATGAACATTTTTTGAAATGTAGATTTTAGTTTTTATTTTAAAAGCACTAGTTTCTAATTTCATCTTTAAAAGTGTACTTATATTTAGAATTATTTTATGCACTAATACATATATCTTTATTACATCATGTATCATTTGTATATATCATGTGTGAATCATATCTACCATTATATGTACATCCCTACATAGGAAACATCTATTAAGTTAGCCAAGAGAGTCCAACATGTAAATTATGAATTCTTATCCAAAAATCTCATCCTTCTAAGTAGATGCATGGAAAATAAAACATATAATACAATTTAATAAGAGTGTATACATTCCCCAAGAAACCAAAGCACCACCATTGATGTCATATGCTACTCATAAAAGATGAAATAGTGAAGTATTTTATCCAAAAAATATTTATGGAGCCCATAAACTATAATAGATATTTGAAATATCATCACTTGAATATTGAAATATTATACCAATTCAACAAAATGATAAAAGAACTAGTAGTGAGGAATGCAATGCATTCCCGTGTATAAACATTTTGATGTACTATGAGAGAAAGTACTAGAAATATGTGTTTCTTTCCAAAGAATATTAGAATATAAAAAAAGAAATGTAGATGTTTTGAAGACACCTCACCATCATATCATAATTTCAAGAAAATCTATAGATATACTAGAATCTAATGAAAAATCTCGTGACTAGATTTAATAATAGGGAACTAAAACTGATATACTTATGTATAAAAAGATCAAAATTAACTTTAAAAATCTCAAAAGATTTTGAGATCACCCAATATATCCTATACATGGATTTATGACAATTATTTCTCATTTTTGCATCCATTATTTAAAATAAAGATTCTATACTTGTTTGGAACACTATTAAAACATAATTTGGACACAAGTCCATCTTCCTAAGATCACCGAATTCATCTTGCAAATGCATTTCCAAAAATATATTATTTCTTGTACAACCATTATGAGAATAAAAATGCTGCATTTATTTGTACTCTAATTAAAACACTACTTCTACACCATGCTTCCATCATGTAGAGGCTAACTATGACATATTTAACATCAATTATAACCCAAATGTGAAAAATGACTCTCTCTCTCTCTCTCTCTCTCTCTCTCTCTCTCTCTCTCTCTCTCTCTAATGTAACATGAGTTTGCAGTTCGTGGAGCCTAGTTATCTTATTGGTTTTTTATTTTTTTTCAATCCTTGTAAGTGAATATATATTTTATTTAAATTTATCGCTTGTCTAGTAATTATTTCTCACTTATGGTTCAATTACCAAGTGGAAAATTCTATTCAATAAAAAGTAAAACTATAGTAGACTTCTAAACTTCATGCAATAAGAAAGGTGAAACCAATGGGTGACTTGAAACTTTAACATACTTCACCAATTCCATCGATAACCAATTTTTTTTGTTCGAACACTTGAATTATTTTTAGACATTTCCATAATGTAATGAAACAATCTTTCAAAGAATGCATTTGTTGAAATAATGATACAAATTATTTTCTTTTCATTGTAAGTGACATGAACACATGCTCAATTTTTTTTTCGCATTAGACTTCTACACTTCTTCAACGTACCAATTGCACACCAACGTCCAATGTTTATTTTTAAAACTTATTTTCTAGTGTAACATTTGATGATTTAATGAATATATATAAGTGTATAAAGAGACACATTGGTCATTTAGTGTCATTGTTTGTTTTCATTTTAATAGTTAATTAGTTTTGTCAAATTAAAAATCTAATGGACATTGTTTTGCAATGTAAACCAAGACATCAATGACTCAAGGAATTTTGAATACATCTAGTCAAAAGTGTTAAGACTAAAAAGAACAATCCTCTTAATAATTTTCTAGAAATGACCATTTTTTTCAAATAGTCCAAGAGATTAGGAATTTTTTAAAAAGTTTTAAACTTTTTAGGATTAGAATCCCAAAATATGGTACATAAAAAAAAGTAAACAAATATGAAAAAGAGAAGAGACATAATTGAATTAATTTAACATATTAAAAATTCCAATAGAAAAATAGATATGTATGCAAATGAATTTAAATCAACAAAATAATTGTAATCTGTTAAATTGTAGATACAATAGATTTGAAATTAAATTATTTTGCAACTATGTATTATCTATAATACTATTTTCTATTTAAAAAAATTATATGAACTAACCATTAAAGTATATTATTTAAAGAAGTACATTCTTTTTTAGAATAATCATTCAATGGTAGAATCCCATATTCCCACCTTCAGAATAATAGAAAGATAAACAATCATTAGAACAAAGTTTAAATTCATAATATGATGATAGATAAAGATGAAATATTTTCACAGTGACATTTTTTGCAATGTGAAGTTGATGTTATTCATGTGGTTTTCATTAATGGTTGTCATTGATGTCAACATATCCTATGAATATTCATGTTTTCCTTGTATCAGTTGTTGTGTACCAATGTCCTTTACATATCAATAAAGGTGTTCACCAAAGGAGGTGTTTTAGATGTCTACCCTTTCCTTTTTGGCGGTGGTCCTTTTTTGAGTGCAACATATGGTGGTTAGAACATATTTTTTGGGGTTGGTCCTATTTCGAGCATGTTCATCCCATTCGTTGGTACAAAAAGCTTTGGATGTGGTGTAGCATGTTTCTATACTTGAGGCATGTTGGATTGAATGAGGTGGTCCACAATTTATTCCATAGCACCATGGGAATGTTTTTGTGTGACCTATTTTAATTTTTTTTCGCCGACATGGTTGATGACATCAAGTAGTATAACTAGAGCGATGATTTCATTTGTTCATGTGGATTATCTATTTCTTTTATACATGAAGTGATTGTGAATCTATTTATAGGAGATTTGTGAGTTGATGATCGTGTACGTGGATGCAATCAGTAGAAAACTAATACATAATTTTTTTATTATAGAGTGTTGGTGAAGGTTATCTCAATGGTGGATTCAATCTCTTTTTATATATACCGATAGTGAGCCAACCCACAACAAGAACAACTAATAGTGATCCTTTTTAAAAATCACCCTAATTGGTGTCACCTTAACCTATGTTTAATTTCATGAGAATTAACTTCTCCTTAGTCTTTACTAGTTTGAGTTTCTACGCAAATCCTAGTGTTCTTTGTGTTGGTGTTTCTAAGAATTTATGTTTACATTTGTTTTGAATGTTTGATTTTGTTAACTAATAGATCAAAATTTGATATTGTTATTGTCTAGAAGTTTAATGACAAAGTCAAAATTTTATAAAGTGTGTGGGAATAAATTATTCACCCCCCTCTCAGTTACTTGGGTTGTTCAACAATTGGTTTTAGATCTTGGTTCCTTGGTATAGATCTTTACCACTTGAGGAAGATCTGATAGTGAACAAACTCAGAATTCCTATGTTTGATGGATCAAACTACAATACATGGAAAGATCAAATAAAAGGATATATGATTTCAAGGCCACTTACAATACTTGGAATCATGTGGAAACAAAGTATGTGTTCCCTGTGAGACAACGTTGGATTAGCTTTGGTCAATTGTTTAAAATTTGAAAGAGATTTATGACGGAAATGATAGAGTTAAGTTATCCAAGAAGCTAACAACAAAATATAACTATGAGAATCAAAGAATGAAAAAAGGCAAAGACATAAGGAGTTAGGTTCAAATAGTTGAAAATGCACTTAATGAAGTTAGGTGATAACCTACAACTGATTCAATATCTTGAGGAAAGTTTGACAATGGAATGAATATTTTAAGGACAAGTGATTAGTAATAACTGAGCTACTAAAGTGTATGTAAGACAATTAAATCAGTTTATGTATTTTCATTGATGTCAACTAGTTTTGACTGTACTTATCATGATGGTTACAGACATCTTGAGAAGGAAAATGATAAAGGAAAGAGATATATACATGAAGATGAGATGGTTGAGAAGGATATGGATATGGTATACATTGGATAACTTATTGATGAGTCTATGACATTATGTTAGTTATTTGATTGTATACCATGAATCTATTATGTATTAAAGATCAAGATTAAACAAGTTTATGTGGTCGGTAAATGAATATTTCTTTCTACATCGAGAAAGTGTAGTGTATACCAAGTATAATATTAACCAAGCTAGTTATCACCGATGCATTACAGTATTGACCGACTTAAAGAAATAAATGGAACTTACGACTATCAACTAAAAATAATGAGCTATACAATTGTATGATTTTGAGGTAAAAGATAATATTTGTTATGATAATCAAATGACTGACAATATTCAAAGATGATCAAATGAAGGAGAATAAAATGTGTTATTGACACAACTACCAAGGAAGGTTAAAGAGGAAAAAATCTACAGTGAAGATTAAGAGGAAAAATCTATGGATGGAAATAAAATGGTTTATGATGTCTATATAAGGAGACATGAGATTCATTATTGAGTTTGAATGCTGCAAGAGAATTCACGTGAAAAGATTGAATTTCATGCAACACTGATCAAACTAGTTGAACACATAACTGAGCAAATCTATAGACAACACTGAGTGATAGAGAAAGCAATTACTGAGAAGAACAAAGTTGGCAGAAAAAAAGATATTGAATTGATTATTGATCAGAGGTATCTTTGAGCTTAACATAGATTTGAAAATATGCAAATCAAGTTGTATTTGAATCAGATCATTACTATATTAGTTTAACCATTTCTATAGATAAATCTCTTAACCAAGTGGGACTTAACAGTCTTTATATTTCAATATGACATTCAATGTATGTTGATTATTTTCTTGTTCACCCCATAGTGAATGTTTGGTCAAGGGAGAACAATTAATGATAAATCCTCTAACCAGGTCACACCTCACAGAATTTTTTGTAACCTTTAACAATGTTGGCTCCTAACTGAGCTCACTTTAGAAGAGTGAATTATTTTTGGTTATTGTGTTAGATTAGGTGAAAAACTAATCTCCCAAGAACACCTGCATGCATAACCCTGTCACATGGAAGAAGCAAAGAACAGAAACCAAGAAAATCATGGAGGCCAAAAAGCCAGAGACATCTTATGGACATGCAAAGAGAAATTTCTATTATGATCCAATAAGTGAAAAAAAAAATCAAAATACAAAGAGGTGAATCCTTATAAAAGGAAACATGAAACCCTAAAAGGGAAACCCTAAAGAATAATAAGATGCCTAAGTCTAACTTAAGTGTAGAGAATAATAGACTAATAATTAAATAAATTAATTATTAGCTATAATATGACAACTCTAACACCCCCCCTTAAGTGTAACTTAGGGAGAAGCTAAACAACTAAGGACTAAAAGATGCATGAAAACAAAAATGCATGAAAGAGCAATGGGTCCCGGCAACAAGGCCTGATCAGGTACCCAAGTACAAGAAATAAACTAGATGAAGGAAACAAAGCCTATAATCTAGGGAATGTCCCAAAGAAAGGAACAAGAAAGAGCATGAAGCATCTCTGAAACATAAAGCTGCAAACACTGTCAGAAGTAACTGCTGGAACCCCCACTGAAATAGTGCATGACCAGGTAGAGAAGACAAAGTCTGAAGAGCTGATCAATCAAAGAGGTGACCTCCAAAATAGGAATGAATGAGTGTCTATATAGTAGATGAACCATCTCACCGAAATGCATAGGTGCCTAGCCACTGCATCTGCCTAGTACATAGGAACAAAAACTGAATACGTAGATCACTCAACCAAACCAAGGAAGCAATAGAGCCAACAGGTGAACCCCCCCATAATGCTGAACAGAGAGAGGGGTGACAGGAACACTGAAATGCAATGCCAGAAACATCTGCAAGAAGAAGAATCAGGAACACCAACAGTGCAACAGAAGTACACGCACAAGATAAAGGGCGGTGTCGAAGAAGAAGAATAGATCTTCTAGACACACAACATGGGCTAATGTCATGGAAGGTACACTCACTTGACAAAGGTGGATGAGCACAAAAGGCAAAACATCATAACCCCCCATGGCACTTTATAACTGAGTGCGAGTACAAACAAACACAAGGAGTACAAGATCCCAGATATACAAAAGTAGGCACTTTATCTCAGTGCGTTTACAGAAAAGAAATGCTACAGAAGAGAAGCATACAATGCTCAAAAGTTAGAAAGAAGAGTGAGCCAGAAGAACAGAAGGAGAGATCCCAGGACCTGTAGAGCCCAAGTAATCCGCCAGAGTGCGAAAGTGCAAAACTCAAAGGAGAGAAAACTTGGAGTAGAATCTGGATAAAAGACCCCTGCAACTGAATAACTCACAGAACCAACTTTCCAACGATATCTGGTGAGCCCAAAAATGAGTCCGGATGAGCGAGATATGGCTCCCGGAGGGCAAAAAATAAACATCACCTTTGACAGAAAAAAACACTATCAAAATAGCAGATCCAAAAATCCTAACCTTCATAATCAGAAAGAGTTCGAAAAGAGCTTTCCGATGATATAAAAAAGTTTGAAAAAGACCTCCGTATGCTCCAGATAGAGCAAAAAATGCCCAGGTACCCTTAAAAAGCACCAAAAAAGATTTTTAAGCCCCTGGGGCTGGAAAAAATAGAGCCCCTGGGCGCATGGTGTGCGCAGGGGGCTAAATCCAGAGCCGTAGCTCCCGATCACCCATGTGACTACCGCTAGAGCTCGCGGGGCTTAGAAACCCGTCAGGCGGAGCCGCAGGCAGAGCAGAGAGCTCGTGGCGGGGGCCGCGCGGGCGGCTGAGCAGCGGGCAGCTGAGCAGCTGGGGAGCCCGTGGAGTCGGTGGCGGGGACCGAAGGTGCAGCCGGCGGTGGTGGAGCGCTGGTGGCGTGGCGGAGGCACCAAAAATTTGCATTGGCTGCATTAAAAATAACGCAAAAGACAATGATTTTTTTAATTTTTTTTTCAATTTTCGTGCCCGTATGGCACTGAAAACCAAAATTTTTTTGCCTCAGAGTCAAGTTGTCCAAAATGGACAAATTTTATATGGATTCTAACTCTCCCGAGCCTTCTGAGCGCAATGGAAGCATCCGTTTTTGCTCAAAATACCTCCAAATTTTATTTTTCTTTTTTGCAGGCAAAAAAGAAATAAAAAATAACGTCCTGCAGAGAATACCAGAACTAAATTTTTTTTGAAACCCTCCTACTTCTGAATCACTTCAACAAAACATAAACAGCGAGCAGCAAGATGGCTCTGATACCATGTTAGATTAGGTGAAAAACTAATCTCCCAAGAACACCTGCATGCATAACCCTGTCACATGGAAGAAGCAAAGAATAGAAACCAAGAAAATCATGGAGGCCAAAAAGCCAGAGACATCTTATGGACATGCAAAGAGAAATTTCTATTATGATCCAATAAGTGAAAAAAAAAAATCAAAATACAAAGAGGTGAATCCTTATAAAAGGAAACATGAAACCCTAAAAGGGAAACCCTAAAGAATAATAAGATACCTAAGTCTAACTTAAGTGTAGAGAATAATAGACTAATAATTAAATAAATTAATTATTAGCTATAATATGACAACTCTAACATATTGTTCCTAGGTGGTTTTTTCCCCTAACAGGTTTTCCATGTTAAAATTCTATGTGTTATATGTGTATGGATGTGTTGATTTGTTGTTTTACTTTACACATTACTATAAGTGGGTAGATTGGTAAACACAATACTTAATTTACTGGTAATCGGTATATGAAAAGAAAGGCAAAGTTGATATTTTACCATGTTGATTAATTGATTTGAAAGTTTTGATATATATATATATATATATATATATATATATATATATATGTATATATATATATATATATATATGTATATATCTATATATATATGTATATGTATATATATATATATATATGTATATATATATATATATATATATGTATATATATATATATATATATATAGATATATATATATATATATATATATATATATATAGATATATATCTATATATGTATATATATATACATATATATATATGTATGTATATATATATATATATATATGTATATATGTATATATCTATATATATATATATACATACATACATATATATATATATATATACATATATACATATATACATATATACATATATATATACATATATATATATATATACATATATACATATATATACATTTATATATATATATAGATATACATATATAGATATACATATATATATATACATATATATGTATACATATATATGTATATATATATATGTATACATATATATGTATGTATATATGTATATATATGTATATATATATATATATATATATATATATATATATATATATATATATATATATATATATATATATATATATATATATATCTAGGAGTATTTGGGAGTGTAGGATAACTGGACTTAACTGATTCAATCCCCCTCTTAGCTATCTAACAATTGGTATCAGAGCGTAGAGTGCTTGGAAGGAAAAGTTTGAAGGATTTAAGCTAAAGATCACAAGATGCATAAGAGAGAGGTGCCAAAGTTGAACAAAGACAACTTCTCAACATGGAAAAAAAGAATGAGATTGTATCTATTAGGGATTGGAGAGCCTATAATATATTAATTGGATAATGAGTTTATCTTACCTACTAGACCTTTGACTATTGATCAGATGAGAGAAAGACATGAACACAATACTACAATGATAGAGCTTGTTTCTTCCTTATCAGATGTCGAGTTTGAAGATGTTAAGAAATGTACTTCTACTAAATAGATGTGGGACAATCTTACACTAGTTCACAAAGGAAATGTGAATGTGCTAAGGGCTAAAGCTAAAAGTCTTAGAGAAAAGTTTGATGAAATGAAAATGAAAGAAGGATAGAACATATCAAAGTACAACAACCAAGTCAAGGACATTTTCAATGCTATCTGAGGAACGGGAGGTATTATTGAAGGAGACACTATTGTAAGTAAAATTATCAGAACCTTGTTGCGTACTTATGCTATTAGAGTCTCTGCAATTCATGAGATGAGATCAACTCATGGTAATCATATTACACTTGATAGTATAATTGGTAGATTAGCTACTTTTGTGTTGAATAACTTTGATAATAGTGTTTTTCCTACTATTGAGTCTGCATTTATGTCATCTCTAAAAATTGGTAAATCAAGCAGTAAACACATGATAAGAAATGAGAGTGATAGTGAAATTGATGAGGATGAGCTTGATGAGCTTGAAGCATTAATGGCTAGAAGATTGCAGAAAGGTAAAGGAAGATATAAAGATAAAATACATTTGGTATGCTTTAATTGTAAAGAGATTGGCCATATTGTAGCTAGATGTCTTAATAGGAAAGAAGATGAGAAAGAAAGATCTAGTCAAATGAAATCTGATAGAAGTAACCGAGATTACAAAGAAAAAAGAAAGAAAGCATGTTACCTTGTTGAAGATGATGATGACACCGATACCAATACTAATGGAGACATTGAGGTGGTATTTGTAGCTTTGAAAGAAGAAGAAGAAGAAGAAGAAGAAGAAGAAAGATATGTTGAAACAACCCTTATTTCTAAGGTTAGCAGGAATGATACTTGGATTATTGATAGTGGTTGTACACATTATATGATTGGTGATGAAGACAAATTTGAATACCTTGAACATTATAATGGTGGATCTATTAAAATAGGAAATGATATACCTTCTCTAGTAAAATAAAAGGGTCAATATTGTTAAACAATAAGATTAGATGTGAGAATGCATATTAGGTGAAGGGGCTTAATTATAACTTGTTGAGTGTAGTATAGCTGAATAAAATAGGTCACCAAGTTGCATTTGAGGATGGAAAAGTGGAAATTTATGATGAGACTAGAAAGTTGGTTGGTATTGGTGAACAATCTAAAGGTAATCTATTTTATCTTGACAATGCTAAAACTTCTTGTTTATTGGCTAGAACTGAAGATGTGTGGTTATGGAACAAAAGGTTATGTCATGTGAGTTTTGAAAACATGGTTAAGATCAGTAAGAAAAAGGAGATTTAGAGGCTTACCAAGCATATCTAAACTTGACCATGTCATGTGCAAACAATGTCAAATGAGAAAAATGTCATAAGCTAGTTTTAAGAGAAAAAACTATTCATCTAATGTTACTTTGGAGTTAGTTCATACTGAATTGTGTGGTCCTATGAGAACTAAGAGTTATTATGGAGACATATATTTTATCTTGTTTGTTGATGACTACTCTAGAATAATGATTGTCATGTTCTTGAAAGAAAAATATGATGCTTTTTAGATGTTTAAATGGTTTAAAGATAAACTAGAAAAAGAAAGTGGTAAAGAATTAAAATGTTTGAAATTAGGTAGAAGTGGTGAATTTATTTCTAATGAGCTCACTAATTTTTGTAATGAGCATGGAATTAAGAGATAGGTTTCTGCACTCAGGACAACATAATGGAATGAGATTGTTGAAAAAAGGAATAGATTTATTGTTGATTGTGCTAGAACATTAATGATTGAAAATGATGTTGCAAAGATATATTGGAGAGAAGTTGTCAATAGTGTTGTATACACATTGAACCAAGTTAAACTGAAGAAGGATTCAAACAAGACACCTTATGGATTATGGTATGGTTTCACATTGAATGTAAGTTATTTCAGAATATTTGGAAGTGGATATTACATTTTTAAAAATGATAGAAATGAGAAATTTGATTCAAAAGGTGATGAAGGAATATTATTAGGATATTCAACTAAAATAAAAGCTTAAAAATGTTTGAATAAGGCTACTAACAAGATGATTGAAAGTGAAAATGTGAGAGTTGATGAATTTTCTGAGAAAAATGATGAAGAAAGAAAAAAGGAACTAGAAGATTACGGTAGATTTACTTACATTGAGAAACCTAACACTTTACCTAAGAAACAACCTATCGTTACTGAGAAACTGGGTAATGCTACCGAGCATCAATCTTTACAGACTGGGAATCAACAAACAGTTACCAGTAAAGATCATGATCCTACACCGAGTGAAGAACACAATGAAGAACAAAGAACTAAACCTATACTTGCAATATATGTAAGGAAACATCATCCATAGAATTAAATTATTGGAGACAAGAAAGCTAACATGATGACACGAAGTCAGTTGAGAAACAAAACATGCTTAGTTTGTGAATTTGAACCTAAAACTGTTAGAGATGGACTTGAAAATGATGAATGGGTTAAGGCCATGAATGAGGAAAGTGAGAAGATACAGAAAAATAAAACATGGACATTGGTACTGAGACCAAAAGACAATAATTTAATTGGAACCAAATGGATATTCAGAAAAAAGTTGAATAAAAATGGATATGTCACTTGGAATAAAGAAAAACTTGTATGCAAAGAGTATGCACAAGAAGAAGGAATTGGCTATGGTGAGACTTTTGCACCAGTTCCTAGACTTGAAGGAGTTAGAATATTGCTTGCTTATGCTTCTTACAAAGGATTTAAATTTTATTAGATGGATGTTAAATCTGCATTTCTGAATGGAATACTTGAAGAAGAAGTATACATTGAACAACCTAAAGGGTTTGTTGATCCTAATCAGAAGAATATGGTATGTAAATTGCACAAAGCACTATATGGATTGAAAAAAGAACCAATAGCATGGTATGAAAGAATGCATTCTTACATTATCAGTAATGAATTTGTTAGAACAAGTGAGAACAACAATTTGTATTTGATCTCGGGCCCCAAGTTAGCAACTATAAAAGGGACAACAATTGGGTGGATCTCCCCTAGATCTCTTAGGATCTGATTCCTCTGATGAAAGCTCTCAATGCAGTCTCTCTCTCTCTCTTCTACTCAGGACAAGATCATTTGGGAAGACTCTCCAAATGATATCCACACAGCGGCCTCTACCTATTCCTTGCAGATACCTGAAACCCAAGAAGCTAATCCATTGTGGGCCAAAGCCTGGATTCCAGGCCTTACACCTAAAATCAATGTTTCCTTCTGGCTCCTTCTCTAGAACCATATCCTCATAATCGATAATCTCATCAAGCATGGATTCCAATTCCCCAATAGGTGTGTTCTCTGCAGATGTCAAGAAGAAACGGTAGACCACTTATTTATTCACTACTCTTTTGTATGTAACATATGGAAATGTCTTTTCTCAGTCCTGGACCTATCCTAGTGTTTTCCCATATCCTTCCATGATCTCTTTTCTCAATGGGCTTTCAAAATGTTTAACCCATAATTCCGATCATTTTGCACCTGGATCCTTCCTCACCTCTGCTGGGGAGTCTGGAAAGAGCGTAACAATCATATATTCTATGATTGGTCCTCTCCCCCTAAAATAATTTTTGGAAAAATCCAACATGCTGTTAAGGAATACTATTTCTATTGTGGAAGAACTAACCATTTTGCAAGAAAGGCTTAGGAAGTGACACAAGAGAAAAGAAAGAACTGCATATGTAGATGTCCACCGACTGGATGGGTGAAAGCCAACTTTGATGGAGCTACCAAAGGGAACTCTGTCCTATCTAGCAATGGAGGGATAATTAGAAATAACTTTGGTTTTGGCATTGCAGCTGTCATTTTACCCCTGGGCTCTCAATCCAACCACTTTGTTGAAGCATGTGTGGCTCTCCAAGTCACCAAACTTTCCTAGGATATCGGGGTTAACAAGCTCTAGCTTGACGGTGACTCAATGAACATAATCAACTGCTTAAACCTCATTCAATCTCCATCTTGGATGATATCCAATATGATAAAAGAAACCCGCTCAATTCTTAATTCTTTTGAAAAGGTGTACATCTATCATGTGTACAGGGAAGGCAACAGTGCTGCTGATTGGTTTGCCAACCTGGCTGTCACGAAGGATGAAAAGATGATATGGCAACAAGGCGAAGACATCCCAAGTGAAGTGAAGGATCTCCTTGACAAGGAAGACTCCAAAGTACTGAGGGAATCATAAAAATTTGTTTTTCTCTGTTCTGTTGTGGCTTCTTAGTCTTAGGTCTATTTGTGGCCTATTACATGTTTGTTATGCTTAAACTACTTAATTCACTTTTGATTGCCTCTCCTTTTTGGTTGTGTGTTTCAGGCACCTTGTAAAACCTGTTTTACTTAATCAAAAACAATTTGTATTTGAAAGGTGGAGTTGATGATAAGATTCTTATTGCTCAAATTTTTGTTGATGATATCATATTTGGAGGACATGATAATCTATGCAAATCATTTGCTGATGCAATGAGAAAATAATTTGAAATGTCAATGTTTGGAGACATTAAATTATTTCTTGGCTTACAAAATTTACAACAAGATGAAGGAATATACAATACTCAATCAAAGTACATAAAAGAATTATTGAAGGTATTTGGTATGGAGGATTCAAAACCAATCAGTACACCTATGGTCACTAGATGAAAATTGACAAAGGATGATCAATCAACCAAGATAAATTAGACACTATACAAATCAATGATTGGTAAGGTGATGTATGTTGTGCATAGTAGACTAGATATTACACATGCAGTTGGAATTGTAGGAAGATTTTCTACTAATCCTAAAGAATCACATATGACTCATGTAAAAATAATTTTGAGATACTTGAAGAGCACTAAAAACCATGGTTTGTGGTATAAGAAAGAAGGAAATTTTGAAGTAAAAGTTTACACAGACACAAATTGAGATGGAAATATTGATGATAGAAAGAGCACTACTGGTGGAGCATTCTTTTTGGGAGAAAGATTAGTTACTTGGATAAGCAAGAAACAAGCATGCATTTCTCAATCCACTGTAGAAGTAGAATATGTTGTTGTTGTTGCTAATTGTTCGAACATTGCATGGATAAAATAACTTTTGATAGGTATGAGAGAAGAGATCACTGACCCAATGATAATATATTGTGATAACACTAGTGCTATATAAACATTTCTAAGAATTTGGTGATGCATGAAAAGACAAAGCATATATCTATAAAGTATCACTACTTGAGAGAACAAGTACAAAAAAAATTGGAGTATGTGAAATCACAAGAAGCAATTGCTGATATATTTACTAAACCCTTACCTCAGGATACATTTGAGTACTTGAGGACTAGAGTAGGGGTCTATCCCTTGTCTATCGATCACTAAGGTGATAAGAAGGTTGTGTCAACCTATACTTTATCATAATATCAAATCATCTTTATACATAATGTTCATAGTTTAGGTTTCTTGAGGTTGTGAAAGCTAAAAGATGAAAGAAAAACTGACTCTTCCTATTGGTACATGAAAGGTACCCGATCTGAACTGAACACCAGACATAATATTTTGGCTACTGAAGAGCTGTTTATTTTATTTTGGCATTGTTGTCAAAGGGAGAGAAGAATCAATGAAATGTCTATCTAAAGAGAGAGAAGACAATAGGAGAGAAGAAAAGACATACATAGGGAGAAAATATCAAATTTCCAGGGAGAGACTGCATGGAGAGTATTAATGTTGCATAGTGATTAAACATATTAGATGTACAAGCTAGGGACAACTTACTGAGTTACAAAATTTCCCTACAGAGTTGTAGAATAGATGTTTGATATTCTATGACATATTTCATAATCTGTTTCCATCAACCTACAACTGATTGAATATCTTGAGGAAAGTTTGACAATGAATTGAATATTTGAAGGACAAGTGATTAATGATCACCAAGCTACTAAAGTGTATGTAAGACAATTACATCAACTAATGTATTGTCATTGATGTCAACTAGTTTTGATTGTACTTATCATGATGGTTACACACATCTTGAGAAGGAAAATAATAAAGGAAAGAGATATCTACATGAAGATGAGATGGTTAAGAAGGACATGGATATGGCATACATTGGATAACTTATTGATGAGTCTATGACATTATGTTAGTTATTTGATTTTATTACATGAATCTATTATGTATTGAAGATCAAGACTAAACAATTTTATGTGGTCGGTAAATGAAGAATTTTGTATACACCAAGAAAGTGTCGTGTATACTGAGTATAGTATTAACCAAGCTAGTTATCACTGACACATTATGGTATTGACCAAGTGAAAGAAATAAATGGAGCTTATGACTACTGATTAAAAATGATGATCTGGACAATTTTTTATTATTCTGAGGTAAAAGACAATGTCTGTTATGATGATCAAATAACTAAAAAAGTTCAAAGATGATCGAAGGAAGGAGAATGAAACGTGTTACTAACACAACTGTCGAGGAAGGTTAAAGAGGAAAAATCCACGGTGAAGATTAAGAGGAAAAATATATGGATGGAAATAAAATAGTTAATGATGTCTATACAAGGAGAAATGAGATTCATTATTGAGTCTAAATGATGGAGGAGGATTCGCATGAAAATATTGATTTTCATGCAACACTGATCAAGCTGGATGAAGATAGAACCAAGAAAATCTACAAACAACATCGAGGGATAGAGAAATCAATTACCAAGAAGAATAGAGTTGGAGGAAACAAATACATTGAATTGATTATTAATTAGAGGTATTTTGGAGCTTAGCATAGACCTAAAAATTTGCAAATCAAGTTGTATTTGAATCAGATCATTAGTGTATCAGTTTAACCATTTCTACAGATAAATCTCTTAATTGAGTGGGACTTAACAATCTTTATATTTCAATATGACATTCAATGAATGTTGATTATTTTCTTGTTGAACCCATAATGAATGTTTGGTCAAGGGATAACTGTTAGTGATAAATCATCTAACTAGGTCACACCTCACAATGTGTTTTGTAACCTTTAATAGGGTTGGCTCCTAATTGAGCTCACTTCGGAAGAGTGAATTATTTTGGGTTACTGGTCCTAGGTGGTTTTTTCCCTAACAGGGTTTCCACATTAAAAATATATGTGTTATATGTGTATGGATGTGTTGACTTGTTATTTTACTTTACACATTACTATAACTAGATAGATTGGTAAACGCAGTACTTAATTTACTGGTAATTGGTATATGAAGAGAAAGGGACAGTTGATATTTTACCAAGTTGATTAATTAATTTGAAAGTTTTTATATATACATTTGGGAGTATTTGGGATTGTAGGGTAACTGGACTTAACTGATTCACCCCCCTCTCAGTTATCTAATAGTCAAGGAACAATGATGCACTGTTAAAAATGAGGATTTCAAAGAAAAGATATTGATGACATTACTGAATAGATACAATGATAAGATATTGGATATAGAGGAGGTGTATGATTTGAAGAAGTTTACTAAAGGGAATTTATTTGGATCTTTGATCGCATTTGAGTTGAGGAAGATTGGATAGAGAAAAAAGCATATTTGAGATGGAATTAAAGGCAGTCAAACTATAAGAAGGTCCTAATGTTGATGATAAAGTATAATTTGAATGAAAATTTGCAAGGAGAGTAAAGAAAGGTACCAACAAGTACAAAGGTATGTCACCCCTAAAATGTTTTAGATGTGGTAAGATTTGTCATTGGGCTACTATATGTCTAGAGAAGGGTCATTGACAAAAGTTTAAAATATTCAAGGTTAGAGTTGAAACTGAAAGTGGTTTACAAATTAAATGTTTGAGATATAACAAAGGTGGATAATTTACTTTTTATGTGTTTGAAATTTTTTGTAAGAAAGATGGTATTAAGAGACATATTTTAGCAGCTAGAACACCACAAAAGAATGTTGTGGTGGAAAGGATGAACCAAATAACTCAAGAATCATCGAGGACTATATTGAAAAATGAAAGTTTACCAAAAGCTTACTAGAGAGAAGTACATACTTCTATATACACACTGAATAGAGTTATGTAATAGAGAAAATATGGTTAAACATCACATGAATTATGGCATGGAAGAGAACCTACAATTAAGAATTTCAAAATTTTTGGAAGAAAATGTTTCATTCAGGAAGATGAAGATAATGTTGGAAAATTTGATAGTAGAGCTAATGAAGGCATATTTTTTGGATATCCTACTAAGAGGAAATAATACCATTGTTACAACAAAAATACTGAATAAGGTTGTGGAAAGTGTGAATGCAAAGGTTGATGAGGATGTTTATAAGACTTTAGAGAGATATATTGAATATGAATCTAATATATTGGACATAGGATAAAAGGACAAGAAATAAGAGTAAAAGACTCAACTAGCACCAACATATACAAATATGAAACCAAGGTATGTACAAAAAAATCATTCTAATAATAAGATCATTGATGATAAGAATAGATGAGTTGTTACTATAAGTAGAGCAACATACGATCATAATTTTTTGTGTTTACTAGAGATTAAGCATGAATCTATAGAAGAAGCATGTAATGATTAAAATTGGGTTATAAATGAAGGAAGAACTTGATCAGATTCAAAAGTATTAAACCTAGGAAATTTTTCCTAGACCAAAAGATAAGAATGTAATTGGCACAAAATGGGTTTACTAAAACAAGTTGGATGAGAATAGTAAGGTAATAATAAAAAAAGGAAAGGTTAGTATGCAAATGTTATACTCAGATTAAAGGAATTGGCTTTGATGAGACTTATACGCCTATCTATCGGATGGAGGGAATGCATATATATTTATAACTTTTGTAGTACATAAAGAATTCAAGGTTTATCAAGTCGATGTCAGGTCAATATTCTTGAATGGATAACTGGAAGAAGTTTATATTGATCAGTTGGAAAGATTCAGATAAGAAGAAAGACCAGAAGTAGTATGTAGATTGAAGAAGGAATTGTATAGTTTGAAGTAGACACCAAGACCTTCGTATGGCATATTAGAAAAAATTATTAGAAAAAAGTCTTAGAAAGCTTACGAAGATAGTAACTTGTATTACAAGATATATTCATATTCAATCCCAATATTTGTTGTGTATGTTGATGATAACATTTTTGGAGGTAAAGATTTGTATAGGAGATGCAGAAGGATTTTGAGATGTCTTGGATTGCAAGTAAATCACATAAGTAAAGGAATTTTTATTTCTCAGGCCAAGTATGTTAAGGAATCATTGAAATGTTTTGGTTTGGTGAATTATAAATCGGTATGTACTCCAATTGTTACCATTTGTATGTTTACTAAGGAGGATAAGTCAATGATAGAATATGCAAGTAATTATAGATCAATGCTTAGTATATTGTTGTACCTAACTTCTATTATACAAGATACCATGTATGTGGTATATTTTCCAACTAGATTTTAGAAAGAACCATAAGAATCACATTGTATGGTAGTGAAGATAATTTTAAAATGTTTGAAAGGAATAGAAGAGTTTGGTTTGTGGCACCCAAAAGGATCATATTTCATGCAAAAAACTTATATAAATGTATATTAGGAAGGATTTTTTGATAACTAAAGAAGTAATAATGGTGGAGCTTACTTTCTTGGCTTCTGGTTAGTTTCTTAGTTAAGAAAGAAGTAGGATTACATGTAACTTTATCAACTGCTGAATTAGAATACATTCCAAGATTCTCATATTGTACTCAGGTATTATGGATGAAAAAAACCTTGAAGGATACATGTGCTAATTTTGATGAGCCAATTTAAAATATGTGTGATAATACCAGTTCTATAAGTATGTATAGGAATCAAGTACAACATTATAGAAAAAATTATATATCTATTATGTATCATTTTATTTAAGATAATGTGTTGGATGGTGAAGTGAAGCTTGAGTATGTGCCTAAAAAGTGGTAGATAGAAGACATATTCACAAAATATTTGTGCAAGGATAATTTTGAGTATCTTAGGGGGAAGGTGGGTATTCTATCCATTCCTAATATTTACTAAGTGCACTGGTCCAATATTTTGCATGCTTATTCTTTATTGGATTAGTGCTCGGTGACTTCCTCTCAAGGGGAGAAAAATGAGTTAGCAACGGGGAGTATTCGACCCTTTGTCATTATTGTTAAAGGGGTAAAAAGTTGAAAGAGCTTTGATGCTAATATCTTTTGGATTTTTTTTGTTATTGATGAATATTTCTATTAATGACAAAGGGGAAGATTTTTAGAATGTGAAGTTCATTCTATTTATGTTGTTGTCATCAATGGTTTTTATTGATGTCAACATAGCCTATGCATATTCATGTTTTGGTTGTATTGGTTGATCTATATCAATATCCTTGGCGTATTGGTAGAGGTGCTCACCAAAGGAGGTGTTTTAGATGTCCATCTTTCTCCTTTTTGGTGGTGGTCCTATTTTTGTGCAACATATGGTAGATCAATTGTTTGGCATTGTTCCTATTTGGAGCATGTTTGTTTGCATTTTGGTCCCAACAGTAACTGTAAAACATGTTCATCCCATTTACTAGTACCAAAAGCTTTGGAGGTGGTTTACCATGTTTCCATACTTGAGGCATGTTGGATTGATGGAGATTTTGTATATTTTGTTCCTTACCACCATGTGGATGTTTTGGTATGACCTATTTCAAAAAAAAATTGTCTGACATGGTTGATGACAAGCAGTATAATTAGAGTTATGATTTTAGTTGTTCATGTGGCTTATGTTTTTCTTATATGGGAAGTGATTACAAATCTATTTGCAATATATTTTTGTGCTGATGATTGTGTGTGTGGATGTAATTAGTAGAAAATTAATATATCATTTATATATTATAGAGAGTTGGTGACAGTGAGCTCAGCGGTGGATTTAATCTCTTTTCATATATAGTGGTAGTGAGATGGCCTGTAGTGAGCTCAACAAGAAGTGAGACTTTGTAAAAATTACCTTAACTAATGTCACGTTAAATAGTGTTTCAATTCATGTGAATTAGCTTCTCCCTAGTTTTTACTAGTTCAGGTTTCCTCATGAATCCAAGTGTTCTTTGTTTTTTTTTCTTCGATTTTATGTTCACATCTATTGTGAATATTTGATGTGGTTAACCGATATATAAGAATATGTTATTGTTGTTGTTTATAAAATTTTATGGATAAAGTAAAAGTTTTATAAAGTGTGTGGGAATAACTGATTCACCCCCCCTCTCAGTCATTCAACCTATTCAATAATACAAATGTCATGACATAATTTTAGTATAATATTATAGCTTGACATTTTCAAAACTTAATAAGGAGGAGTTTCTACACCAAGTCAAATTGTTATATTTCTATCAAGATTCAACTATATAATTTTTGGGTCAAACTCAATGACCTATATTTCATGAGTAGTATTTTATAAGAATCCATCTTTTAAGAAAATGAATGGAATACTTAGTACTCATTACATCTAAATGATGCTCATAGAGGTGAAACATCACATCTTCCATATTATAACCTTTAACAAGTGTTGTGCTTCTGAAGTTCTTTGGATTTTGAGTTGTGACACATTTTTTGCATGCTCATTCACTCTACATGTACTTGAAAATTAGACAATGAGGGACTCCTAGATTTTAGGACATCAACATTTAGACGCTAAGTATACTAGGTCTTATTTAGACTCTAATCAAATGTATATTTTATTTATAGCTATCACTTCTCTAGTAATGATTTCTCATTGATGGTTTATTTACTAAGTGGAAAGTTCTATTGAAGAGAAAGTAAAAGTACAACAGACTTCTAAACTTTGTGCAATCAAGCCAAAATGTGATGAAATTAATGGGGTGATGTGAAAATTTAATATACTTTACCAATTCCATCCCTAACAAAATTCTTTTGGTTGAAATAGTTCAATTTTGTTTATACATTTCTATAGTGTGATGCACTAATCTTTGACAAAAGACATTAATTAAAATAATAATGGATGCTCAATTTCTTTTCATTATAAGTGGCATTCACATGTTGAATGCGCACTAGTGTACCCACAAGGTACCATAATAAGTTGAATGGCATATTAGATGACATGAATAGTGCATCAAGCATGTGGGCACAAAGCAGATACTTCTCTAATTATGTATAATGTTGTTCTTACCTTAGTTGCATGAACAAAATTATTTTTAAATGACCTACAAAATTACCTCTTGCATTGCACAAATGTATGCAACTAATAGATCAATATTTTTCCTAATTAACCTTCTACACTTATTTATTGTATCAATTGCACACCAAGGTGTAATTTCTAGTTTTAAAACATATTTACTACTATAACCTTTGATAAAATCTTAATGATTTAATGAATACATATAAGTCTATAATGAGACACAATGATAATTTAGTGTGATTGTTTTCTTTCATTTTAATATTTAAGTAGAGTTCTTAGAGAAAAAATCTAAATTACATTGCATAATGAGCCTAGCAATGACTCAAGGACTTTTGAATACTTCAAATCAAAAGTGTTAAGAATGTAAAGAACAATTTGCTTACTAATTTGCTAGAAATGACTACTTTTTTCTCAAATAGACTTAAGCAATTACAGATTTTTTAAAAAGTTTTTAATTTTAGAGGATTAGAATCTCAAAATATGGTAAATAAAAAAAAGTAAGCAAATATGAAAAAAGAAAAGAAATACAATTAAATTAATTTAACATATTAAAAAATCTAATAGAAAAATTGATACGTATCCAGATGAATTGAAATCAATAAAATAATTACAATTTGTTAAATTGTAGATACACTAAATTTGAAATTAAATTATTTTGCTACCATATCATATCTATAATACTATTCTCTCATTCAAAAAGTTAATTGAACTAACCATTTAGATACAAAATTTAAAGAAGTAAAATCTTTTTATAATAATCGTTGAATGGTAGAAATACCCATATTCATGCCTTGGGAACTAATAAAAAGCCAAACCATCATTATACAACATTTAAATTCATAATATATTGATACATAAAGATTAAATCATTTTATGGTGACATATTAATGTCATGACATAGTTTTAGTACAACCTTCTAGCTTGACATCTTCTAAATTTGATATGTAGGAGTTTCTACAAGTCAAATTGTGATATTACTATCAATATTCAACAATTTATGTTTGGGTCAAACTCACTGACCTATGTTTCATGAGTAGCGTTTCACAATAATCCACCTCTCAAAATAATGAATGGAACACTCAGTACTCATTATATCTAGATAATGCTCACCTAAATAAAATATCACATCTTGCATATTATAACATTCAACAAATATTGTAATTTTGAAACTCTTTGAATTTGGTGGTGTTGCGTGCCCATTCACCTTGCATGTCCTTGAAAATTGGACAATGAGGGACCCCTAGATTTTAGGATGAGCGTGTAGACAGATTAATGTGTTTAATATTTTTGGAAGTATGTGTTAAGTCTTCCAAGCCTTATGGCCACCCAGCAGATTCTACCTCGCATGCCATCCAAACTATTTAGTAAAGATGTCAATGGCAAATCTTCTAGTTTACAATCTGGTTTTCAGTTGACTTTCATTAATGTCGTCCCTTAATATCTTATTTTATTCTAGCATCATAATTATTAGTAGATGGTATGAGAGCATGCATGTCAAATCTCCCCATTTGTTTGTAGAATTGGAATTTGAGTCAAAATCTGATTATCTCAAAATTAGGTTTTGAAATTCCAATTTTGTGTATTCGAAAGATAAACTTAGACCGTTTGGTTGCCATTTTCAAAATTGGAATTAAAATTGAGAAATTATGAATCTACAAATTTTCCCTTTTACAAACCCTAGCTTCTCTAGTTTGTAACTGTTTTGGAAGAAAATGTCCCTAAAATGTTCGCAATTACTAAATTTATCCAGGAAAACTGTTGTGGATCAATAATTTTGCTTTGAAACAGCGACAACATTCACGATTTGGAACAAATCATTGTTATTTTCTAGTGAAGGTTTGACTATCTTTGATTCTAATGGAGATCTACTCTTTAGAGTGGATACCTATGCCCTTGCTCACATTCACCTTATTCTCATGGCCGCCCAGGGCAAACCGCTTCTCACATTGCCTTAAAATATCTATATAGTATATAGTGAAAGATAAAAGGCCGATTACATCAGTGTTTATGAAGTCTGAAGCTTCATTAGTTTGAGAAAATTCTATCCTATAGTGGCCATTGCTCTGCCTATGCCATGGGGATGATGGGCATGGCCTCCAGAGCGATGCGAAGGTGAGGGTGTCACCATTTTCATGGCTACAGAAGAACATTTCTCATTTCACTCATCTATCAGAATCTATTGCCATCGGCACTCTACACTACAGAATGCTTGATTGCCCCTACACACCAAATGCACATTGAATTACAAGATTATCAGACTTCATTTGATTGCATGAGACAGGTATGGATGAATATCGATCATCCCCTAATATCGAGTCTGCAAAAATGAATAATGAACATAGACCCGATGACCAAACATGGATCTGATGAAATTATTAAATTTGGTTCAGAAATTACCAAAACCAGGTTATAAAATTGAATTCCACCTCTTGACTAGGAAGACAGTGCTGCTGGTTTTAGGGCCAAAACTGGATTTTGCGGGACATAACCCGAATTGCAAATTGAGGAATGAAACAATGGATTTTGTGAGATTTGGGAAGTGCCGCCGCCAATTCCAGTCTAATTCCCACAAAAAAATGGGGCCTTATATCGAATATGGTGATAGGCACGAGAAGATGCACAATTGGTGCTGACATTATATTGCGTGTCTATGGTCAAATTCAATTACGTTTCGCATTAAAAAAGCTTTACAGATGGCCCAGCTGCATCATCACATGAAATTCTTCCTACAAATTCAGCATGAGAAAAGATCTAAAACAATGGTTTTGTTCATTATCTATTCTGACCATTTCCTTCATTGACGAAAACTACCCAATAACCATTTAGGTATTGGTTAGCTGGGTATAAATAGTGATTTCCCTATTACCACAAGATAACATCTCCTTCTATTCCACATATCCTTTTGATGTTTTTGACATTTCCAATGGCTTCCCAACTATTATTCTTTACCATTCTCTCTCTTGCAATATTGTCTTGTTCATGGGGGTATGAAGAAGAGAATATTGTGTTTTACATGCATGACATAGTGAGAAAACCCAAAGCAACAACCATAGTAGTTGCAGGAGTAAATGGTACATCCTCAAAGCTCATTAACATGGGAATAGTGTTGGCTATAGATGATCTTCTAACTCAAGAGGCTGATCCCTCTTCCACCGTTGTTGGAAGGGCCAAAGGAATTTATGAGTTTGTAGATGTGAAGGGACTCACAGTTCACATGGTGTTCTCCATTGTGTTTGAGAATGAGAAATATAATGGTAGTACACTTGAAATCCAAGGAATGGATCTATTTATGAGGAGCACCAGAAGTGAGGTGTCTATGGTGGGAGGAATGGGGAAATTGAGGTATGCTCGTGGGTATTCCAACATCAGGTATTCCAACATCACTCTTCATTCGGTTGTTGGCTTGGATGGTATTCTCAAATTCAACACTTTCTTTCGACTAGATTAAATTCCCTCCCTACCATCCATTTTCTATGATGGTGGATTAGAGAAATCAAATAAGAGAATGGGCGTTGCTTTGTATTTTAGATTTTATAATAAAATCCATTCCTGATATTTATTCTAAAGATTATACTGGAACTGAGATGTGCAACTTTAGCACCAGTTTTTAATTACTGCTAACCCTATGTTTTTAGTGCTGAGTTTAATAATTCATTACTTTTATTCCTTATATCTAATTTTTCTTTTTGATAAACAAGGGTCCAAGGCCGAGAGTTAATAGTTCAAAATTATAATAAGATACAAAAAAGAAAGGTCCAAGAACTGTAGACTGCTATTTTCCAAGAGGTCTAAATACATCCAAAATGGAGTACAAATGTATTAGAAAAACCAAACATAGAGGAAAGATCAGGGAGAAACCCAAATATGGGCTCTGCTGAACATAGGCCCTCATCTATTAATTTATAGATAAATACATATTAAATGCAGTCACATATTTAGCTAGAGTATTAATGTTGGACGGTGCAGTGGACGGCTACATGTGTTTCATGTTTTTCAAAAGTCTACTTGGTCTATGCCGACCAAGGTAGTTGGTTGGAGTTAATTTATTTCAACATCCCCCCTAAATTAATTCCACTAACTATCTAAATATCCCCCCATAATATAGAAATGACGGGTTCTGGCCTAAAGCCTTGTTAGATACCCATTTACAATCACTTATCAAATTTAATCTTTCATATTAATTCCCCTCAACATAATCACTTTGGGTTTTCACGGTTTACCCCTAACCAATGCAATTTTGAAGTGGTTTCAAGCTCACCACGAACTCCACAAACATCACACAAGTGGTTTCAAAATCACCACAAACTTCACACTAAAATGGTTTTGGCTCACCACAAACCTCACTCACAAATGGTTTCAAGATCACCATAAACTTCGCACTCAAGTGGTTTTGGATTACCACAACCAAGCACACATGGTCACAAATGATCACAATGGGGAAACCATCATCACTTTGGGCTTTTCTCCTTCTATACCTGCATACCTGCATCAAAATTGATTATTGAGTCCATATAAAAAGAAATCCATCTACCGAGATACATGGGTACCCAACCGCTATACTCACCAATTGTATAGGAATCCTTTTCAGATACATGGTTCATCAATATGTTAAACCAAAAACCTCTAGGGTGTTAGGTACAACTGATAATGCACCCCTTACATATTCTAGATTTTCCTTTTAACAAAGGTGACTCACACTCAGAAAAATTAATTCAAAATACATACGCCCATTAACAACCATCACTAATTCAATCTTCATCACTCTCTTGAGGGGTATCACATCAACAGTCTTCTTTTACATAACAATGACATAGCCTTCACATTTAGACAAACAAATTCTCCCACTTCCATCTTGAACACTTTCACTCCAAATCAGTACACACACAGACCTTTGCACCATGACAATAGTAACACACTATCTCACCTTTTATTCAACATGATACTCCTGATGTAACCAACACTAACATTCACAACTAATCTATAACACCAAACACACATATTTCAAACACAAGTATATAATAGAACACTTTTAATGACAATAAAATAAATTTTAACCTTTGACTTTGATCGCCACTCCACTTTGCACTCTCTTGAAATCTTCTCTCTCACAAGAATTGGGTATGCACTCTCTAGTACTCCCACTTGCACAGAGATGTTCCACAGACCAAAAATGCATAATTGGTAGCTTCATACAATGCTTCCTAGGCAATACCCATCTTCAACACAAATGATTAGCAATCTTCTCTAGTGACTTGATCTTCAGCGATAACTCTAGAGCACTCAAATAAAAACCATGAGAAAAACCAAAACACAAACACTCAAATATAACACAACACTTCTCTAGAATTGAGCACATTGGAAACCAGAACACAGATCTCTTCAACTTGAGTAGCAACTTACTTTAGAGATGCTTCACAAAACCTTGACTTCATATTTCTGTGGCTTTTATTTCTTCCTTAGCTTGCTTCTCACTCACGTCAAACTGCCGAAGCCACCCAAATAATTCTCAAAAAAATCCCTAGCAGGCAATCACAACAACTTCCACAATCTCCAAGATTTCCAATGGTCCTTTAATTAATGCAACGATTGAGCCTTTCACAGATGAAACAAACCCATTTCTACTCTGTTCACATGAAATTAGTATATAACAGCCGATGATGAAAGCATCCAGCATTCAATCACAAAATCTTAATGATGCTCACATAACCAAGACTAGCACCTCAGAGGATCAGACCTCACAAGATCTATTATAACATACATATCTCACTCAGTTTCACACTCAGCAATTATAGAGCTCACCCTGGCTCTGATACCATATTAGAAAAACCAAACATAGGGGAAAGATCAGGGAGAAACCCAAATATGGGCTCTGCTAAACATGGGCCCTCATCTATTAATTTATAGATAAATACATATTAAATGCAGTCATAGATTTAGCTGGAGTATTAATGTTGGACGGTGCAGTGGATGGCTGCATGTGTTTCATGTTTTACGAAAGTCTTCTTAGTCTGTGCCGACCAAGGTAGTTGGCTGGAATTAATTTATTTCAACAAAATGTTTCCAACTACACCGATGATACTATCTATGCTTAGGTTATCTAAGGAAAGCCTTAGCTGAGACTATTAAATGCAGGAAACTCAAAAATAACTAGTAAAAGGCATATCTATTAACTCTTGTTAGATGAGGAAGAAGAGCCACATGTGTCCTCTTGATCTAGCTCTTCCTCTTCCTCAGCTACCTCTTCTTCCTTAGCATCTACCTCTTCATCATTCTCTGGCCCAGCTTCCTCTTCATCCTCCTCAGCTTCCTCTTCTACATCCTCTTCTTCCTCCTCATTTCTCTCTAGACCGGCTTCCTTTTCATCCTTTGATTCTACAATCACTACAACATCCTCTTCATTTTCAGCCTCTAAGGAATCCTCACTACCAAGGCCATCCAATTTTTCATTATACTTGTATTTGAAAATCCACTCTACATCTTTGTCCACTCTACATTTTTCTCGCCACCATTTCCTTGAGTTAAATGCCCTTGCTCTTTATTCTTCATTCTTGGAGCTAAATTTTCCATCGCGAAACATATTTGACTTTTTTTGTTGATTGGATGAAATAAAAGGTTGCATGGATTTGAATTACATGCCCATTTTATGCCTCTTGTGATTTTTATATCATGTTTCTTTTAGATGTTTCTCTAATTCATTGTCTCTGGTTAGAAAGATGGGCTCAACCCGTGTAGGAGCCACATTTAACCCCACTTACTAACTATAGACACTTGTCACTACACATGAAACAAACATGTTAGAAATTAAAAAAATTATCACATATGTATGTGATGTTTCAACTTCTTTCTTCTTTGATGCACATTAAGGTTTAAATGTACATGCAAAAGTAAATCACCATGTGCGACCTTTTGACTTGTCATTTCTTAGATCTTTTGGATCTAACACATTGCTTTTACAATTGGGTGAACCCACAAAAGTATTGGCGTAATTGCCATATTACATTGTCTTGAATGGTAAGTAAAGATTGAATGGTAAAAAAAATAAAATATTTAACTTTTTTTTATTTAAATAAAAGGGGAGGAAATTCCTTTTAATTAAATAAAGGCTTAGGATAAAGTGATTTTATTATTTAATTAAAAGAGATTTTTAATTAATTAAAAGGGATTTATTAATTAATTAAAAGGGAGCATGTTCTCTTAATTAAATAAGATTTTTATTTTTTCTCTTTTAAATTAAATAAGGCTCAAACCTTAAGAAATACTGAATTGGTTATAATTTGATCAAGGAAATTGATATAATTGATATTGTTGATATTTGAAAATATTGATTCAGGGATTTGACAAATTGCTGAATAGGGGCCCAAAGTCTAGGTGACCATTTTAGGGTGCATACATTTGCCCCTCTTTGACTAATGTGAGATCGATTTGGGATCACATGCAGTCAAAGAATGAAGTTGAATTGTGAGATCTATTTGGGATCACAAAACAACTTAGATGTGAGGTTGATTTGGGATCACATCCAGACAAAACATAAACAAAGGATTCTGGACATGAGGTCGATTCGGGATCATATCCAAAATAAGAGATAAGAATCTCAAGCTTGAGCGAAAGCTCACAGAAAGATATCTGAATCAAGAAAATCAAGGAATCAATGATTAAAATCCAATAGGTACTGCCCCCTTAGAATCGAAATTGAAATCAGGTAGAGAGGAATAGTAAACTGATAAATAGTTTATCAAATCATAATGAAATCACAATCAAAGATAAATGAT
This sequence comes from Chamaecyparis obtusa, assembly GCA_027943335.1. Lineage (NCBI taxonomy): Eukaryota > Viridiplantae > Streptophyta > Pinopsida > Cupressales > Cupressaceae > Chamaecyparis > Chamaecyparis obtusa. The sequence goes on along the minus strand of BSBK01008468.1, from coordinate 73,524 downwards.
AATAGGATAACCATTAGGCAGTGAAAACATGCCCCAGTGATGAATTAGATGAAAAGAATTGGGGTGAATGGAAGACTAGAACTTTGAAAGACATGAAAAGGAAGAAATTCCATCAAAGATCGAAGAATTATGCAGCAACAGGTCAGTCAACTATATAGAAGAGAATGAAATGTGAGTTTGATGATCAAGGTGAACGCGGATTTTAGTTTCAATCCTGAAATAAATAGAAAATGATGTGATATGAAAGACCAGAAATGAAAGATATGATTAAGAAGAATTAGAAAATGAGCACAGTTGACCAACTAGTCCGTAGATGATAAAAAGAAGAGCTCTCTCCATATGAAAGATGCAGAAACTAAACTATGATGAACCTAAGAATGCAAGCTACTATGAAAGTGGTTGACTTGCAAGGTCAGAACATGTATAAACATCTAATTATCATCATCAAGATTTATTGGTAGTGTCGCAAGATCATACAATGCACACTAGCATAACTATGTGGATATGAATATCCCACCTAGGCATCAAAGATATGGAGGTCAAGATGACTAATGTAGTGAGATTACCTAAGTTTGATATGGCGATATTATGCTTGTATCAAGACACATGAAAGTCAGGATAACTAGAAGCATGCACTTGCAAAATAATAAGGATAATACCTTGTCAATCCATAGTGTCAAGTAAGACCAGCGTAAATGCCATGACAGTTAGGATCAACAAAATATACACATAAGTAGATAAAGAAAGAAAACATGTTCTCATACCCTCAGTCTTTTAGCTATGCATCATCAAAAACTTCTCAAGGAGAGACCACTCATCAAAGACATCCTCATAGACAACACACAAAGAAAAATAAAGTCAACATATCTCAAGCGAGTTGATTGTCTAAGTGCATGTGTGTTGGTCATAGAGTCAGACTCTGGTTATCACATCTATCAATGAGAAATATCACATCATACTTAGACTATTGGGTAAGACATCTAATAAGTGTTAAAAAACACTCGACGTAAGGGTAGTGTTGAAAAATACTATCTGGGGTGGTGTTGAAAAACACCTGTTGTGAAATGCCCCAAAAGACAAATGCACCTAAAGGACCTATGCTAACAGTTATCCCCCCTAGACAAAGATAAAGACCTATTCCAAACTACGCCAAATAAGGTCAAGACATGATGGAGAAAGGTTCAGTGTCGAGGACGCATGCTAACAAATAGGAGTGTTAAGGCCTCAAGTAGCGTCTGTTTCTAAGTTTTCACCACTTAGAATCTTTTTTCATTTTATTTTTTTTTTGTATTTTTTCTACCAAGGTGCCTATTTCTAGGTTTTCACCAAGACACTTTTTCTATTTTCTTGAATTTTTTTGAATTTTTTGATATTTTGGTATTTTTTTTAAGACTTTATATGCTTTTTAGGATTTTTTCAGCATCATATATCAATTTTTTTGGTATTTTTTTAGGATCATAAAATATGTACAAAGGATGCCCCCAGACAGAATGGGCATCAAACTCCCAAGCAAGATCACATCATGTAGTCTCAATGTCTAGCAAGGTGGGGAACAAGAGGGATTAGCAAGCTGGTGACTGAGATGGAGGAAAGGAGAATGAAGGCAAATGGAGGGAAGAAATCTTCAAGGTCAAACTCCTCAAGAGTACCCAAGCTAGGGAAAAATTATCATGCAAAACACATTTGGATAAGTAATGAGAGGCTAGCATAGGATAAGTCACAAAAGCATAATGAAAAAGAAGGAAATGATGCAGTCCAAAGGAGTAGACATGTCAAGAGACTTCATAGCATCGTATTTTACTCTTTTTATTAGACAAAGATCAAGCAAGAAAAAGATAGCGAAAGGCTAGAATGAAGGGAGAAAAATAGAAATGAAGGCTAAAAATGAAAGGAATGAAAACAAGATCATCTTAAGATAGCTCACAAGATAGCCAAATATTTGTGTATAGGTCAACATTGTGAAGATCAAAGAGAGAAGATGGAATGGATGAAAAAGGTAGAAGAACTACGCATGATGCCTGATTGCTAGGTTTTCATCACGGTACTTATCCAAGGTGCCACAAGGGAGTGGTTTTCACCATAGGATGAATTTATTTCTCTTTACTTTTGCTACCAAGGTGCCTGTTTCTAGGTTTTCACCAAGGCACATTTTCAATTTTTTCATTTTTTCATTTTTATTTTATTTTTGAATTTTTGATTTTTTTTAATTTTTTTGGAAGAAGGCAAGCTTGCTAGATAATGCTCCCTGAAAGGATAAACCATGATATGCCAAGGATTCAAAATGATCTACTCAAAGATACTGATAGGGAAAGGAAGATGGAAGAGAAAAATGGAGGATAAAGTTTTATGTAAAGCAAGTGAGGTTGCAAGATAGGAGGAATAAGCAAATGAGAAAAAAAGATAGAAGGTAGAAGGATAATGAATGGAAAGATTGTGAAAGGGTAGATGGAAAGGAAGGCAAGATCAATGTCAACACACACCTTGAAGGGCGGCAAGAGGATAGAGGAAATGTGAGCAAAGGAATATGAAAAAGAATATGGTGAATGTTTAACAGAGGTTGTGGTTCAGGCACATGGAATGAAGGAATGTTTTTGGAAGAAGATGAGGTGGAAGCCTTTGGAAGCTTGAATGTCAACTTTATTTTTTGTTCAATATTAGACTCTTTCAAGCGATACTTTGGAATCCATATAGCCTTAGGCCTTTCATTTCTTTTTGATGATTTAGAGAGAATATCTTCAATGATGAATTTTGGAACCCATACTTGTCTTGTAGTTTTCTTCTTAGATATCTCTTTTGACTTTATGCCTCCATTTCAATTAGAGGAGACATGGTGATCTTCTTTTTTTGATGGATTCTTGTATTTCTTCTTTTTCTTGTATTGAACATTCAAGTTACTTCCAAAAGACTTGGGACTTATGGAAGAAGAAGGAGGATATGATGGATTTAGATGGGTGAGTGGATGAAAAAGATTCAAAAGTATGCATCTATGTTGATCTTGAGGAAAGATAGGAGATGGAGAGATGTAAGGACCCAAGATGGATGAAGAATTAGGAGACTTAGGAGGGGAAAGTGAAGGGACATAAGGGCCCAAGATGGAAGGAAGACATGAAGGCCTTAGTATTAGTGGAGGAGGTCCAAGGATAGATGTGGAAGATACAAAAGGATAATCAATAAGTTCATCATCATCTATATAACAACCAAGGACATCAGCATCTTTAGAGTGAGCATTAGGATTTGCAATAAGATCATGAACATCTTGAATAGGAGAAACTTCTTTGATAAGATTATTCGAAGCTTGCAAAGACTTAGGAAGAGTAAAAAGTGGAAGTGAACATGGAGTGGTAGAACAAGAAGATGGAAGACTTTGATCTTGATAAGGAGCTTCTTCATCTTCACTAAGCTTAACATTGGAAGTAACAACACTATTTTTAATAACCTTAATGGAAACATAATCTTTGGAAAGCGCAAGTGTAGTAAGGTTATTTTGATTGTCAATAAGCTCAATTGTGTGAGTAGTAGCTTGATCTTTCTTAGGAGAAGACTTGAGACATGGTGAAATGGATGTGGAAGGGCGTAAAAGATCAAAAGAACCATGAAGTGGAGGAGAGGTATCATGAAAAGAATTGGATGACATGGAAGGTCATTGATCTTGATCTTTTTATATGTTCTTTTTTTTATCATCTTTAAAATCCTCTTGACATGGAGCCACTTCTAAGGACAAGGAAGCATGTTGGAGTTGTATGGAAGACTTTGGAAGAGATGGTGAAGGACCAGCTGAAGTATGCATTATAGCGGATGAAGGCTTAAGCTCTTTAGGTTTATCATTATTGAAAGTATTTTCAGCCAAGTGAAGGTTAGCTTGAGTTTCTTTAAGAGGTAGCCCTTGAGGATAACTATAGGGAACTGCATGAAAAGTATTAGGATCTTTTTTGGATGAAGAATTTGTGAAAGATTTAGAAGGATTGGAAGCTTTAGGAAATGTATGAGTATTGGAGGAAGTAGCGGATGGAAAGGAACCATCATAAGACAAAGGTTCATCATTAACATGATTTCGCTTAGGAGTTTCATCTTTATTTTTAACATGAATGTTCTTAGAGGAAGGATTCTTATAATATTTACATTTCAAATCAGCATGGTGTATTTTATATTCCTCAATAGTAGTAGCTGGATTATAATCAAGGTATTGTTCACAAAACTCATCAAAGTTTCTTTCAAAATCTGAATCATACGGATCACCATCACGATCTTTCCAATATAAGGACCCATTTTCAGTAAGCACAAGGACATGACTAGGAGGACTCTTAGGAACAGAGGTGTCATAAGTATCACTACATTGTCCATCATCATAGTCATCATAGTCATCATAGGTGGGTGCGTCACTCTTCGTGGAAGAGGTATCATAAGGATTATCATGTTGTTCATTATGGTATGTCTTGTGAAGAGAAGTAAGACTCTTTGAAGAAGTAGAAGAAGAATGAGATCATGAAGAAGAGGAAATTTGAGACTTAGTGTAGGAAGAGGACTTGGATAATGAGGAATTCAAATAATGTTTAGAAGAGTCATGATAAGATTTGGAAGATGAAAAATGTGAATAGTGTTTAGAAGAATTGTGATAAGATTTAGAAGATGAAGAATGTGAATAATGTTTAGAAAAATCATGATAAGATTTAGAATGTGAGGAATGCTGAGAAGATTTAGAAGATGAAGAATATTTGGATGAGATCATGAGTATGATTCTAGCAAAGGCAATTGATTTAATTGATTTTTCTTTTATTTGTGTCATAAATTCATCACTCGTGAGAATTTTGGAGGAACAACACTTTTCGAATATGTTAATGAGCTCAAGATCATCTATTCTTAATAAAGGTTCCAAAATCAGATATTTGAGATTCATGGTTTTAGAAGAAGAAGAATCAAACATAGGAGCAACAAAAGAGATAAAATAGAAGAAAATAGACTAGATAATAAGAGAAAAAGATTCAAGAAGAAGAAGAAGAAGAATTTTCCATGGGAATAGAAGACTTTAGAAGAACATGGGAAATGGAGAAGAAAGAAGAAGACTAAGATTCATCTTATGCAATTGATACCATAACGTTCATTGAGATGTTGAGCAACATGGTAGAACCTAGGATTTGACCTGGATTGACCAAGGAAGACCAAGCTTCTAGGGAGAACTCACTACAGCAAGATGGAACTCAGTCTCAATATTCCAATTAGATCTTTCAAAAGATTTCACAATGATGATCAAGCACATAGAACAACAACCAAAGAGTTGAAGAAAACAATCTTCAAGCAATGGGCAAGGGACAAAGCAACTTTGTGCATGAATAGAGATAGTGACTTAGTGTTCTACTCCTTAAAGATTCTACTTGTGTATGTTCTTGAAAATATTTTAGTAGGCACATAGAACACAACAACACCTTAACAAGCTATCTACAAGGATACACATGGATTTCTAAGAGGATTCATCATTATACGCAAGGTATGTGAGGCCCAAATCTGTAGATGAGAAGAATCCAAAATCACACAGCTGAGGGGAGACGATAACCCAAATATCCTCCTTCATTTCTTAAAAGTATAAATTTATTTGAGACTTAGCCAAGAGTGATATCAAACTCAATTTCCAAGAGAGGTGTCTTTCGATCCACCACCCACTATTTATACTCTGCCAGAACACAGGAGTTAAGGTCATCCCTTGAGGTGATGTGTCCCCAATCAGGCCTTCTAGAAATAAAAAGTAAGTAGTTCATTATCAAAAGTATTTAAAGCACTAAAGGTGGAACACTTAACTCTTCAAGTAAATGTGAAGTGAGTCCAAAAGTGGAACATTTAACTCTTCAAGTGAATGTGAAGTGAGTCCAAAAGTGGAACATTTAACTCTTCAAGTGAATGTGAAGTGAGTCCACAAGGTGGAACATTTAACTCCTCACACAAACTCAAAGTGAGTCCAAAAGTGGAATATTTAACTCCTCACACAAACTCAAAGTGAGTCCACACTTTAGAAAACTAATGAGATCAAGAAAGCATAAAAAGGGAGAAACTTTGTGGAACACTTAACGCTCTTTTCAAGTAGACCCCTCATTTATGTATGAATGCTAACCTTGCATCCAAAGGGTGGTAATGAGGGGTGATTAGAAATAAGTGAGTCCAACACCCAATTTAGCTAACAAGATCAATCAAAAGTAATTTAAAATTTCTTATCAATAGTACTCACAAATGACAAAGGGTTGAATCAATGGAATATTTAACTTTCCAAGCAAACATAGAGTGAGTCTACAAAGTGGTGCATTTAACTCTTTATGTAAACAAGGAATGAATCCATGTCCTCAATCATGCAATGAGATATTTGATATTGGAATTAAGAATTACTTAAGGTTTAAACATAAGCATTCACTTACACAAACTTGTATGAAAGAAAATCTATGTTCATTCATTTCCCATTAAGAGCATCAATTGAAATGTGTTCTATGAAAGCATATAAAAACTCAAGCCAAACACATGAGAGATTCATTTTTAATCCAAAAATCTAAATGTTGTAGAGATGTAACAAAATACCTCAAGTCCAACACTTTGTTTTAAGCATTTTCCATGAGAGCAAGAGCACCTTCAAATGAACAAGACAAGAAAACAAGCAAACAAGATATGCAATGTATATCCAACTTATGCAAACCCTAGGGTTAGATATAAAAATCAATTGTTAGGAGAAATGATAACCAGCAAATAATCCAAATGATAACTCATATCATGCATTGAACAATGAAAAATAAGTGCATACCCATCACAAAATTTTATTTTTTTTGCATTTGACCTAGTCAACAAGATCTAATTTTTTTGATATGATTTCATCCAAAAATATGGAAATACAAAATAGAAACCCTTGCTAAAAATAAAGAGTTTTCCAAAAATGTAAAAATTTCAGAAAAATATTTTCATTTGTGCCCTAAAAATTCATTTTACCAAAATAGACCAGTTTTTGTAAATAAATTATTTGAGCTATGATATTGCATCCAAATTCAAATCACAAAGAATCGACCCCCTATCAAATTAGAAGAGCTTTCCAAAACTATAAATTTTTTTGCAAAATATGCTAATTTGCGCTGATAATTAATTTTTTATAAAAAGCTATAAAAAGATTATAAAAAATCGAAAATACTTTGAAAAATTCTAAATTTTTTATTGGAGCTTCTCTAATATGTCACCAACCTGAAAAAAAAGTTTTAGACCAAAAAACTAAGCCGTTTGGAAGATATGATCAAATCTTTCAAATCTAGGGTTTTCTGTCTCCAAACAAATCTGCACAAGGGTTAGCTCCAAAAATAATCAAAACCAACATGCAAGAGGTGGGTTGCCCCATGGTGGGTGCCAAAAATGTGTGCTAAAATTCTGTCACATTTCTATGAATCATTGCATGCAAGAAAACTCAAGAATGAGCCCTCACAAATCGATCCATAGCTCTTTATGCATGTAGTTGCAAGATTATGGATTTGCTCTCAGTTAGAGCTATGAAGCATATGACCTTGCTAGTCAACCACACAATGAGAGATTCTAAATCAAAGACAAGGAAAATAATGCCAATATCTCTAATAAAATTCAAATGTATGCAATGCAATGCAAGTAAGCTAAGAATGAGAATGCAATATAGTCTATAGAAATGAAAGTACAATGCAACTAATCTATGAAAAGAAAGAACAAATGTGACCAATCCCTCCTATTTAGACTATGTGAGATTAATCTATTGCATAAAAAGAAATCTAGACTAATAATGTCATTATCATGCAACTATGAAAACAAATATGAAATGAGATGCAACAAAGTCTTCAAAGCTTGGATTGCAAGAGTGTCTTCAAAGAGAGTTCCAAATGACCTAGAAAACTTGTAGCATAATATTAGCATGAAAACTTAAGATATCTCAAATGAAGAAGAGAACTCTCCTTTTATAAGAAATGAGGTGAAATGGACCATTGAGATTAATAGGCAAAAGACTTAATCAACTTGTTAAGTAAAGTTTGAAAAAATTAAGTATTGTATGAACCCACCTCTTACATGTTGGTTTTGATTATTTTTGGAGCTAACCCTTGTGCAGATTTGTTTGGAGATGGAAAAATCTAGATTTGAAAGATTTGATTATATCTCCCAAAAAGCTTGGTTTTTTGGTTTGAATTTTTTTTTGCAAGTTGGAGACATATCAAAGAAGCTCGAATAAAAAATTTAAAATTTTTTGAGGTATTTTCAATTTTTTATAATTTGTTCTTGATTTTTCATAAAAAATTAATTTTCGGCACAAATTAGCATATTTTTTGAAAATTTTAATAGTTTTGGAAAGCTCTTCTAATTTTACAGGGGGTCCATTCTTTTTTATTTCAATTTGGATACAATATCATAGCTCAAATAATTGATTTACAAAAACTGGTATGTTTTGATAAAATGGGTCTCTAGAGCACAAATGAAGAGATTCTTCTGAAATTTTTACATTTTTGAAAAGCTCTCTATTTTTAGCAGGGGTCTTTGTTTTGCATTTTCATATTTTTGGCCGAAATTATATCAAAAAAATTAGATCTTGTTGACTAGGTCAAATGTAAAAAAATAAAATTTTGTGATGGGTATGCACTTATTTTTCATTATTCAATGCATGATATGAGTTATCATTTGAATTATTTGTTGGTTATCATTGCTCCTAACAATTGATTTTCAGATCTAACCCTAGGGTTTGCATAAGTTGGATATACATTGCATATCTTGTTTGCTTGTTTTCTTGTCTTGTTCATTTGAAAGTTCATGACTTACTTTCATGGAAAATACTTAAAACAAACAAAAAAAAAGGTAAAATCTACTAAGTGTGTTGCGTTGGACTTGAAGTATTTTGTTACATCTTTACAACATTCAGATTTTGGGATTAAAAATGAATCTCTCATGTGTTTGGCTTGAGTGTTTACATGCTTTCATAGAACACATTTCAATTGATGCTCTTAATGGGAAATGAATGAACATAGATTTGCTTTCATACAAGTTTGTGTAAGTGAATGCTTATGTTTAAACCTTAAGTAATTTTTAGTTCCAATATCAAATATCTCATTGAGTGATTGAGAGCATGGATTCATTCCTTGTTTATATAAAGAGTTAAATGCACCACTTTGTGGACTCACTCTACGTTTGCTTGGAAAGTTAAATATTTCATTGATTCAACCCTTTGTCATTTGTGAGTAGTATTGATAAGCAACTTTAGATTACTTTTGATTGATCTTGTTAGCTAAATTGGGTGTTGGAATTTCTTATTTCTAATCGCCCCTCATTACCACCCTTTGGATGCAAGGTCAACATTCATATATAGGGGAGGGGTCTACTTGAGGGTAAAACCACAAGGCTGTGTCACGTTTCAGGACAACTTATCAGCAAAGTTGAATTTGAGTATTTCTAACTAAAATTATTTTTTGTCAAACATATGGTCTAGCTAGATTCATTCTAGCTAAGTTAGATAAGTTCTTCACCTTTTCCAATTGGAAATATCTATTAAATGCATGTTTTATAACAATTAATAAAGAAATAAAATTATTTCAGAAAAGTGATGTTTCAATAACTCTTACTCTTTTTAATGATATTTTTTTACAAATATAAAAATACCCTTTTTTAGAGCACAAAGTCAAGATTATCATCATATAATTTTTATAGTATTTTAATTAGATCTAATATATTATAATTTCAAAATACTACAAGTAAGTATTTTAACATTCGAGAACAAGATGCTTCAAAAATAGAAAAAAATAGTAAAGCTTATCAAAAAAATTAAAAATTTATATTTAACACTAGAGGAGAGAGTTATCTTCAAGAGTGTGTAATTTATTTTTTGAATGGTGTAGATTAGATAGGGGAAATTTGGCCTGAGATGAAAATTGTCGATTTCAGGTATGTTCGACTTTGAGTAGTTATAATAGAGAAAGTATACATTGAAAACTAATTTTTCTTCTTTTTTGCACTAGCTATACATTTTATCTATGACATATTTTGAAATCAAAGGAAAAATTTTTATTTGCATATACTTTTTTGGTGCGAACAAGACCCTCATTTTTCAGCAAGTAAAAAATGGACTTAAAATTTTTTAAAATTATGTGAATTCTTGTTCAAAAAAAATTAAAAAAATTATAGGCATAAACTTCATCCACCTTTACACATTTCATTAGTTTACATCATCTCCAAATTTTAAACATAAATGCTATTTTTATGTCGTTAAAGTTAAAAAATGTGACACAACTTTTCCTTCATAAAATTTAAATATTTCATTAGTTTACATCATCTCTAAATTTTAAACATAAATTTTATTTTTTGTGTTGTTGACCTTTTCCTTTATAAAATTGTGACACAACTTTGTACTTTTACCCTTGAAAAGAGTGTTAAGCATTCCACAAAGTTTCCCCCTTTTTATGCTTTCTTGATCTCATTAGTTTTCTAACGTGTGGACTCACTTTGATTTTTTGTGAGGAGTTAAATGTTCCACTTTTGGACTCACTTTAAGTTTGTGTGAGGAGTTAAATGTTCCACCTTGTGGACTCACTTCACATTCACTTGAAGAGTTAAATGTTCCACTTTTAGACTCACTTCACATTCACTTAAAGAGTTAAATGTTCCACTTTTGGACTCACTTCATATTTACTTGAAGAGTTAAGTGTTCCACCTTTAGTGCTTTAAATACTTTTGATAGTGAATTACTTACTTTTTATTTCTAGAAGGCCTTCTTGGGGACACATCACCTCAAGGGATGACCTTAACTCCTATATTTCGGCAGAGTATAAATAGCGGATGGTGAATCAAAAGACACCTCTCTTAGAAATTGAGTTTGATATCACTCTTGGCTAAGCCTCAAAGAACTTTATACCTTTGAGAAGTGAAGGAGGAGATTTGGGTTACCATCTCCCCCCAGCTGTGTGATTTTGGATTCTTCTCATCTATGGATTTGGGCCTCATGTACCTTGCGTATATCGAGGACTCCTCTTAGAAAGCCATGTGTATCCTTGTAGATAGCTTGTTAAGGTGTTGTTGTGTTCTATGTGCCTGCTAAAACATTTTTAAGAATATACACAAGTAGAATCTTTAAGGAGTAGAATACTAAGTCACTATCTTTGTTCATGCACAAGGTTGCTTTGTCCCTTGCCCATTTTTTGAAGACTATTTTCTTAAACTCCTTGGTTGCTATTCTATGTGCTTGATCATCATTGCAAAATCATTTGAAAGATCTAATTGGAATATTGAGACTGAGTTCCATCCTGTTGTAGTGAGTTCTCCTTAGAATTTTGGTCTTCCTTGGTCAGTCCAGGTCAGATCCTAGGTGTTGTCATGTTGCTCAACATCTCAATGAACATTATGGTATCAATTGCATAAGATGAATCTTAGTCTTCTTCTTTCTTCTCCATTTCTCATGTTCTTCTGAAGTCTTCTATTCCCATGAGAAATTCTTCTTTTTCTTCTTCTTGATTCTTTTCCTCTTATTATCTAGTCTATTTTCTTCTATTTTATCTCTTCTATTGCTCCTATGCTTGATTCTTCTTCTTCTAGAACCATGAATCTCAAATATCTAGTTTTGGAACTTTTATTAAGAATAGATAATCTTGAGCTCATTGACATATTCAAAAAGTGTTGTTCCTCCAAAATTCTCATGAGTGATGAATTTATGACACAAATAAAAGAAAAATTGATTAAATCAAACGCCTTTGCTAGAATCATATTCATGATCTCATCCAAATATTCTTCATCTTCTAAATTTTCTCATCATTCCTCACATTCTAAATCTTATCAAGATTCTTCTAAACATTATTCACATTCTTCATCTTCTAAATCTTATCACAATTCTTCTAAACACTATTCACATTCTTCATCTTCCAAATCTTATCATGACTCTTCTAAACATTATTTGAATTCCTCATTATCCAAGTCATCTTCCTACACTAAGTCTTCAATTTTCTCTTCTTCTACTTCTTCAAAGAGTCTTACTTCTCTTCACAAGACATACCATAATGAACAACGTGATAGTCCTTATGATACCTCTTCCACAAAGAGTGATGCACCCACCTATGATGACTATGATGACTATGATGATGGACATTGTAGTGATACCTATGACACCTTTATTCTTAAGAGACCTCCTAGTCGTGTCCTTGTGCTTACTAAAAATGGGTCCTCATATTGGAAAGATTGTGATGGTGATCTGTATGATTCAAATTTTGAAAGAAACTTTGATGATTTTTGTGAACAATAGCTTGATTATAATTCAGCTACTACTATTGAAGAATATAAAATGCACCGTGCTGATTTGAAACATAAATATTATAAGAATCCTTCCTCTAGGAACTCTCATGCTGAAAATAAAGATTGCACTCTAAAGCAAGATCATGTTAATGCTAAACCTTTATCTTGTGATGGTTCCCTTCCATCCCCTACTTCATCCAATACCCATACATCTACTAAAGCTTCTGAATCTTTCACAAATCCTTCATTCAACAAATGTTCTAATGTTTTTTATGAGATTCCCTATAGTTATCCTCAAGGGCTATCTCTTAAGGAAACTCAAGCTAACCTTCACTTGGCTGCGAATACTTTCAAAAATGTTAAACCTGAACAACCTAAGTCTTCATGCGTTATAATGCCTACTTCTGTTAGTCCTTCACCATCTCTTCCAAAGTCTTCCATAAAATCCCAACCCGCTTCCTTGTCCTTAGAAGTGGCTCCATGTCAAGAGGACTCTAAAAATGATAAAGAAAAAAATATAAAGAAAGATCAAGATCAAAAACCTTCCATTTCATCCAATCTTGTTCATAATATCTCTCATTCATTCCATGGTTCTTTTGATCTTTTATGCCCTTCCTCATTCATTCCACCATGTCTTAAATCTTCTTCTAAACAAGATTGAGCTACTACTCACATCATTGAGCTTATTGATAAACAAAATAACCTTACTACACTTGCACTTTCCAAAGATGATACTTCCATTAAGGTTATTAAAAATGGTGTCATTAATTCCAATGTTAAGCCTATTGAAAATCCAAAGCAAAATGATACGCTTATGCTATCCAAAGATCCTTGTCAAGATCAAAGTCTTGCATCTTCTTGTTCTACCATTCCATGTTCGCTTCCGCTTTCTACTTTTTCTAAGTCTTTGCAAGCTCTGAACAATCCTATCAAAGAAGTTGCTCCTATTCAAGATGTTCATGATCCTATTGAAAATCCTAATGCTTCCTCTAAAGATGTTGATGTCCTTGGTTCTCATATAGATGTTGATGAAACTATTGATTATCCTTTTGCATTTTCCATGTCCATCCTTGGATCTTCTCCACCAATACTAATGGTTTCACATCTTCCTTCCATCTTGGGCCCTTATATCCCTTCACATTCCCCTCATAACTCTCCTAATTTGTCATCCATCTTGGGCCCTTATGTCCCTCCATCTCCTATCTTTCCTCAAGATCAACATAGATGCATACCCTTGAATCATTTTCATCCATCCACCCATCTAAACCATTCATATTTTCCTCTTTCCACAAGTCCCAAGTCTTTTAGAAGTAACTTTAATGTTCAATATAAGAAAAAGAAGCAATACAAGACCCCATAAAAAAAAAAAGATCACCATGTCTACTCTAATCGACATGGAGACATAAAGTCAAAAGACATATCTAAGAAGAAAACTACAAGACAAGTATAAGTTCCAAAATTCATCATTGAAGATATTCTCTCTAAATCATCAAAAAGAAATGAAAAGCCTATGGCTATATGGATTCCAAAATTTCTCTTAAGAGAGTATTATGTTGAACAACAAGTGAAGTTGACATTCAAGCTTCCAAAGGCTTCCACTTCATCTTCTTCTAAAAATATTCTTCCATTCCATGCGCCTGAACTGTAACCTCTACTAAACATTCACCATATTCCTTCTCATATTCCTTCATTCACATTTCCTCCACCCTCTTGCCACCCTTCAAGGTGTGTGTTGATGTTGATATTGTCTTCCTTTCCATCTACCCTTTCACAATCCTTCCATTCATTATCCTTCTACCTTCTATCCTTTTTCCTCATTTGCCTATTCCTCCTATCTTCCAACCTCACTCGCTTTACATCAAGCCTTATCCTCCATTTTTCTCTTCCATCTGCCTTTCCCTATCAACATCTTTGAGCATATCATTTTGAATCATTGACATATTATGGTTTATCCTTTCAAGGAGCACTATCTAAAAAGCTTGCCTTCTTCCAAAACAAAGAAAAAAAAAAAAAAAATTTAAAAAATAGAAAAATTAAAAAAGAAAACAAAAAAATGATGAAAAAATTAAAAATGTGCCTTGGTGAAAACCTGGAAACAAGCGCCTTGGTAGAAAAAGTAAAGAGAAATAAATTCATCCTATGGTGAAAACCACTACCTTGTGGCACCTTGGATAAGTACCATGATGAAAATTTGGTAATTAAGCATCATGCGTAGTTCTTCTACATGTTTCATCCATTCTATTTCATATTTGATGTTGACAATGTTGAACTATACATGAACATTTGGCTATCTTGTGAGCTATCTTACGATGATCTTGCTTTCATTTCATTCATGTTTAGCCTTCATATTTATTTTCCTCCATTCATTCTAGTCTTTCGCTATCCTTTTCCCCCTTGGTCTTGATATAATAAAAAAAGTAAAATATGATGCTATGAAGTCTCTTGACATGTCTACCCTCTTTGGACTACATCCTTTCCTTTTTTTACATTATGCTTTTATGACTTATCCTATGCTAGCCTTTCATTACTTATCCAAATGTGCTTTGCATGATAATTTTTCCCTAGCTTGGGTACTCTTGAGGAGTTTGACCTTGAGGATTTCTTCCCTCCATTTGTCTTCATTCTTCTTTCTTCCATCTCATTCACTAGCTTGCTAATCCCTCTTGTTCCCCACCTTGCTAGACACTGAGACTACACGATGTGATCTTGCTTGAGAGTTTGATGCCCATTCTGTCTGGGGGCATCCTTTGTACATATTTATTGATCTTGAAAAAATACCAAAAAAATTCATATATGATGTTGAAAAAATCTTAAAAAGCATATAAAGTCTTGAAAAAATACAAAAAAAATCATAAAATTAAAAAAAATAAAAAAATAAAAAAAGTGCCTTGGTGAAAACATGGAAACAGGTGCCTTGGTAGCAAAAACACAAAAAAAAAGAAAACAAATCAAAAAATGAAAAAAGATCTCCAAGTGGTGAAAACCTGGAAACAGGCGCTACTTGAGGCCTTTGCACTCCTATTTGTTAGCATGTGTCCTCAACACTGAACCTTTATCCATCATGCCTTGACCTTATTTGACTTGTTCTGGAATTGGTCTTTATTTTTGTCTAGGGGGCATAACTGTTGGCATATGTCCTTTAGGTGTGTTTGTCTCTTGGGGCATTTCACAACAGGTGTTTTTCAACACCACCCCAGATAGTGTTTTTCAACACTACCCTTGCGTCGAGTGTTTCTTAACACTTATCAGATATCTTACCCAATATTCTAAGTATGATGTGATATTTCTCATTGATAGATGTGATAACCAGAGTCTGACTCTATGACCAACACACACGCACTTAGACAATCAACTCGATTGAGATATGTTGACTTTATTTTTCTTTGTGTGCTATCTATGAGGATTTCTTTGATGAGTGGTCTCTCCCTGAAAAGTTTTCGATGATGCATAGCTAGAAGACTAAGGGTATGACAACATGTTTTCTTTCTCTATTTGCTTATGGGTATATTTTATTGATCCTAACTAGCATGAGCATTTATGCTAGTCTTACTTGACACTATGGATTGACAAGGTATTGTCCTTAACTATTTTGCGAGTGCATGCTTCTAGTTATCTTGACTTTCATGTGTCTTGATACAAGCATAATATTGCCATATCAAACTTAGGTGATCTCATTGCACTAGTCATCTTGACCTACATGTCTTTGATGCCTAGGTGGGATTTCCACATTTCTATTTGATAAAGATCATATTCATATTCACATAGTTATGCTAGTGTGTATTGTAGGATCTGATGACACTACCAATAATGCTCGATGATGATAATTAGATGTCTATTAGCGTTGTGACCTTGCAAGTCAACCACTTTCATAGTAGCTTGCATTCTTAGGTTCATCATAGTTTAGTTTTTGCATCTTGCATATGGAGAGAGCTCTCCTTTTTATCAACTATGGACTAGTTGGTCAACTATGCTCATTTTCTGATTCTTCTTGATCATATCTTTCATTTCTGATCTTTCATATCATATCATTTTCTATCTATTTTCAGACTCGAAATCGAAATCTAAGTTGTGTTTCCAAGTTTTCTCATTCTTCTGTGTAGTTGACTGACCTTTTGAGGCATAATTCTTCAATTTTTGATGAAATTTCTTCTTTTCAATGTCTTCCAAACTTCTAGTCTTTCATTCACCCCTTTTTCTTCCTCTCTCTGAGGTTTGACTTAATCTTTATCCTATATCTTTTTCAGTTAAACCTCATCAACCTGGGGCATATCTTCACTATTTGATGGTTATCCTATCATGCTCCATCTTTCGATTATGATTTATTGTGACTTGATCAGGTTTATCAATTTGTTATTCTCCTCTATCTGATTTTAATTTCGATTCTAAGGGGGTAGTACCTATTAGCTTTAATCTTTGATTCAGCTTTATCATTCAGCTCAGCTTGAGATTCTTATTTTTAGACTTGATTATCACCTAGCAGCGATGGTGGTGATTTTGTCTTTCAATTTTTATCTCCTATTTTTCAGACTTGATTATTGCCTAGCAGTGATGGCGATAGTTTTGTCTAAGGCTTAATTTGCACCTAGTAGCGATGGTGTTGGTCTTGTCTTTCAGCTTATGTGTATACTTGTCCTAATGTGTTCCCATCCATCGAAGACGCATCTGAGTTGTTTTGTGATCCCAAATCAATCTCACATTTCAATTCTTCTTTGACTACATGTGTTCCCGAAATGATCACACATTAGTCAAAGAGGGGAAAATGTATGCACCCTAAAATGGTCGCCTAGACTTTGGGCCCCCATTCAACAATTTGTCAAATCCTTGAATCAATATTTTCAAATATCAACAATATCAATTATATCAATTTCCTTGATCAAATCATAATCAATTCAGTATTTCCTAAGGTTTGAGCCTTATTTAATTTAAAAGAGAAAAAATAAAAATCTTATTTAATTAAGAGAACATGCTCCCTTTTAATTAATTAGTAAATCATTTTTAATTAATTAAAAATCTCTTTTAATTAAATAATAAAATCACTTTATCCTAAGCCTTTATTTAATTAAAAGAAATTTCCTCCCCTTTTATTTAAATAAAAAATCCCCACTTTTCCTCTTATCCTAAGTTGCACAAATAAAGCATTATTCTTATTTTATAAAAAGAGAAAAAGTACTTTTTGTCTCATATAGACCCTAAAGTCAACTTCTATTTTCCTATTGGAGGATATTTGTACACAAAGATCAAGCTTCTATTTTTTTCCATTGTTGATTAAGTCTTTTGCCTCTTAATCTTGATCATCCATTGATTCTCATTCTCTATAAAAGAAGAGCTATCTTTTTCATTTTGCATACACTTGAATTTTATTCTATTGTTATGCTATAGGTTTTTTAAGTCATCTTGAAGCTTTTGGACACATTCTTGCATCAAGTTTTGAAGATTTGGAGCATCATTGACATTCATCTTGCATCTACATCACATCCTAGCTTGCATCATAGTTGAATTATCATGGTATCATTTCTTTTTATATTTTAGATTAATCTCACATAGTTTAATTAGAGGGTTTGTAACTCTTTCATTTCTATTTTCATACCCTAATTTGCATACTTGCATGCTCATCTTAGATTAATTTTGCATTGCATTGCATTCATTTGGATTTCATTGGAGATATTGACATTGTTTCCCTTGTGTTTGATTTGGAATCTCTTATTGTGTGGTTGACTAGCAAGGTCATATGCTTCATATCTCTAACTGAGAGCAAATCCATAATCTTGCAACTCCATTCATAAAGAGCAATGGATCGATTTGTGAGGGCTCATTCTTGAGTTTCCTTACATGTAAGAATTCATAGAAGTGTGGTCACATTTTCACCATACAAGTATCTATAGTTGGTAACTGTCCAACTATATCGATTGGTAATGGTCTGACTATTTAACCGATGTGATGTATAAAAACACTCTTCTATGCTGAATATACACCAAGCTTTTATAATTTATCTCTTTTATTTGGTATCATAGCTGTAGAAAGGAAAATGTAGACAGGTTGCACTTTTTGGATGTGGTTTTGCTTGTGTTTTTTATGCATGGTTTGAATTGGTCTTCATCCCATGTCTCTATGTGTTTAAGTGCATATGTGATGGATAGTCTAAATGTGATAATACCTGCACAATATAGGAAGCGAGAGGGTTTGGAGTGCTCTTCAGAAGCACTATGGTAAATATTTATGGTGTGGTCCCTTGATGTCGGGCTACATATTTCACCAGAAATAAGAAAATAAACTTGTAGAGTTACCTAGTGATCAAAGTGTTGGAGTTTCACGACATCCACTGTGGCATTATTGTGACCAAAATCAAAGATTCAAGGCACTCAATCTGTAAATTTAGAAAAGGCATCTACAACATTGTAAATTGTTCTCTTTGATTGGCATGCAAAGAAATCAATTTCTATGATATAAACTCATCTCTAAAAATGGTGGAGTCATTTTTGCAAATTTTGTCTACACTTAATTGGTTGGAATATTTTCAAGTGTGACAACTTCCTTTGATAGCCTTTGATTTCTCATTGGTGGATCTGAAAATTGTGACTGGGCTTCAACGTCCTTCTTCAATGTCCTTCAGTAGGTGATGTACCCATTGATAGTTGTGATCTAATTCTTGGTGTTTTTTTATTCGATCTCTTGATGGTGAATCTTTTTTTTGGTGATTGTTGGGTTGTTCTCTTCACCAATCACTATAAATAGATGTATGTGGTTAATGATAAGGTATGAATCAAAAATTGGAGCAGAGTTGTTTGTAGTCACCGTTGAAGAATATGTGGATATGAGGCGACAAAGTTACATTGGAATTCAATTTCACTAAGGGCTTGTGCTTCAATATTGATCGATGCCTGATAATTGCTTGATGGTCATTTTGATCAAAGGCTCTTGGTGAAGTACTTTGTTTCTAATACAACCATAATATAGTAAGTACATACTTTCAACCAAGTATAGAAGACATAGTATTTTCCCATTTTGTGAGTGGTTGGTGGTAAGAAAAAAAGTTTCTAATGTTGTTCAATGGAGATTCCATTAGATAAATACTTTGGTTACAATTTTCATACATGGAGAATAAAAATACAAATGCAATTAATGAATAACAACCTATGGGACATAGTAAGCGGAAAAGAAAAACCACCTAAAGATGCAAATAAATTGTTGGAGTGGAATAGTAGAGATGATAAAGCCAAAGCTATTATTGGGCTTGCTCTTGCAGATTCTAAACTTCACCACATAGATCTAGATAACAGTTCTACCGACATTTAGGATAATCTAAACAAGTTGTTTGGAGAAAAAGCTATCAATGCAAAGTTTTCTCAAAAAATTAAATTGCTTAGATTCAAAATGGAAAATGGGATCACAATGTCAAATCATATAAGTAATTTAAGGTCTCTCATTAGACAACTTGGAGAGGTTAAGGCTCTTTTTGATAATGATGATGCTAAGGCCATCCTGTTAAATAGCTTATCTTCTAAACATAGTAATGTTGTCTTTACACTAAGTCAACTCACTTCGCAGACTCTAGAGGATATGATTTCGGCCCTTCTAGTAGAAGAGAAGAGTGTTAGGAATGAGAACACTAAGAGGGGGGGGTGAATCAGTATTCATTGTATTTTAACTTTTCACTCAAATCGTTATGCAGAACATAAATGCTTAAGAACTAAATTAAGCATTCATATAAACATGAAACATGAAATCAACACATGACACCAATATGATTATGGGGAAACCCAAATAGGTAAAACCCCGGTGGGAATTGATACCCACTAATATTTTGCACTAGTGTTTTGTGATCCTTCCTAGAAGATCTTTTACCCTGTTAGGAGTAGCTTTACAATGCTTTAAGTATAGTAGACCTTGTTAAGGGTCAGACCTTGTTAGGATTCTTTTACAATCATCCCTATTAGGGGAGAGGAAGCACCGTCCAAGAGCTCACTGCTCAAGTGGTGAATGCTACAACCTTCCGATCTCAGATACACACTATATCTACAGGCTAAACTCTCACTATGACACTACTTGTCAGATCAGTTCCTTTGATGTGCTGATGCTTTGACCTTTTGAAAAGCTCTAATACATCTTCTAGTGTCTTCACACACTTTTTCTCTACTTATCACAACTCTATTTGAACTTTCATACCGAATACAATGGGCGCACCTTATATTTATGTGCTCATACAAAATACATAATTAGGTCAGCCCTATAACTAATTACAAACAATGCTTTCAAATGAATTGGCTTAAGCATGCTTACAATTATACATATAAACATGTCGGCAACCTAAGTACAATAGGTGCATAGCCTTTATAATATTACATTACAATCACAAAAAAAATGCTAACTGTCATCTCCATGCTTTGTTCTCTACTAGCACACACTGGCTGTGCAACTTCAACTGATTGTAACTTTCACATCCTTGCAGATCTGCTTATGCGCTCATAGACTAAGCAAGAATATAGTCTAACCAATTTAACTTCTAGGGAGCATACCATAATTCTTCCGTACACACATGTGTTGATGCTCTGAACTACCGAAACTATTTATATTGTCTAGTCTTCAACACTTAACTAAATTTTGATCTTTACATCAAGTGCGCTGACTCCAAATTGCTATATGACTTTGTTGCCATAATGAAAACACTATATCTAGACATATAGCTCAGTATAGTCAACTTTCCAACAAAGAGGAGAAAGGAATTCATAGAAAAATATTATCAAATAGGCCAGGCATTATACTCACAAAGTACTAAAAAATGGTCAAATAAAAATAGAAGAGACAATAAATATTTTTACTGTAAGAAAAAGGGGCACACAACATGAGTTTGTAGAATGAGAGATAGTGATGTTATTAAAGGAAAACTAAAAGAAAAATTAAATGAAGAAGGAAAACTTGCATGTATTGAAGATGAGGATGCATTAGATGATGGAGAGGTCATTAACGATTCCCAGTCTCCCATTAATCACAATTTTGTGCTTTGAAACTTCACATTTGGAGGTTGGCGGCATCAGAGGATGGAGGATCTTATATTATCTCAAGTTTGCTTCTCACTGTGAGATGGTGTTCTACATGAGAAGCATTTTTGGTATTTTTGGTTTTCAATTTTGTTTAGCTTTCTAATGCTGACAAGTTTGTAGAATGCATGTCTTTTGAAGATTCATTTTGAAGACAGGTTTGGGACTTGATATTGCACTCAATATGGATTGTTGTCTAGCAAGCTTCAGAGTATATGATTGAGAATTATACCCTTTCATGGTCACTAGACAATGATAGACATTTTTTTCATCTCTTGGGGATCATTTTTTAATAATTCAAGATTTTGTGATTCAAGAATTCGGGACTGTAGGCTTAAAAATACAACTTGAAGCTACACCTTTTTGAGGGTCAAGAAAAAACTTGATGGAGCCTTGCATGATTCAAGATTTCTTACTTCAGAAGATTTTCTCTACATGTGTATTCATATTATGTAATTAGCATGTTTTTCTATGTAAGCCTTAAGGGGCGTCCCTAGGGCAAGATATTTTTGATGTTTTTAGGATCAATGTAATAAGGGGGGAAGTTGGCGTAATTTCCATATTACATGTTCTTGAATGGTAACTTTCTACAATTGGTAACTATCCAGCTATATCTATTGGTAACTATCTGAATGTTTAAGCAATGTGATGTATAAAAACATTCTCTTATATGTTGAATATACACCAATCTTTTATCATTTATCTCTTCTAAAAAGTGAGTCCCACTTTTGGGGATGAACGATTTTTGGTCGGGCCCAAAAATTCAATTTTTAAGGTCTTTGTATGAAGTAGGGGTCTTCACATGAAGACATATGACCTCTTCACATGAACTTTGAAGACCCTAGCGTGGGATACTTCATGCGATGTCATGACAAGGTCTTCGTGTGAAGACCCCCTTCGTGCAAAGACCCCTTACACTAGATTTCCTACAAATTTTTGGCGGAGGGGTGTCATTTTCACAATTACTATTCACGGAGAGTAGTAGACCCTAGTGTTGGAGCAAACCCCTTGACTACCTCATGACAACCTTGTTGACTTTTTCCTCCGTGCCTTCTATTCCACTTCCTTCGACCGTCGTATATTCCAGATATACACATTTTTCTCTTTTTTTTAAATTATTTTTTATTGTAGATTATTTTAGTTCATTTTTTTATTTTGAAATAGTTAGTTCATTTTGGTAATTATAAAAAATTAGGTTTAAGTTACAAAAATATGTTAGTAAATAGAAAATACTAGAAATATTGGAAAATTTTAGATTTTTAGTAATCTTATTACTTTTAAAAAAATTCTTTTTAATTAGTAATGTTAAAATGTTAGTTTTAAATTATTTTTATTAGAAAATTTTATAACAAATTAAGAAAAATTAGAAAAAATTAAAACCTGAGGAAAATTTATAAAAAAATTAAACTTTAGGAAAATTTAGAAAAATTTGAAACCTTTGAAAAAATTAGAAAATTATTAGAAAATGTTAGAAAATTTTAATACTATGTCTCTCCCCATGTGCCCATTACGAGTCATTCACCAAAATTCTCAATAATTTGTCCACATCCTCTTAAGAATCTCTCTTTCCCCATCCATTAAGACTTTATTTATTTCACGTGCTATTGTTTGACACTAATTAAGACTCTCATCAAACCCCTTAAGACACCCCCACCCCCTTAAAAATATCAACGCACTTTTTAACACTATCTATCTGCACATTGAAGGGTCTCTCTCTCTCTCTCTCTCTCTCTCTCCTCCCCCTTAATACTCTCTCTCTCTCTAGGACTATCTCTATCTAGGACTTTCTCCTCTTAACCTATCATGATATTGCTTTCCTACTAAAACCAATCCGAGATGAAAGTGAAGATATTTGCCTATGTCGTGGCATAGTATTACCTACAATAGATGTCAATATAATGTTAGAATTATGGAAAGGTGAGTTACTTAGAGGGGAGGGGTGAATCAGTAACCCTAAAAAATTTTATTCTCAATCCTCACTTGACAATACCCTTCATAAACTGACTGTCATTTTTATAATTACCATACATTCATAAACATAACTAAAATATAAAATATATCTAATCTATCAGATAACCATTCATGAAACTTCACATATTTGACACAAAGATTTTGGTATCACATAAACCCTTGTTAGAGGGTAAAAAATGCGGTGGGGATGATACCCACAAACCTTCACTACTGCAGTAATAAAGTTGCATGTTAGAGCATATAAATTTGATCACTTTTGATGATCTTATCCTGCTAGGAGTAACATATAAGACCTGTTAAGATCTACCTTGTTACACAATTTTAACAACACTCATTAAGTGTGCACTTGGTTAAGAGATTTTACAATGAGATGTTTAAGTCTACTCTGTTAAGATACTGATGACACAATTTTCAGAAAGTAATAACAAAAATGATCTATTTGTTACAACTTACTTTACAAAATATTAGATTTTTTGTGCACATATCTAAAATCACCTTACTGTAATATATATCAACAATGTCTCCTCAAATTACTTCTTGATAGCCTCTGGTCTTCTTCTGATATAATCCTTCATACCCAGTCAATATTTATCATCATAACCTTAGTATGAACTTTAGATGTCTCCTTCTCATTATTGTTGTCCATATTATCTGTCATCTTGGCAATGCTTAAGTCATAGAAATTTAGACCTAATTAGGGTTATTGTAACATCTAGAAAACTTTTGATCAACGATCCATATGAATAGCCTAATTAAATTTGCATATGGATCATCAATAATCCATTTGAAATATCCAAGATATCTTTACCTCAATTTGTGTAAACCATTTTCTAGCTTGGTAAAAACCATTTTCCTTGTTTTCAGTGTCATTCTAAAATTTTATGTGAATCCTACATTGCTTTGTAAACATTGTACTAAATTGTTTGATAATCATGTATACTCGGTTATCATTGTACTGGGTAACATTTGGCTCGGTGTAGATGCTCGGTCAAGCCTATTCTCAGTTGACCTATCATTCTCCTTATGCTCTTCTCAGTTACAGTACTTAGTACTTTGACCAACGTGTCTGTTTACTTTTCTTTATTGATTATATGTGTGGCACTAATGACAACGTTTAACGCAATTAGGCATAACATTCTCCCCATTTGGCATTAGTGACAAAAACACATATGTATGTCATTTTATAAATCTTTTCAAAAAATTGTAAACTCCCCCTATCAATACTCGGTAATATACATATACATACTGCATATGATTCCCCAATTTTTTATAGTAATGCCAAAAAGTATGTACTTACAAATTATGAAAGATATGCTTATGGGTTTTTTGTAGGTTTTCCAGGAGGTTTTCCTATTCCACCTTTAGACTTTCTAATGCAATTGTATCTATGCTTAATTGTGCATGAATATTAAAATTATGATAAACTACAGATAGCTCGAGGGTTGAAATCAATTGTTTTTCCTTCTTTACATGATTCTCCATCACATCAATGTGTGGTAATAATTTGGCATGTAGCCTAGTTATTTGGTTTCTTATTTGGTCTTCTTCTTTCCTCAAATCATGGTGCATCCCCTGAATATGTTTCACTTTACAATAATGTGCTTGAAATGCATGGAGTTTAGTGATGAGACTGTTTGCAGTCTTCTTCAAGTCTTCATCTAATTGCTTCAATTAGTCATTAATTTCTACAGTAAAAGAATCCAAAGTGCTTAATTTTTGTAAAACTGTAATGATTTTCTGAATTATACCTTCAATGTCATTTACTATTTGAGAAAGTTTTACTCTGTGTTGCCACTTCTTGGCTGATCTTCTTGATAACTTTGTATTCTATCTTATTTTTGGCTCTTTCTTTTATCATATTTTCTGCATCAATGTTGGGTGCATTGATCTTTTTGGTTAAATAGAAAGTTGGTCAATCATAAGTGTGATCTCATCAATATTTACATAGGGTACAACTTGAATCAATATTTATTTTACATCTTCAAGAACCTATTTGTTCTTATTTTTGTGCCTCAGCTTCTTTCTTGGTGCATATCTCTCCATATCTTCTAAGATCTTCTAGGTCCAATTTCCTCAGGTCACAATCAGGTATTTCAATGATCTCATCAAGTGTGACTAGACCTTTATGTGCATTTTTATTTTGTTTCTTCTTCTCATGCTTTCTTTCCAATGATAATTGATTAGGTGGAACTAGAGCCTATTGCTCTTGATGTATCTTTGGTGGTTTGATAGATACATCACCTTCCTTGTCCCACCCCATAGAAATTCCCTCACTCTGAGGTCCTAGGGCATGTGGCCTTGTGCCTCGAGTAGAGTCATGTACTTTATATTCATTTGTATCTCCTTGATAATTTTCCTCTACATGCGTGATCTCGGTGATCTCTCCAACTTTTGTAGAATCACCAAAATGCTCAGTATCTTTTCCTGCTTCATCACCCTTGTAATCAAATATATCCTTTGCTTTCTTAGGTGGTATAATCTTTGTTGTCTTAGTTTCTTCACATTGATTATCAATAATAGAATTGAATAAATTCAAATAATCTATATTATCTACTTCTTTTATTTGTTTCTTAGTAGCTATATCAATTAATTGTACAAGAATAGGTAATTCACCTAATATGTGTGCTCTAGCTACCTCAGTAGGTTTAGCTTATTCTTGATTATTGGTAGTACTAGTAACTGAGAGAATTGGAGGATAAGCATTCGATAATGTTTATTCATCACTGGAGGAAATTTATACATAGAAGATCAGTTATACAGAACCATAATAACAAAATAGTTATACAAAAATGCAATAGCTAGTGACAGTTACAACTGTCAATGTATTACAATGCCAACATTTCCCCCCTTAATACATTGATCCTAAAAAAACATCAAAATCACTTTTCCCTAGAGATCCCCCCTTAAGGCTTACATAACAAAACATGCTGATTACATAATATGAATACATGTATTGAGAAAATCTTATTTTTGAAGTTGCAAATCCTAAATCATGCAAGGCTCCATCAAGCTATCTTGTGACCCTCAGAAAGGTGTAGCTTCAAGTTGTGTTCTTAAGCTCTCAGTCCTGAACTTTCGAATCATAGTCTTGAATTATTCAATAATGATCCCTAAGAGATGCGATAGATCTATATCATTTTCTAATGACCGTGAAAGGGTATAATTCTCAATCATATACTTTGAAGCTCACTTGACAACAATTCATATTGAGCACACTACCAAATCTTAAACCTATCTCCAAAATGAGTCTTCAGAAGACATACATTCTTCAAATTTGTCAGCATTAGAAAGCAAAACTAAAATAGAAAGCCAAAATATGCTTCTCATGCAGAACACCATCTCAAAGAAAGAAGCTAACTTGAGATGATGGAAATCCTCCATCCTCCAATGCCACCAACCTTCAGATATGTAGGTTACATATTACCCTCCCAAAGTAGCACTAGAGGATGAAATACAACCCTTGAGAGCTGAATTGAAATAATTATGGACAAGCTCTGTACCATGGTCATCATGAACATCCTTAATCAGATTGAATGTTGTCCCCATGACAATGATATGAACTTCAATCCTAGCTACAATTATTTTCAAATCTTTTATCTCCATAACACATTTAAATCATATTTTGATGTGAAAATCCCTAAACTTCCAGCCATGTAAGCTACCCTTATGACTACAAGACTTCACAAAACTCAACAATAAATAAACTCTCAAATACTCTTATCTTCGATAAACCCTAAGTATTTCAATCAAACTCAAATGACAATGTACCCTTGGAACCTCATTGCAATCACTCTCATTTCTCTTATATTTATCCAGCATATCAAAGGCGGCTAATCCAATTACATAGCAACTCCAGGAAAACATCTATTCTCTGCTCAAACCGCTATGAAAGATCTCTTCAATATTAAAAGATACATGCTGCTATGAAAGATGTTTACAATATTAAAAGAAATCTTTTAGGATAAGAGATAGTCCAAACTTATGTTAAAAGCTAACTTGTAGGATAAGAGATAGTCCAAACTTATCATGTAAGCCTTTGATAAAAGATTTACCTTCACTATTTAATACATGTCTCATGGCTCCTACATAGATTGTGATTACATCCTACCTTACTTAGACCGCAACTGAGATCTTTACTATGCAGATCGGGTTCCAATCTCGAGCATGTATTTAAACATGTGCTCACCACCTTTCTCCAATACAGATATCGAGTATAGAATAATGTGATCTTGGCTGTGGCTTCTCAATACATTTGGTTACATCCAATATCAATAACTCTAGAGTAGACTCTCTATCAAATCAATTATCTCCTGGCTTCATACATCATAAGCCAAACTTACCAATTATTCAATAACCATTTCAAGATTTGAATCCAGTGCATTGATGGAGTAACGATTCTTGAAAAAAACCATTTCACTATTTCAAGTGTGAATACTCAGATTCTAAAGAAATCATGCATTGAATAAGAAAGATCACTATTTAAAATCGGGATTGTCATGGCTCTAATACCACATGAGAGAATTGGGGGATAAGCATTCGATAATGTTTATTCATCACTGGAGGAAATTTATACATAGAAGATCAGTTATACAAAACTATAATAACAAAATAGCTATACAGAAATGCAATAGCCGGTGATAGTTACAAATGTCAATGTATTACAATGCCAACAGTAACATATTCATTATTCTTTGTTTCCTCATCAGGGTCTCTTTCTGTAATATCTTCTATAAGTACTTCTTCCCCTATTTTCTTCAATATCTCAGGAATATCTGTAGTTTGTGCAGCAGATGAAAAATCTTCAGTATCATCTATTTTTTGTTCTATTGGTTGTTCATTGTATGATATTTGAATGGGTTCTTTATTTGGTCCTTGTGTTGTGCCAAAATCAAAATCTATCTGAATTTCTTTTTCTTTGACTGGTATAGATTGCTCGGTGACAATTGTGGGTACAATTTTCTTGGTTTCATTTTTCGAGCTAAGAATTTTAGTCCATATCTTCATACCTTCTTCATCATCTTCTTGAAATTTGTCCTTTAGTATATTGAGTGCCCTTGATTTCTTCAAAAATTTGTTTGCATATTTTTGCATTGTAGATTCAATGTCTAGAATTGATAGTCTAGGAATGGCTAGAATTAGGGACCTTTCTCGCATCTTTTTCTCAACATTTAAGGAATAGGTCCATATGGATGAAACTTTATTGTACAACTCATTAAGAATTAAATTTGAAAACTCAACTAGTACTCTATTGAATTTGTACATAATGTTGATAATAGCTTCTTCAAGTTTATCTTGGTCCTCTTTGCTCATACTGGAATATCTCTAAATCTTAGGATAACTTAATCCTCCTCTCTCTCTTATTTCACTTGTAATGTCATCAATTTTTTTAGGTTCTTTTTTTACTACAACTCTGAATTGACTATTTTCATCTTCCTCCGATGCAATGTCATCCTTGTTTATGATCAATTTTCTTCTCTTCTTACCTTCTGGTAACTCGATAGGAACTTGTGTACCTCTCTTCTTTTGATAAGTTTTGGTCGGTGCAGGCCTTGTAATCTTAGCAACTCCTCTTCTTTGAGGTGGGTATTACCTATAGTAGACCTTGTCCTTTTGCATGTAGCTGTATGAACTTATTTTAGTTTACCTTTTTTTTCCTTCAGTGTCTCTTCATTTTGCTCTTCATCTAGCTCAGTTTCTTCCTCTTCTTCTCTGACTAATCTCTACTCTTTGGTTGCTTTTTCAACCAAATTCTCTTCTTCTTCTTTAACATCACCAAATTATTTTGTTAAGGTTCTAATCATTTTCTGTGATTTCCTTCCAATCTTTCCTCGAACTAACTCCATCTTTATTCTCTTCTTGGCTTCTTTGTATGTGGAAAGCCTTATAGCCATGGTGTCTTTAGGTTCTACTAATAATTCCTCTATTGACCTAGTGGCTTGGTCAATATCCACTTCATAATCTATCAATGGTAACCAAGTAGTTCTCAATTCAATTTCCTTGATAAGTGTGGTGTCGGTATCCACTAAGAAACATACATGATTCTTATATTTTTTAACAATTTGTGTTGGAATTCTATGTCTCTTATACATTCTATCCTTTAACTTACTAAAGTTATCATCAATTACTATCTCAAAATTCTTGTCTAGGCTATTAATAAATTCACCGATTTGGAAAATGATGGGTTTATTCACATCCCATTCTATATTACCGATCGAGGGAAATGAGTTCTATGAGTAGAAAAATATACATACCAATAACTATCCTGACTTACATGTGTTTGACTTTGCAATTTGGATTGTCGTCATATTCTCCTTAGTTGCCTCAACATAAGTTCATCTAGGTCAAGTTGTAGACCTTTGTTCACAACCTTGTACACAATATCTACAACACTTTATCGAATGCTATTTGGTCTCATGGATTGAAATATATTATATACAATCACATGTGCACCAAATCTAGTCTCGGGGTCACCAATGGTATTTTTTTATTCCTCTAATGTCTCACTCAGCTCTAGTCTATTTCTCAATCTTGTACTTTGGTGGATGTCTTAGGGATTTGGTTTTATCATATATTGGGTATTATGTAAATATATGAATCACATCCTTAGTGATTCTCATCACCTCATCTAGCCACATATTTCCATCATGAACTCAGCTTAGAAAGATCCTTATCCATTTGGTCTTGAACTCCTTCGGGAAATACAATGCGTTGGTTAAACCTTTTATCTCCAAATGCTTGTTTTCATCCTTTAACTTACCATCCTTTCATAGTTCCTTATAGGTGGATTGTATCATGTAATCACCTATCTCACTTATCTTGCAGTGAATATATGACCTAATATCTTTAACCAGTGAAACCCTAGGCGGTATAGACCAAAATGTTCCTTTGTCATCGATCTCTGCTACAAATTCTAGATGTAACTTGTAAATGGGTTCCTCATACAATGTGTTCTTGATCAATGCAAATTTTCTTTCCTTGCGAGCCTTTGATTGTGTAGATTTCAATTCCAATGTCATTGTTGTCAATAAGTTAGGGTTCTAAGAAATCTCCTCTCAACTCACTTGGTTACACTTCAAACCTTCCAAGATATCCTTCAATCACTCCAAAAAACTCACAAATCAATGTATTTTCTCAGAATTTGGTTTCTCAATCTTTTCTCTATTTTTCTTTGGTTCGTCTCTTTGAATGCAATGTGAATAATGAATTGGTTCAACATTTATTTATACCCCAAAACACTTTTTTCCATAAGTACGATGTAATGAATGCCTTACTAGCCACTACTTGGTCAATGAAAAATCACTCCATTTTATCCACATTAGATACTTAAGCTCTATTTACACTACCAGTTCTTGGTTGATACCATCTTTAACTACGCAACTCGGTAACCTTTCCCACTTTCACCGACTGACAATCATTTACTGGGTCTAGCTTTACCGACTATGCTCACTTCAGGTTAATAACATATAACAACCTAGTGCATCTTAATTCATGCTAATATGGTATTCATGCAATAGATATAAGTAAATATTGTAAGATATAACTGATTAAGATTTAGTTCCTAGACTTACTTAATTGTGACTTAATTAGAAGTGGTGGAATCACCTAATCCATTGGATGTTTAGTGTCACCAATTGTTGTGCTTCTTTCTCTATTTTCTTCTATTGTTCTTCTCCACATTTGGTTCATTTTCTTTCTAATTCTGTCAATGTCATTTTAATTCATATCTTCATTTAGTTTTGGTGCTCAGTTTCTACAATCTCTTCTTAAGTGATTGACCTTATGATGGTGTAGACATGACATTCCAGAATTCATCCAATTTTTAGATCTTCCTCTTCAGTGTAGTCTCATACAATTTGTAGATATATGACCATATCTTGCACAAGTAGTAGAATTAACCAATGTTTTGAAATCCAAAGTATAAGAGATACCTTATCTTCTCAATTGATATGTATTATTTTTTCTCTTTGGTTTCCAAACTTGCTTCAGTTGTTCCCTGCATTGTTGTGATATATGACCATTATTTTTACAAATAATACAATGACTATCCATGTAGTTCCTCTTACATGACTTATTTCTCTTTGATCTACATCAAATTCATGATGTCCATATTTTTTGTAATTGTATCAATAACCATCAAATTTAGGAATAGCATTGGGAGTACCTTTAGCTTTACCGACTTTACTCCTTTAGACATTAGCTATATTACCTAGTTTCCCACAATGATAGCTTTAGAGATTATTAGGTTTTGGATTTGCATAGACAATCCTTTTCTCTACTTTCTTTGATGATTCTCATTTCTCAGTAAATCATAATCCAGTGGTGTTTTCTTGTCTCCTTTGACTTCTTAAAAATTCATCCATCTTTTTGGTGCTTTCCTTAGCTTTCTTCATCAATTCCTTGTTTTTTTGTTGCATCTTTAATTCATTTTTTAGTATTTCATTTTCTTCCCTTAATTCACCAATGTCTTCCAATTTCCTAGCAATCTCATTGTTCACACTGTTAACTTCTTCACTTATGATAACCATTTGGCTAGGAATTTAAAAATGATGCTCAATCAACCTTAGTATTTTTTATTCGTTTTCTTCCATTTTTTTAGTTATTTGTATTCTATCCTCAACAGACATGTTTCTCTCTTGTTCATCTTGTCTTTTACTATTCATAACTTCAATCATTCTCACCATTTATGTTTCTTATCCAATTTGTGGTGCTTTCAATTTCTCGGTGAGGCGTTGATTATTTTCTGACAATTCTAAAAATTTTGCTTCAGATGCATCAGATTCACTTCTGAATCCTTCTGATAATTCCTCAATCTCCTCTTCCTGATACTATGTGTCATTTTGTTGAAGTTTTAAATCCTTCCTCTTTCTCAATGACTCCCTCAACTTTTCTTTGATAGCTTTAAGATGTTCTAGGGTAATCTGCAACTCCAATTTCTGATATTCAATTATCTTGTCAAGCTTCTACCTTTCCATCTCTATGGATCTTTCCTCTTTAGTGATTAAACCTTTTAACAAGAGAAAAAACTCTAATACCATTTTTTGGGATTATGGAAAGGTGAGTTACTGAGAGGGGAGGGGTGAATCAATAACCCTAAAAGCTTTTACTCTCAATCCTCAAGACAATACCCTTCATAAACCAGCTATCATATTCATATTTACCATACATTCATGAACATAACTAAAATGTAAAATATTCTAATCTATCAAATAAGCATTCATGAACTTCACATAGTTGACATAAATATTTTGGTATCGCAGAAACCCTTGTTAGAAGGTAAAAACTATGGTGGGGATGATACCCACACAACTTCACTACTATAGTAATAAAGTTGTATGTTAGAGAATACAAATTTGATCACTTCTAATAATATTACCCTATTAGGAGTAACATATAAGATCTATTAAGATCTACCTTGTTAGAGTATTTAAAAAAACTCGTTAAGTGTGCACTTCGTTAAGAGATTTTACAATGAGACGGTTAAGTATACTCTGTTAAGAGATTCTTTCCACAATTGTCAGAAAGTAACAACATAAATGATCTGGTTGTTCCAACTTACTTTACAAAATATCAGATCTGATTTTCCCTTATTTGAAATCACCTTTATGTGATAGATATCAACAATGCCTCCTCAAATGGAAGAAAAGCCAAGAGGGAAAGGTGTGATGATTATAAAAGAGGACAAAGTGCAGAAGCTTGATGATGGACCTGGTAAGAGGAATATATCCAAATCCAAGAATAATTTGGATCATGACCATTCTATGGACCTCCAATAGATTAAGGAGGTTGTAGATAAGATGGAGATCCTTGAGTCTAAAGTGGCTACCCTACTCAGGAATATCTCCTTACTGTTCTCCTTAGTTTTTTTGGCCCCCCCTGTGTGTTCTTTACTTTTTGTTGGTTTTGTCTTTGTTTTCCTTAAACTTTCAGCCCTGGTAGTGGCCTATCTCACTCTTAGTTATTGTTGTTTTTTGTTTGGACTTATTTTTCTATTTTATGCCCTATATTGGGTTTCAGGCACCGTGTAAAACCTGTTTTACATAATAAAAAAAATGTCTCCTCAAATTACTACTCACTAGCCTCTGGTCTGCGTTTGACATAATCTTTCATACATAGTCAATACTTAGCATCATAACTCTGGTATGATCTTTAGATGTATCCTTCTCATTATCATTGTCCATTTTATTTGTCATCTTGGCAATGCTTAAATCATAGTGATTTAGACCTAATTAGGGTCATTGTAACATCTAAAAAGCTTTTGATCAACAATCCATATGAATAACCTAATTAAATATTCATAGAGATCATCACCAATCCATTTGAATTCTCCAAGAAATATTTACCTCCATTTATGTAAACCATTTTCTAGCTTGGTAAAAACTATTTCCCTTGTTTTCAGTGTCATTCCAATCTTTTATGTGAATCTTGCATTTCTCAGTAAACACTATACCTTTGCCTCAGTAAACTATTGTTGTTCGGTAATCAAGTATACTTGGTTATCACTATACTCGATAACATGTAGCTTGGTGTAGATGCTTGGTAAATTTTGTGCTTAGTTAACATATCATTGTCCTTATGCTTTGCTCGGTTACAGTACTTAGTACTTTAACTGACCTGTCTATTTTCTTTTCTTTACCAATTATATGTGTGGCACTAATGAAAACACTTAATACAATTAGGTGTAACAAAAATCTTCTTGTAATGGTCTTATCTTTAGTTCAAGTTTTCTTCCCTACCTAGTTCAAACCTTTCCTCAGATTTTTAATCATATTAGTTTGCATGTCAACAACTTTTCTCTTCTTTGATGTTGTGTTTATACCCAATAATTTTAATCCTTGTTCCTACTATTTTTAATAAATACAAGTGGAAGAAATTGATCTTGTTCAAGTGTTTCAAAGCTATCAAATTTATCCAATATTTCTCTTTCTATCTCATTCATTGACCTATTCTTAGCAAGACTTAAAGGTTTAACATTGGAAAATGATCTCAATTTCTCCACATCCATTTTTATTAGTAACCGATCTAAGTTTCTATAATTAATATTTCTCTTTACAGTTTGAGATAGATCTATAATTTTATCCATACTAGTAGGAGAAGGTGATCCTAACCCTTCTCTAACATAAATTTCTTGAGCTTCTGTAGGGAGTGATCCTGACCCTTCTTCAACATTCATTTCTTCAACTTGGCTTGACCCTCCTACTTGAGCTTCTCCTTCACCTTGACCATGTTGATTGTGAGCTACATGCACAAAAATGAATCAAATTAGAGAAAAATAGAGCATAGGTCCATAAAATGGGCATGTAAAATTAGAGGTAGATATGTCCATACCTTCTTTGGTTTTATAATTTAATATGTCAATGAAGCTTCACAATTTCTTTGTTTCGTACTAGGTGACCTATTTCTTGCAGATTTACTTTGTCTTCCCTTCTTGTTCCCCATTTGTTCTCTCCAAAAAAATGTCTTCTAAAAATTTGGCAATAGTAGTTCTCCTCTTCAAAAAAATGTCTTTGATAAAAACACCAATATAAATTCTCTTCCAAAAAAACATCTTTGGTAAAAAGACCAATAGCAATTCTCTTTTGAAAAACACCTTTCAATAAATCAAAGAAATAGAAAAAAATGTGAATTAAGTTCATTGCAATTGTGTGAAAATAGAAAAAACACATTTTATTTTATACCATGCCAAAAAAAATAACCATAATTAGCCAACCTACTTCGGGCAAACAATGTTCAGTAAAAGTCCGGCGGGGCTTGTTCCCATGAGAACTTTCCCAAGGGATCTTCGTGCGAACACCCCTTCCCACAAAGTCCCTATGATGGCTTTGTGGGAATGGGACCTTTGTACAAAGACCCCAAGTGTAGTTTTCTTTGTCTTCAATATTGGCTTGACCACCTTTCTCTAACACTTGGGGGGGGGGGGGGGGGTTAGGCCCAAACAATATTTTTAGAATGCAATAATCTCATCGAGTGTAGTATTTTGAAAATACACTTTGTGAATGAATCCTAAAATTCATAGTTTCAACAATCACTACCTCATTTTTATTTAAAAGTGAGGCTTTCTCTATCTTCTTGTCTTATAATAATATCCTATTCCTCTCCTTCAAGAGTTCCCAAATCAAGATTGAGGGGCTTATGATCCATAGGTTTCCACAAAGGCTTTCTTTAAAACATGTAGGCCATGATTTGAAAAGGGATATGATGTCATTTGGAAATGTTGAAATCTAGCCTAATTTAGCACACACCCATTCCTAGCATACTAATGAGAAGGGACATGTGAGTTGTAAGTGACTGACATCCTACTCGTTATTGAGACATAGGGGGAAAATGTAGGGACCCTGAAATTTAATATTATTAAACCTCTCTATAGTCAAATATTGCCCTTGCAAGGCTGCTAATAAAAAAACACCTGCCTTTGGAAGGAACACTTTATTCCAACAAAGATGGGTATGAAGATAAGTTTTTATTTAATTTTGTTGGCGAGAATCTATCTTATAGCCTTCCTTCATAATATATTTCCCTAATTTCTCTCCATTCCATATGATTGTATCTAGATCATCTTTAAGTCTGAAGAACAAGTCCTTCAATATTAATTTAAATATCAAAATATCCTCTTAAGGTAAGCCTAAATCACCCCATTGTTTCCAATGCCACACCCCTTCTAGATTGGGCCTTGTGTCGGTGATATAATCTTTTACATAGATTCCCCTATTTACTGAACATATGCTTTTTATTCTATGAGTATCTATCACATTAATGATGATTGGGTAGCCCCCCCAACAGCCATCTAAAAATAGAGCATTGTTTCCATCCTTTATGTTCCAAGTCATGTGATCTTGTATGATGTTACTTGATTTAGATATGAAGTTATAGATTCTTGATCCCTTTGGGAATTCCTTGATTCTAAGAGCATCAACCTCATTTAACTTGGATAGATTTTTTACTCTCAAAATCCTAAACCTCATTTAAATTAGATAGATTTTTTCCTCTCAAAATCCTAACCCATTTTAGATGTTGTTCATTATGTATCTTCTAGAATAATTTCCCCCCTAAGGCTTGGTTTTGGTGAAGTTGGCTCTTGATGTCCATTCCCCCATATTCTACAGGGTTGAAGGTTTTATTCGAAGCCACCAAAGAAAACTCATTTTTTGTGTTCGTCCCTTTCCAAAATAAATTTCTCAGTTTCTTAGCTAAGTGCATATAAATACCTATTGGTAATGAAAGACAGGGCATGAGTTGAATCAAAAGAGCTGTCAAAGTTGCTTATATCATTGTGATTATCCCATTCCATGAGAGCCATTTAGATATCCGTGAGGCCATCCTCCTATCCAATTTTTGATGAATAGGTTTCCAAGCCTAATTAGACAACAAGGTTTTGTCCACTAGGATCCCCAAGTATGTGTATGAAAGTTTCCCTTCCTTGAATCCTAAAATGTTAAGGATTTGTTGTTGAGGCCCTTTCTTAACAAAGAAACATAATATCTAAGAATTTTCTCTATTAACAACTCAACCTGAGGCCCTAGCATAGTTTTTTAGTAACCTTTTTACATAAATGACCTCCTCTTTTGTTCCTTTCCCAAAAAACATTATGTCATGTAAAAGTTTCTGGTGTGTCACTTGTCTGATTGGAATTTTAGTTTCAACACCTTTAAGAATACCTTGATTTTGAAGGCTCTCAAGCTTCTCATACTAAAGATAAATAAATTACTTAATATTAAATTTACTCAAAAGATACAAATACTTTTACAACCTTCATTTTTGTAAACATATAAATAAATTTCCATACAAAACTCTAGAATTTACATAATAGACATAAGGCTAGGATCTCATAACTAAACAAAATAGAATAATTTCTTAAACCTACATCCAAGCCTTTTTATAGGATCCATGCATAAACCTGCACGAAAAGTTGGATGACCATGGAGGCTCACCTCCCAACCTAGATGTTTACAAGGCCACCCCTGAGGTAGGGGACCAAAGAGAAAAAAGTTACAAACAAACATACTTAAAAGAAAAAATTCAAACACAAGGACAGATAAAACTCCCAAACCCATGGCAAATACATAGGCCTTCAAAATACCATTAAACATGGAGTGAAAGTAGACCATACCCATTAGGATCTAAGAAAATTTTATATAATAGAAACAAAGGCCACACATGGGCTCAAAAAAAACTCCTTTCTAAATCCATCTTCACAACAAAACCATGGCTTCAAGCCAAGAACACTCCTTATGGCCCCCAACTGCCCATAGGAAAAACTTGGCATCATGGAGAACAAGGTATCCATGTTTATCCTTCCCACACAGGGGGAGACTCTACACTAACAAGGTTGTCACTAACCCTTTCACCCCTCAAGGTTACTCTAACCTCCCAAGAATGAGTGTGCCTTGAAAAATTCCTTAACATACAAAATAAAACTCAATACGAAAAGAAAAATACATAACAAGGAAGCAATAAAAACACAAGAATACCATAAGGACTCCATGAGAGAACATGCAAGATTTAAATATTTCCTTGCACAAAAACATGAGTATGAACACCAACCTATTTCCAAGATTAAGGTAATCAGAGTTGAGAAGAGCTTTGTCCTTTTATCCTAATCTTTTCATCCAAATAGTCATTCCAAATTAGTAAGTCTATTAGAGAGTGGGTGAACAACATAGGAAGTCTCCTAAAACCCTCTAAATGGTTTACTACTCAACCACTAACTTACAACCATAAATAAAGGAGCACCCTCACAACAACTTCTCCAAATATCTTCCTCCCCTCATAAATGAGGTTTGAAGACTAAATAGTGTTGATAAGATGGCTTGCCCAAATTCTCCAAACTCCTAAGCTCGGATTTTGACTTTGGGGGTACTTTTGAGGGTTCATTTATGAGTTTTGGGCCTCCTAATGATCTAAATTTAACTCCCAACCCTTCGTATACTAAGTGGGGTAGTTAAATTTGACCCTAACTACCTTATAGAAGCTTCCTAGACCCTGCAAAACCTCACTTGAAGGTAACCTACGCGTTTATCCAACATTGACCCATTGAGAAACTTCATAAGCCCTTGGGTAAGCATGAGAACTCTACAGGGTAACCCTCTAGTTAGTGTCATACTTATCCTAGTTAAAAGGGTTAGTCATACCAAGACCTTGTACACCCCCGTGTCAAGTGATACTACATAATTTATAACCCATTCACAAATAGCATGACTAACATTAATCACATTTGCTAAATTAAATACAAACATTCAACAACACTTTCACAAATTAAATACAGGACAACGAGGTACATGTCTCTTCACTAGACAGTAATTTGGCTTTACTATTTTAAACATAGATTCACTTTTCGTTCCTCGCATTTAGAACCATGGTCAATCTCCTGCACACTCAATGCAAACATTAGTAGTCCAAGAAATAACCAAATGATAGAGCAAGTAAATGATATAATCAAACACATATCATATCACTTGCATTTTAATAATTCATTAGAACATAATTCAACATCTTCATTTGATCCCAATATGCATAACATGTATTCTTGAATCAATTTGCATCATAAACCTCTAATATATCCATCATACTACATCAACAAATCATAATCCTAAATATGGGTGCATCTAAATCAACTATCATAAAGCATCTACTAATCTTAATAATCAACCAAACAAAGATGCAAAATAGCATAGCATGGGATTTATCAATCCTTAAATAATAACATATGTTTAGTAACTCTAAATATCCCAAAATCAAAATACCAACTGAAGAGTCTCGACTAGAAATCAGTGTTAAACTATGACAGGATGGGGTAGGCCTCACATCATTATCAATAATGAGCTCTTCAATCAACTGGATTTGGTATGTTTACATTTATACATAATATAAGCCTTTTCATTTTTTATTTTTCCATATCATGGTGCATAAAATATTCTCTATTTCTAACATAGGAAAATTTAATTAATGTATACACACTTTATAAATAGATATTTTACAACCTATTGGCTTTTTAAAAAATAACACTATTTGGCACCCTCATATAAATAAATCCTTACTCATACATTATTATCAAAATTTAACTGGACAAAACTTAAAGTGTTATATAGAAGTACAATTTCTTTAGGAAGTTAACCCATTATCAATGTTCATGTTAAATCTCATGAACAAAGTTGTAATAAATAAAACTAACAGTACAATTATATATCACTTTAAATCAAAGTATTCATGCTACATGGATTCAATTTTATTCTCACCACAAATCCTTATTACCGTCATACTTAGATCTTAATGAAACATTTAATGCCTTGAAGGAAACACCAATGGTGAATGAGGTCAATGGTTCATATACCTATAGTAATACTGAATACTTTTGAAACAACATTTAATTTCTAATCTATTAATTAAATTATGCATCTTCCCAAGTACTTTCCATGAAATTTATTACACGTGAAATAGAATAATTTTCATTATTATGTTGAAGTTATTCCTCCTAAGCAATTTTTCTATAACTTAATTCTATGTTATAGTCATGTTCTAGAACTTTTAATTTTACTTTAAATAATAAAATACATATTCCTAGCTAGGAATTTAGTAATCTCATACTCTTAGATGGTTGTAATTCGTTCAACAATTGTCACAACCTCTAGGTTCACTACTATATCAAGGTGTGACAAACAAAACTAAATTTTGATTTGTATGCATGAAATGGCTTCATTCCATGCATGTCTACTACACGCATTAAGAAAAATAATACATATTGAAAGAAAAAATTATTGATATGAGTTAATTTTGAAATCATTGTGGACAAACCAATTTCCCATTATTCTTAAAGATATAAGTACATTAATTTAACCATATTCTTTTCCTTAAATT
The DNA here is from genome assembly GCA_027943335.1 of Chamaecyparis obtusa. NCBI lineage: Eukaryota > Viridiplantae > Streptophyta > Pinopsida > Cupressales > Cupressaceae > Chamaecyparis > Chamaecyparis obtusa. Next base: position 33,436 of record BSBK01008468.1, on the reverse strand, counting down.
TACTACAATATGAATAATAATAATTCATCATAGATCAATTGAAAAATAATATTTTAAATAATTTTAATATTTTATAAAAAATATATAAAATCGTGTTAAGCAACGAGGATTTCTAAGCCAAAACTATTAGTAAATCTAAAAGAAAAAAATTTAAAAGAGGGTGTCCAAAAATACTTCAAACTCCACATAACAGAAGAATACGCAATCCAAGAAAATATTAGACTTCTATTAAAACATAAAATGAAGAGGCTAGGTGTATTATCATGAAGGGATTGAAAGGAACGCTTGGATTTATCCATTGGTAAAGTAGCCCAATCCATGCCAGTTCACTTACCAACATTTTGGATGTCCATTTTGTGAGATAATCAGCCATCATATTCGTCTCTTGGAATATGAGAAAAACACAGAAGATCAAAATAGGAACCAAACAAAAAAATCTTTTAAAATCATACATTTCATTTCACAAATATGCCTTTTTCATCCAAACTAATGGAATCTTTTTTCATCCAAACCATTGGAATCTTTATTCATCCAATCCAATGGAACTGTATCCTAAAATATAAAACATAAATACAAAATTTCTAGAAAGTTAGAAAGGGGAAAAAGATCCCATTCATCTGACATTGCCAATACATCAGATAAACGTAGAGAAGTTAATCTAGTAGGAAGGCAGGTGTTGAGTTTTAAAATACCATCCATGTCACTTGGCGAGGAAAAAGATTCCATTCATCTGACATTCCCAATACATCAGATAAATGTAGAGTAACTAATCGAGTCGGAAGGTAGTGTTGAGTTTGAAAATACCATCCATGTCAGTGGCCATGTGAAGACTAAGGACGGAATACCTACGAGCATACCTCAATTTCCCCGTTCCTCCCACCACAGACACCTCACTGGAGGAACACTTCATGAAGAGATCTGTTCCCTGGAATTCGAGTGTGCTTCCATTATATATCTCGTTCTCAAACACAACAGAGAAGACCATGTGAATCGCATATCCCTTCACATCTGACAAGGCATAAAATCCTTTGGCTCTTCCCACAGCGGTTGAAGAGGAATCAGGCTTTTCTGTCAGAAGGTCATCTATAACCAGAACCATCCCAAACCCTAATATATTTGATGATGTCCCATTCAGTCCTGCCACTACTACGGCTGTTGCATTGGGTTTACTCGCTATGTCATGCATGTAAAACACGATATTATTCTCTTCTCCTCGAGAGCAAGAACAAGATATTATTACAAGGGAAATGACGATAAACAATGGGATTTGTGAAGCCATTGGAAATCTCAATGGAGAATATGTGAGCACACTGACATTTACTGATAGACCTCATCACTATTTATAATCCTCGATGGAAAGAATTGGTCAAGGTAGATATTTAGCATAACCATGTACCAAAAGCAATGCATACTACGACTTCCATATATAAAAACAAAAGACTTGTTCTTCTAGATCTTTGAATAATTTGACTTCGTGGGAAATCATTAAACCTATAGAATTACAGAATCGACACAAAACATCAAGAAAAGTTCTTAGAATATAAGGGAATGAAAAACGTGATAGAGCCCTTTCAGATAGATGCGGCTATCTTCCAGACAAAATGTACTATTGATTAAGTTTGAAAAATCCAAAAACACAACAGATTTTTGCGAAATTTTCAGGATTTGGTCTTCATGATTTGCATATTTTGAATCGAAAACAACAAAAAAAATTCAGAAAAAAATAGCTATATTTTTGTAAATCTGAAAAAAAAAAAAAAATTGTCTTCAGTACGTTTTGTCCCAAGGATAACTAGCCCCCTTTCAGACTAATATACAAACAAAATTGAGCTAGGCATAGGGTTCACAAGTACACTGCAAAAATGCACGAAAGTACCGAAATCAAAATGCTTCCCAAGTCAAGCAAATGGAAGGTATAAAATGTAGCGAATTGTGACCTAATCAACGTACCTTGCTCTGAATTGTGGGCCCTCTCATGAGGGTCTAGGGTCCTTTGTTGCCTTGTATATAAATTGTATATAAAGTCGGTCGTTGTGTCTCGTTTGAAATGTGAACACCGTTCTTCATATCTAAGGATTGCCATTATTGTTATTTTGCCAATGAGACCATGACTTTGATTTTAAATACCATATGATGGACTTAAATAGCCTCGCATGGTTTTTTAATACTTGATGGACAGAGAAATGCGCATTTTTACACCGCTGATTGCAGACTTTGTGTGTGTTTAAACTACTGTTCAATTATGTGACCATACTTTTAAATTTCGATTCACTTATGCGGTGACTTGGTATGAATTTCAAATGTACATGTTTACATTTGGCCTATATCAGGATACTTTATTTGTTTATACGCGCTTGCCTGTTCTGCATATTTTACTGCCTCACTATGGTCAGCTCGTTCTATTCGTTGTACATATTTGTTTAGGGGATCAAGATTGAGCTTAAACAGCTGATTGATGAATTTTTTTTTCATGTAGGCCCCATTTAAACCTTTCATTTTCGTTTACCACAATTATTTCAGTTTTTCATAAAGATTTGTGACGTGGATGGTGGATACTCCCATGTTCCATCCGTATTAAAGCTGGAGAGCATTAGGGGAAGACAAGTTGGAAATGTTCCGTTGAAACAAATTTTATCTGGCATATTGTAGACATAAAAATGTTCAAATGGATATTATTATTCATTTCCTTAATATATTATTATCATGATATTACTATAAATTTATAAGATTAATTATTTTATATATATTAAACTATTTTGTTAATGAATGTCTGAACTCATCATATTTCCAACCCCTTATCATACGCTAGACTATATTATTTTCTTCTTGGCAATTCCACCAGTTACATCTATTTATGGAATGAGATAAATTAATTCTCAACAACTTCCACCTACCTCCTATAATTCAAGATTCTTGTGATCATTTGCTCTCCAATTAAGGACAACTATATATACATATCCCTATGGAACTCAAAGCCTCCAAAAATTTTGATTCATCTTTGTTGATTTTGTAAAATTTAAACTCAACATTTTGTTTTTCCATTCACCATAGCTTTTTGTGCAAATTGTGCTTATGAGAGAAAATAAAATTTGAGCACAAGATCTTGAGGAAAGGAAATCAATGGACATAGAAATCCATTTTGTATGCTTTTAATATCTATTAGTCTTTTTTTAATATTTTTGTATATGTATGTGTAATGGTAGGCTCTCCATTCAGGCTCTCCATTGTTCATGTAGTTATTCTATTTTCCTCCATCACATATAAAAATATAATGTATATTGTATAATATAATCTAACATGTGTGAATATAATATAATAGTACATAATATTTATTACAATATATAATATAATTTTTTGAAAGTTATAATTATTTCATATAATAAGTATGTTTTGATTAAATAAATTAGAAAAGGATCCAAATTCATTGTGTAACATTTATTAGGTGAAAAATAGGGGTCTCGTGATTAGTGAGATTATAAGAAACTAAGAAAAGGAGACATAAAAAAAACAACTACTAGACTAGATATGTATAGGGACCAAAACATAACAAAAAAGACCCATATAAAGTAGCTACTAGTTTCCCAATATGCTAAGGTTCTTAATGATCTCTTACTTCCGATTGGGAATATCCAAAAAAGACAACCGCCTATAACTAGAAATCATCATCAGTGGGTTAGCATTTGACAAAATATTTACATTTCTTTTCTTAGAAGGCCTAGCAAGAGTACCATCTATAGAATCATCAAACTCATAACTCTTAAACATAGCATGTTTCCTCTCTAACTCCTTTTATAGAAACTGTATATAGACTATCGAATTGCTAATCATCTCCATGTTAAAAATGATAATGTCCTCCGCATATTTTATCATTTTTATTTTCTTATCTTGGATTTTTTTTTTTAAAGGTGGCAATGCCACTTGATATATTATAATATAATTTTTTACATAAGCTGGCTCTAAAGTAAGGAGCTCTCGGAGAAAAGAGCCAGGAGAAAAACTCTATTCGTTACCCCATCAAGAAAACAAAAAACAAGCAATAATGGTTGGGCGAGATAAAAGCTGCATAACCAAAGTCCCTAAATACATCATTTCCAAGTGTTAGGAGTTATAAAGTTTTGCCTAAAATAATTACAAAAAGATAGGCCTGATGGGCAATTATAATTTCCCTGGAACATAGGAAAGCCTAAACTAATTACAATGATGAGCCCAATGGGCAGATATAACTACCGAGAACATATGAAATAGATACATTTATCCCCCTGATGACGAACAAAGGAGAGGCTCATCAATGTGACAAGATGACAGAAAAATCTCAATGAACTCACTGCAGGCACATCGCGAGTGGAACACTTGCACACATATCAAAAAGAAAAAACAAAACAAGAGCAAAGATCCCAGAATAACGAACATAGCATTAGCCTTTCATGAGAGAAGGGGTATTTTTCGACAAGCCCAACTGAAGGTTGAGGTCAAGTAGGGTTTGAGAAGGGGCTGGAAGTGATGGAAGGGGTATTCTTATCTTGGATGTTAAAAATGGTCCTCTTCATATTATCTGTTTCCTTGTCTAAGTCCATGTTACCTTCAACAGTAATCTATAGCACCTCATTAACAACCGTAGAAGACAAAACAATAGCTTTGGCCTCAATCATGACCAGAGAATCCAACTTGTTGATCTCCTTTTTAAGAATTGAACTGAGCCAGTAGTGGAACTATTCAATGCACCCAAATAGGGCACAAATTATTAGGGATGAACACAAAATTGGGGTGATGAGAGGCTTTAGGGAACTATTCAAAACAAGGCGATGAAGTGGAAGAAATATCACCCAAAATATCTTATGGGAATTTTAGTAAATTCAAGTTGTTTCCCTTTCTTTGATTTAGTAGAGACATGCACATCTTAGTTTATTTTAATATCATGATGAAAATGATTCATCTTAGGGAAGAGTTGACAATGTAATATTTTAATTCTACCATCGTGAATCATGTACCTCATTAGGATCTCTACGACCACCTTCTACTCACCTAGAAGATCCCCTCATTTTATAAGAAGGTGACTTTTTCACCTTTCATCAAGAATTTATGGAAATCCTACTTTAGTTTATTTTGGGTTTCTTTAGAAAATAATCCTCTTCCATGTGTGGTGTAGTGGCAGCTTGCCATAAGCTCAAAAGTCACCATGAAGTAAAAACCTTTAAAATAAACCATTCTATTTTTCAAAAACAATGAAAACTAAACAGAGAGAGAAGGATATGATTAGTGATGACCTCTAAATAGAAGGAGTCTTTTGTTCAATTATCATCTAAAAAACACTATCTTTCTCTAGGGACTCTTTTTAGGCTCTACTTGAAACAAATTGCCACTCATGTTAAGCCACAGGTCAACAATGAAGGTAAGTTTTCTCATAATAGCCAAATTGGGAAAACTGTATAGAAAAAGCTGAACAAAAAGCTAGATTTTAAATGCCTTCCATCTTGTCCAAAGAAGAAAAGGACATTTCTAACTTATAATAACGATAAAGGTAATAGGTGGAAAGGAATAAACCATTATTAAAATGGCAACTATGTTGGCGTCTTACATTAATGTTGGTTAATTTTTTTAGTTATATTGATAAAATAAAAGTTAGTTTCCGGGACTGTAGCTTCCGTAGGTAGTTTTTGTAAGGGAAAAAGGCTTTATGAAGCCTTTCGGATATCAATATAGATCATTCAATTCAAATCTCGATTGCATTAAATGAATATAGATTATATAGTTTATTATTAATCTATGGCGATGTTTTGATCCCTGCAATCTCATTTGGTATCAGACTCACATAGTGAAACCGAAGTGGTGAGTTAAATTTGCCGATAGGAAACAAATGAAATGATTATAAATTATGATGTGGAGATTTTCAGTGTCCGTGGGTTTAGCGATTCTCAAATTTCAAATGAAATTAGAAGAGTTGTGCTTTATTTGTAACTTGACGATGAGACTGGAGATATAACACAGAGTACAGTGGTTCATGGGAAACCTTGCATCTATTCACTTCAGAAGGAAAGATATGCATGTTATTTGTAGATGTGCATCAAGATCACCATTTTTTCTTCATTTACAGTTGATATTTTCAAATTTATACCGTATGACAAGGGAACTATTGGACAAACTCTAAATTTTGGAGAACATTGATATGTGATGGTTGCGGCACGTTAGAATATTAAATTGTTACAGTGGCCTTGACACATTGAAGGGAGAATATAGATTATATTAAATATATTTTTCATTAGTATTATGGTGCAGTTGATTCTTTATTACCAGCTATGTCCATTTATTGTGTAATAGTTTACATTTTTTGTGGAGTATGGTCATAACACCCGCATGACTCATAGTTGGTGCATTTTCTCTCGTGGTGACTATTGTGGCCTGAGCGGTTTGTAGGGATTATGGTTTGTGTTAAGGAGATACATCTTGCAGTTGCTACTAGTATGTTGTAACGATTACCAAATAGTTGAATTGGAAGGCTGAAGTTTAAATTTTAAATGTTCTGTTAAAGAAACTATGCAATGCCAAATGTTTATGAATTAATAAAATTGAAGCATAAAAGATGGTGAAATTATTTTCAATAATGGCAAGGTACAAATTTATTTATGAGCTTGTAATTTGGTATTGATAATTGGTGAATTTTTGTGTATGGGTTCATTATTGGGTTAATCAACATCATTTACCCTTTTAGCATTTTAATATGGCCACACATATGTCAAAGAGTATTTGTAAGGCCATTTTGGTTACACATAAAGAAGATTTGAAAAACTCACATTTGTGTGTTATTGAAGAATTTGATGTATAGAATGTAAAAAGGATGAGAGGAGGTTGGAGGCAATAGAGATAGGAGGTTTTCTATCATCCCAAGCTAGCTCCTCTCTCAGGGATGATTCATTGTATGAGAAGCAACCTATTTGTGTCTCTAAAAAGTGGAGGCTTCAAAAGTTCATTGCCAAAGAAAAGAGAGGGCTTGACTTATTTATGTCCTTGAAAATTGGGGGCTTGACAAATTCTTCATAGAAGAAAAGAGGGGGCTTGACATAGTTGTGTCCCTGAAGGAAAGAGGGGGCTTGGCATCATGGTTGTCCCTTGAAGGAGCAAGGGGGCACAGTTTGGTTAATGACTCGTTGAGAGATTGAGGAGGTGTTAGACAAACTTGAAGGAGATGTGGACTTTCAGGGGAGAGGTGTCTCATACATAGGCATGTTAGTGTTGATTTGTGAAGAGAAGAGATTGTTTCCACAATACTTGAGGATGTGTTAGACAAACTCGGTAGAGATGTGGACTTTTAGAGGAAATGTATCTCATGTACAACACTTGACGAGGCATTAGACACACTCAGACGAGATGCATAATTTCAAAGGAAATGAGTCTCACTATGCATGGGAGGTGGGAACACTCATGTTGTATATAGATGGTTGTAGGTTCCACAGTCAAGAGATCCATTGATACATTAAGTTCTATGTTTCTTGAGCGAGTAAGGAGGATTGGTGAAGGTCCTTCATCAAAGTCTCCATAAGCATTTGATTCAAAACCCTTGCAATATTCCACTCTTGTTTGAGTTAATGTAATAAGAGGAGTATGTTGTCTTATTACATTAATGTTGGTTAGTTTTTTTAGTTATATTAATAAAATAAGGTCAGTTTCTAGGAAAGTAACTTCCCATGAGTAGTTGTTTTAAGGGAAAAGGATTTGTAAATCCTTTCAGATATCAATGTAGATCATTCAATCAAAATCCTGATTACATTAGATGAATATAAAATTGTCTAGTTTATTATTAATCTATGGAATTTTTTTGATCCCTACAATCTCAAAATATTGTATCAACAATCAACATTTATAACTTAATCCATTAATATTATTTCACAAACATCACTTGGAGATTCACACATAGAGCCCCACAACTTGAAATTAGTGAAGGGGCCGTAATTAACTATCTTGTTATAAAACTTGTCAACTTATCAAGAGGTGTGATCTAACTTGTATTGATCTAATGTGATGAGAATAAAAAATAAGATCTCTCATTTTTAGGAAAAATGGTATCTTAAACTTGGAATAATAAAATTTTACTATTGATACTTAAGCATCAAGATTTCAGGGGCATGACACCCAACTTCGGTTTTACAAGGGATTCCTAACTTGCTAACCCTAGTTCTATGACTAGCTATTGGTCCAAGAGGCAACGTCTCCCGATAAGGTTTTCTAGGAAGTCCCCCTCCACACACACACACACACACACACAGATATATATAAACTAAATATTTTTTCCCTCTCCTCTCTACTTGATGAATGATTGCCAAAAGGTGTTAGTAAATAAAAAAATATGGATTAAATCATCTTTTTCAAATGTATAGTCTGTGATTAGAGAAATCCTTGGATAAAGAATCAAGGCTCCCAAAGTTTATCTATGTTTGGAGCCATAAGTAGGGGTTAATTGTATAGATAAAATTAGGGATTTTCATAAACGATTAAATAAAAATATTTTATTTGATACAAATTTTGGAAGTGCTGATGCATTGTATACAATATCTTCATTGTCTAGGTTGTTTTAGGAAATCATTTGTCCTTGACATTGTAAGAGTTAAATATGCATTTTTTAGATAAAATATGAAAGCTATGGCATATTTATTTGAGTTAAAAAATGAAATTTCATTATCAATCAATGAATTTTAGTGTAAAACTTCAATCACTTTAATGGATTTCCTTATGAGTTATTCAAATAATCATATTGATAAATACTAGTGCCTTGAGCATTGAAAAAGGAAGAGTAATGATATGAGATATAATTCAATCACTTTCCTTAGAAGATGAAAATAAATTTCTTATGCTATGATTATGGCTTAATGTATTTTGTTTGAAGGACATTATTAAATGTTATGGGAAGCATCTAATCGATTCATTAAATTGCGATGCTTTGCATCCATGATGGGGTGAAATTTTGGAAACCCTTAATGGTTTTTGATGATTAGATATGAATGTCTTTATGAAAAATAATTTTATTATTTTTCCCTTAATTAGGACAAAATATGTTCTCATTTAATGATTTTAAAAAAATAAAAGCTTACATAAGGTATTATTGTTTTCTATTTCTTAAATTTATTGCAATTTAAGTCATCTTGTCCATAAATTTTTTTATCCAATGTAATGAGAAAATATGAAATTGACGTGTATTGTGCATATTGGAAAATGATCATGTGAAGTGAAATTGGAAATAATTATGTCATGGGTATGTTGTGCTATGAGAAACTATGGATAATGTATGATATGTACTCCCTTGTAAATGTGAGAAATTTTTTACCAATAATTATGTTGGGTGTTCTGTAAAACCACTAATTTCTTTGTATTCCATGGGGTGGTGTAATAAAGCATCCATCTATGGAAGGTATATTTTGGTATATAGGTATGGAAGAACCATACAACTTATGTGTTGTTTTCTTTCTTGTTACTCTACTAGGTGCGAACCTATGTGTTGTTTATAATTTAAACAAGTATTAAAGTTACCAGTTCCTTGAGTAGAATGATCAGTGTATGACTAATGGAAGCACAAAGTGACCTTAGCTTCTAGTAATTGAGAGATGAATTAATCAATAGTTTCCTCTCTAACTTAGTATGTTAAGGGGTAGTATAGTAGTAACATTACCACTTCCTTGTGTAGAAGGAATGACATATGAGTAATGGTGACATGAAGTGACCTTATCTTCTACTACTCATATGAGGAGGAAAATAAATACTTCTTATGATGGACCTATATATGTTGTTCATAAGTGACTAGACCAATCCCCATAGTTCTTGAGAATAATACTAGTGCTCAGTTTAAGGTTTCTAGTGATCATCATTGAAGGAGGCAGAGAAATTGGAATTAAGAATCAAACTATCTTTCTATAGAGAGGTGATTAATGAACCATTTTTTTAATGAATGGTTGCACTCTTCATTTATAAACAAATCATTACATTTGGATCAAAAGGTAATCAAATAGAAAAAAATAAAATGAAATAGGAAGACGACAAAAATGTACCAATATATCAGTGGGTAATGAAAGAGGATCTTGGATGAAAATGTGGCTTATAGGTGTTAAACTAAATTTTATAATCTTCACTAATATCATTTTGGCATGTAAAAAAATGGGACTTTGGGACCATCACTCCCATTAAAAGTATAAGGAATAGGATACATGAAAGAGGCATCACTTCGAGCAAGGTTACTATAAAAAATATTGTCTTATGATGCTCAATTATATTTTGTTGAAAATGTATACAACCTTTTCAATAGTCCAATTAGTAGTGTTTATATCCTAGATACATGTAGATTCTTTGTATTGAACCAAATCTATATGATAAATAATAAAGGTGGACCAATAATTAAAATAAAATTTCTCTAGATAAAATTCATATGGATTTGTACATTTAGCCTTTATTAGTCTAGAACCAAGGAAAATTAGCAATGGTAATAACATTGTTAATTATCCTCAAAATAAAAGTAAAATATATTATATGATCATACATTAGCAATTTCTTATTATCTAGCATGATTTCATAATGTGAAATCTTGTGATAGACTTATTTGTTTTCATCTTGTTTTTTTCATATTGTTTGTTAATGGGATAATACTCATTCATGATTGTATATCCTTTTGTTACATAAATAATACATGACGAGTTGAGGCTAGAATTCTTCAATCAGATTAAACCTTCTTCAATGAAAGTAAATAATAACTATTTTAGGGCATAGTGACTAGTATTAATAGTAATATCATTATAACTGTCTAGTTTTAAGGAGTAAACAAATTTTAGATGAAATAATGAATTTAGGGTTAATTGTTTTTTAATACTGGTAAAAACAAGTTTTAACTGGGGACCCAAAACACCTTACGACACAGTTACAAAAGATAAGTCATTAAAACCACCCAAGAGAAATAGGGCTCAGAAAACCAACCCGCCAAAAGACCCGACCTAAGCACAAAAAACTAGCCTACATCCAGTAAAGAAAAAACAAAACCCAGCAACGAAGACACAGAGAAAGAAGAAAACAAAAAATAAAGAAACTAGGCATACTCTAGCAGATTTGCCTCCATATCTATTTTAGCCTTGGAAATTTTAGTAATGGCCGTATCGAGGTTCGAAAGCTCCATAATCGTCTCTTGGATCTTCTTCTTCCTTGACAATCTAGTGCATTTTCCAGGTCCAGACTGTTCATCGTCTTCATTGGTATTATCAATTTTAATAGGGGAACCAGTATTTAACTCCTCCTTGATGTTACTAATGCAATCAATCACAGTCCCCATAAACTAGTTGGTGTCCATCATGATCTTCTTGAGAGTGGTCTCCATCATATCAATCTTATCCTGCATTAAGCCCATGTCATCCCTGTTCTCCCCAGCTTTGGTCATGCCATCCAACCCAGCACCCAGTCTTACCGGAATAATGTCCACTCTGGTGAAGAGAAATCTAAGGTTGAGGCTCATATTTTTTATCTCATCAAAAAATGATTTGACTAGATGAAAGGAATACATGGACATCACCTTGGACAATTGCATGACACCAAAAGGAGGGTCAATTATTTCCTCCAAATCTTCTTTGAGGAGCTGAACATTCTTCTCTTGCATATCAACAGTCTTAAGGAAAGGGATAGTTATGGAAGAGGATGGAATATCCTTTTCCAGAAGGGTCTCCTTACCTCTCACATCATTCTCTTTAATATTCAACACCTCTTTAGTAGCAGTAGCAATGTTCAGAGAAATGGGGACATCATAGTCCACAAAACTAACATAATCAACCAGGATAGGGACCTTCTGACCCCCAGGATCACTCTAATCACCCATATCCAATACAACTTCAATGTTTTTAATCCCCTCCAATTATGTTTCACTCCCAATCATAGACAAAGAGTCCTTGCTATCATTCTTATACTTTTTCGGAGAAATCCCTTTAAAATTTGCGAAACCACCAACACTAGCCCCCTCTGACTTAGTCTCCATACCACTTTTCCTATCAATTTTTATTTTTTTTAGAGGATGAGCCCTCCGTAACTACAACCTCCCCACCTCTCTTGGCCAAGCTAATGGAAGGCCCTCCCTCCAGGGGCTGGGGAGGAGAAGGGTTGAGAGCCACATTCTTACTAATATGCTCAATAATGGGAAGAATAACCACTTCACGTAGAATTGGCTTATTCTCTTTTATTTTATGCTCTGTCGAAGGGAAGTAAGAAAATAAAATGGAAATAAAACCCTAACCTTGTGCCTAAAGTGACAGAGAAGGACAAAGTGATAAGAATGGGCCCTTTTATACCTCCCGTCAAGAATAATGTATTAAATAATGAGCACCATCACCTTGGATTAGATCTCCTTGAAGCTAAGGACATCATAGTAGAACCCAGTGTCTTTAACCAGTTTATTAGCTTCTTCTGCATCCTTTAGGAAATGACGAATAACATTATAAGAGACCTTAAAATTTTATCCCTTTTGAAATAAGGCCCAAGACCTCAACAATGATATCCTCAGTAATTTTGACATCCATCCCCCCAATGGTAACCATTATTTCCTTCTGATTGTCAACAAAATTCTTGGTAACCTCTTCATCAAAACTGTGTAGTTTCTCCATGAAAGTGGGAAGCCCTCCTTTATGCAAATTTTCCCAAACCTCCTTCTCATCCTTCCACCTCTTGCAACTCTTGGGTTCATGATGATTTAGGTTCCCTCCCATCCTTACTTCTCCAGGAGCAGGACTACAAAGAAACACCAAAAAATATTTGAATAGGAAGAAAAAGATGAAAAGGAAATAACCGGTCACACCTCTAAAAGACTTGTGTCTTCTCCTCTCATTCTTGGGAATGCCAAGACTTTCCATACTAATATAGTCACCCTTATTGCATAGTTGTCTTGTCATTAATGCTACAGAGATACACCAAATCAACCCTCCTATAGTGAATCTTATCATACACCACCTTCCTTGCCAAGTCATGACACCATCTGATTTGATAGCCAGGTTAGCCAATGCATCCATCGTCCCATTGGCCTCACAATACACGTGTGAAATAATTACTTCTTGTAAAGTGTTAATAATTACAAGTGCATCTTTTAGAATAGCACTAATTGTCCATGATGGATTAGACTTACCCTTGATGCAATCTAAAATGTTCATCGAATCACCTTCCATCCAAACATTATTATATTTAGATAAATCAATAATTTTTAAAATATGAAGGCGACCCGCCGCTATGACCATTTGGTTAGACCAAGTCCCAATGGGGAGATCCATCGCAACAATGTAGTTATCCACATCATCCATTGTCATTCCACCACACCTAGCAGGACCTGGGTTTCCTTTAGAAGCCATGTCAAAATTGACCTTGATCCAACCCTTGGTGGAGATAACCATAACACATTTTCTCACTCCAACCTAGAGGCATTGGGGACATTGTTAGGATTAAGACCAACAAAAAAATTCAGCTTCCAACCTAAAGATGCTTCACTATTCTCCTGGATGCTTCTTTTTATTTTCTCTGCCACCACAACTGAGTGCAACAAGGTGTTTTTGAGCACCCTTTCATTATGCTCTCTCCATATGTTCTAAATGACATGCAAGGCAATAATATTCCATAGGTTCCTTTCAATACCCACATCAACATTTCTCCATTGGATAAAAATATCCTGTAGGCTACGAGCAAAAACCCAGTGTTGGTTCCAGATTCTAAGGACCAAATTCCAATCTTCCCATGAATAAGGATAGGAGACAGCTAGGTGGAAAGAATTTTCTTCCTCCTTCAAACATAAGAAGCAATGATTAACCAACATCATCCCCCTCTTTTGAACGTTATCCAGTGTAAGAATCTTGTTATGCAAAACCAACTGATAAAAAAAGTTAATTTTAGTTATCAATCTCCTGTCCCAAACCTTAGCCTAGAATGGGGGCGGGTCCAAATGGTTCAGGAGGAGAGTAGTAACTGAGGCAACTATGTAGGATCTTGAGGGATGAGCGGCCCAAATCACAGAATCCTCCACCCTCATCTCTGTATTTTGAACATTGAGATCCAACATCAAGGGTTTAAGACTGTCATCCACCCTACCCAGATCAACCCAAGACTGATTGCACAATTAATTACAAACCCAGGGACCAAATCTCTTATTGCAATCTTTGATAAGGGGATGGACATCAAGGGTGGAAACAAGAGAAGACTTACCAATCTAGTTATCCTCCCAAAACTTAATACTGTATCCATTACCTAGAAACTAGTTTTCCCCCATGAGAGTAGTACTTTTAGCTTGCTAGATGCTATTCCAAGTAGCAGAACCCTCAATCCTGATATCAGACTTGAGAAAGTCCATAATGCTTGCGAACAGAAAAAGGTACTTCTTAAGGATTATCTAGTTCGATTCCTTCTCCTCACTGTAGATCCACCAAATTTGTTTCCCCAGTAAAGCACTATTGGTCACCTTGATCGGATGGACTCCCAAACCTCTCCATTTTGATGCAAAGCCTTCTGTAGGTCATAATCTCATGCAGAAACTTCCAGAGGTCATAACTTTTGACTCAGGTCTGGGTTTTTGCTGAAATTTTTTGGGTGCATGCCTCAGGTGGTGGCATTTGTTTTTCTAGTGATCTCCAATTGACTGGGGTCTGTTTTAGCACATTTTCAAGAGCTGAAAGTTTCATCTAGGGCTCTGAAATCAGCTTTTAGTGGTTTTTCTCTAGTTTTTAGAAAGTTATGTTTTGTAATAAATTTGAAGATATGTTTCTAATCTCAGATATTAGTTGGAAATTCATTCTAACTTAGTCGAGGGCATGTTTAGGCAAAAAATTAGTTTTTTAGGTGTTGTTTCAAAAATTACCAAAAATGGTAAAAAATACCTGTGTAAAAATTGCCAAAAAAGGGTAATTTTCAGATATCTTCTTTTTTCTAGTTTTTTGGTTACTTAAGAGTTTGCACCAAATTGTAGAGACAGTCAGTGATGAATGAAAAATATTGAAGGTTTCAAATCGATGTTTCTATCTGGTAATTGAATTTTATTGTTAATAGAGGACTGTGTGCTACATCACATTTCAAGTATTTTCAAACCTTGTCCTAGGACATAAGAGCCAGCCTTTTCCTATCTTCAACTCCAGACCAGAGAAAGGACCTCTGGATTTTCTCAATAAGATCAACAAATTTGGAAGGGATTTTGAAAAGATTCAAAGAGAAAACTGGGAGGCTTTGTAAAGAGGCTTTCAGGAGAAGGAGTTCACCAGCTTGACTCAAGAGCACCTTTCCATCTAGCAAGTTTTCTTTTAAACCTCTCCACTAAATTGAGCCAAAAAGAATCACTCGATTTAAAAACTAGGGGGAGGCCAAGATAGGTAATAGGGAATTCTCGAATGGAACAACTAATAAGTTTGGTGATACGAAATTGTCTATCCGTCAGAGTGTTAATGAAGAATAAAGATCTCTTCTCCGAGTTGATAGTTTGGCCCATGGCAGATGAGTAAAGCAAGAGGGCATTTTTCAAATTCTTGGCTTCGATGATAGACGAAGAGCCCATAATCACAATATCATCCACAAACTGCTCATGGGAACAGGTATCCAAGAAGGACGAAGGCTTAAGACCTTTTATCAACCCCTTCTCAACAAAGCTTTTGAAGAAGTGATCAAGGCATTCAGCCAAGATAGAAAAAATGATAGGAGATAACATATCACCTTGACGAAGACCTCTGTTAGGTTTGAAAAATCAAGAAGAGGAACCATTCATGATGACAGCAATAGAAATAGTACTAATAAACTGGTTGACAAGCTGCATAAATTTTTCACAAAACCCAAAAGCTTCGAGGAATTTCAGTAGTAGAGACTAATCCACCCTATCATAGGCCTTAGAGAGGTCTAACTTTAGAATAAAACCAAAATTTTGGGACCTATGGCAAGAATGAATCACTTCATGGACCTTGATGATAGAATCCAAAAAAATTTGGCCTGAAACAAAACCACTCTGATAAGGAGAAATGATTTTAGGTAGAAGAGATAGCAATCTCAAAGTAATCACCTTGGAGAAGATCTTATAGATCAATTTACATAGACCGATAGGTCTAAAAGCATTGACCGTGTCTACACCAGGATTTTTGGGAATAAGGACAATGAACGTAGAATTCAATTCCTTCAAAATGGTTCAAGAAACAAAGATCTCCTTCACCGCATTACAGAGGTCCAATCCAACAATATTCTAGAACTTCTAAAAGAAGAGGTGGGGAAAACCATCCGAACCCAGAGACTTGACGACTTTGAAAGAAAAAATAGCTCTTTTGATCTCTTCCACCAAGTGGATAGTAGTCAAAGACAAGTTAGTACACTCATCCACCAAAGAGGGTATAGTATTAAGGAGGAGACTTTGATCATCACCAGATAAAGAAACATCTTTAGACAAAAGAGAAGAAAAGAAATCAACCATAGCTTTAGAGATCTCTTTATCTTCCCTCACAATACCATCAGGCAGCCGAATGTTGGAGATTCTACTGGAGGCCCTTATCCTAATTTTCATATGCATGCAAATTTGGCTAATACTTGTTCCAAGGTCTCTATTTTTATCCTGCCAAGCATCCCTAAAAGTTTCATGAAGTTATGCCTTGTCCTTTGGCCTCTGCAAATTGTTTTACTCCCTGGTTTGCAGGTCAAAAAATTCATAAGAACTAGTCATTGTGCCAAAACCCTTGAAAACCCCTTTACCCTGTTATAATCCTTCATTACTTTATCAGCCACTTAAAATTCCCTTTTCACATGTGCGTTAAAATCCTTCAGTTGCCAAATCTCTAATTCCCGGCGGTTAGCCCCTTAACACTTTGTGATTTGGTGAGTGGTTATCGTTTTGGTTGGCAATCTTGGTTCAGTAGCCAAATCAAGATCCAAGATCTATAGTTGTCACATGATCTCATGGCCTCAAAGGATTCCATGAGATCTTGCTACGATCATCGATCATCCTTTCCCTCCAGCGTAGTATCTTGTCAGTAGAATCAGTGCCACCTCATCTGATTTGGTGATGTTTGATTGGCGGTGATGTGGAGACAAGTTAGCAGGGGCCCAGTGGGTTACCTTTCCTTTCGATCCAACAGTGGTCGCATGATCGCAAGGGCCCCAAATATTCCTTGTGATCATGCGACAACCGTTGATCCTGCTTTATCTCTGGGCTTTGTCAAGTGGGTCCTTTTCTGGTGATGTGCTTATTCTCTATTGGCTCCCAGGAAATAGTGAGGATGCATCAATGGGACCGTGTCAGAAGGTCTACAGATGTGACAAAGAGGCTAAGATCTACGGTGGTCATAAGATCTCATAGGTTCTGTTAGAGGCTTGCGATCTTACGATGACCATCAATCTTCCCTTCTATGCAGCGCTTCAAGGTTTAGTGGGTACACTACCAGGTGTACGTAGTTGGCATTTCCTGATTGGTCCACATGTGAATGAGTCATTTCTTGTCAGTGGGGCTAGGTTCTTTTAGCTGTTAGAGGTTCTGACAGTTGGTAGAAAATTGACGACTGTCGTATCTTCGCAAGGGTTGTGTCAAAGGTACAATATTTTCAAATGAGCGTCGATCTTGCTTTTTGTCAGGGGTTCATCAGTGGGTCCTCATTTTCTGATGTGCTTGAGTGTGATTGGTTGCGGCGTGCTGATGAGGACTTCTAGGTGAACCGATGTGTCAGTAGGGTCACGGTTTAATGTAGATCGATGGCAGGCATATGATCTGAAGGAATATTCGGTGGTCATGAGATCATGCACCCACCATTAGATTGGAATCTATTTGTAGTGGATCTCTTGTCAGAAAGGTTGCCGAGGTGGTTGCTGATGGAGCAACCGAAATAAATAGAAAGGTGACATGTGGCAGCTTGTGCCCAAGGTTAGTTAAAAGATTCTATGAATCAATGACTAAACGGGTTTTTCGTATTCACTTGATTTAACCAAGGGTTAACGAAAGACTTAGCGATTCAGAAAAATGCCTTATTCACTGAATCACTTAACCAGACCAGGGTAAATGGATGGATTTTGTGAATAAAAAAGGGTCTTTGGTCGCGTGGTCACCGAATGACTTAAAGGAAGAAGGGCTCGAGGTGGGTCCAAATGTGCTAACATGTCGATTTGCTCATTTCTCATTGGCCATCAACTTCCACGGTAGTGTTTGACTTATCAGAGGGGGATTTTAAGTTGTTTTCTCAGTGCATCATGGCCGTTCATCTGTCAGGAAGTGTTTCTCATCGACGGTCACATTTTAAAATTTGCTGCTAGTTGTTATGATTTAAATTTAAATATATCTGCAATGGGTTTTGCTATTCTTTTGCTCTTTGCAGCCATGCACGATGTCAGTTAGCTTAGGAATTTAATTCTTAGGATGGTTGTGGTTGCGAAGTCGATGGAGATGATTGTTGGCCGGCATTGCAGGGTACCATGTTGTGTCGAAGGTGTTAAATTGGTTGGTGCCACCTTTTGCCAGTGTTATTATTCAAAATATAGATATCTCCCAGATCAAATTTGGAGCCTTCATGGCTTAGTGGAGTTGCAGATGGGTTGGTAGGTCGAGGTTGATGTGTCCGTAGGTGAGCTTAGTACCAGATGGATGTGCAAGGGAAGATTTGATCTGATTGCCGATATTCTTGGAATTTGGTGATAGGTCATCAGTACCTTTAGGGTTTGGTTATTGTATTGTAAAACTATGTAACCCTAGTTAGGTCTTTTTGAATTTGGCCTACATGTAGTTGAGTAGGTATATATTGTATTTTTGGAGCCTTAGTGCTCAGAGTTCACATTGTGTAAAGGAGAAAGTCTCTTTCTTGGAAAGCTATCCATGACATTTCTTCCTACCCTTTGGTTTTCCACATTTTGTAATCTTTCATTAATAATTCAAATATTGCAGAGGTATTTTGTGACAATTCTTCATGTCCCTGTACATCCTTATTTGAATTACCTCTTATTGAATTGAAGTATATGATGTTTTAGTGATAACTTAGTGTTCTTTATCCCTCTTACTTTTAGTAATTGTGTGTGTTGTTGTGTTTGATCTGATTTAGATGTTTTTGTGGGTATATCTTAGCCCCCTAACAGTCTTGTCTCAATCCTACACTAAGTTACAGAAGTGAATGTCTACTTGCAGGTCATAAGTTGTGTGTTATGTTCAGGCCCTCCTATGAAACACTTATGCAAGCCTATTCAGTAAGTTGTGACCTACTAAACCTAAGCCTTTCATTGATTCCATTCCTCTATACTGAGATCCAAACGCTAATTTTGGTGTATCACCTAGTAGGTAGTTTGCTTTCAAGTCATTTCCCTTTCCAAGCATTCCTTCTATCCCTTTCCCTCAAAAGATTTACTTTTCATGTCTAGAAGAAAATTAAGGTGATTATCCAAGAGGAACTAGCCTAGAACCTGGAGGTCTCATCTCAGTTAGCATAGGTCCCACAAATTGGAGATGATTCCCATGTTATACTAGGTTATCAAGACTATGAGAGCTTGAAACAAGGGTGCAAACTTAGTGTATAACAATTCTAGCATGCCCGGTGGGACTACAGTAAAGAAGTTTATTCAAATTCAGACTATGTTGTCTCTAATATATAGATTGCATAATACCAACTTTTAGGAGTGTTCTACCAGGTATATCTGGTGACTCCACTAATTTCAAAGATCCAGGCCAACCTTGTTTAAGGTTTATGAGAAAGATTGAGACTAGAAGCTCAAAGCCCACCAAATTTTTAGAGTTGCCCTCAAAAAGAAGTCACAAAGGCAGGTCAACTCAAAGAACATCCCCTATAAGGAGAGTTCAATCAACACCTCCTGATAGCTCAGAAGGGAGACCTTTTCCCTTTCATTCCAGAAGAAGAGGTAGATCTCTAACCAAAGATCTAGAAGAGGATTCAAATCTAGCATCAAATACAACTCATATAGTTGTCAATCTTCAGATTCCAACTCCTACAATGGCTAGATAGTTTTCTTTTGCACCTTTCAACCAAGGCAGTCAATTAGCCTTTGCTCAACATCATGATGTGCCCTTGGTGGCACTAAAAAGTATACCTGATTTCATAGGTGAAGGGCAGACAACTGCTTTTGAACACATAAGAGATGTGACCACCATCTGTAGCATACACAACATAACTCAAGAGGATGTAGCCACAAAATTATTAGCAACCTCTCTAAAAGGTAAGGCTCTTGAATGGTTCAAGACTCTAACTATTGGTTTCATTACTTCATGGGATGAGTTAGGGGATGCATTAAGTAAGCATTTTGAGGATAAATTAGATAACTTGTCTCTAGTTGAGCATTTAACAACTATTAAGAGAGACCCTCAAGAACAAATGACAGATTACAATAGTAGATTCCTCAAAACATGGAATAGAATTCCAGTCTCGGTAAGACCATCAGTTGTCCATGTTTTTCTATACTACTTGCAAAGTTTGAATGGTCAAATTTCTATCATGATCCAGTCCATGGGTGGTACTTCTCTACCCCAAGCTTTTGACATAGCTGTCAGAGTTGAAAATTGTTTAATCCAAGTAGGCATGATTGCTAGAAGGCCTCCAATGCTCAGCTTTCCTAGCCTTCAACCCATTGCACCTGCATAAGTACCCCCATTTACCCCTATTCCTACCATACTAGCACCTCAGGCCAGTACCAGTGGTCAAGAGCTAAGAACAAGTTTCTCTCAAGAGCTGCAAGAGATAAAGGATAGCCAACAAAGCAGTCAGCAAGAAATGACCAATTTGTTGCAGACCTTGACTAAAGAGGCCACAAATCTAAAGAAACAAGGTCAAGGAATTAGACCACCCTTTCAGACACAAGGCCAAGGTCCTAATCAGCAATATTAAAATCAAAGACAGCCTTATCAACAAAATAGGCCACCATACCAAGGAGTTTATCAAGGACAAAGACAAAGTTTTAATTAGAAACCATTCCAACCATATAACCCTACACCTCTCAACTCTGCAAATCCAGTGAGGGATATGGTCCCTAGTCAAAATAATATGGCTATGGATAATGAATGGTTTTTTCCTTGTAACCAGTCTCATAATCAGGCTACATGTTCAAATGGATGGATGAACCAAGCTCTAATGGTTCAGAATGCCTCACAAGCTCAATCAAAGGTTTCATCTAGTGGGTCAGTGCCTCAACAAGAATCACAAGATCATGAGACCACTCTCTTCAATTGGGAGCAACCAGACTTCAATGGATTCAATGATGAAGTTGCTTTTGTTTCCTATACAAGAGCAAAAAGAAGAGCTCAAGACATGGAAAGATCATATTCTAATGCTAAAGCCACTACATCTACAAAGCCACTACAACAAGCTAATCCCATCACACCTAAGGGGGTTCCTATCATCACAAGCAAGGAAAGCCAACAATCTAAAGAAGTGGAGCCCATCATAGTGAAAGCACAACAAAGAGTACACATTGTGACACCTTTTAATATTGTAGACAACATGAAAAAGGTGAATGTCACCATGTCTATGTGGGACTCTTTGGCTCTTCTAGGACAGCCTGAAATTTTGAAGAAGGCCATGAAAGAGGTGACAACTCCTCAACCTACAAAAGAGGCTACAAAGCCAGTGTTGGTTAACACTAATCAAGAAAAGGAAGCCCCAAGCAACAACTCCAAAGGCAATGTCACACAAGGTAGGAATTCAAAGCCACCTCCTTTTTATGTATCTTTAATCATTGGAAAATCCTTAGTACATAATTGTATGGTAGATAGCGGAGCTACTAGCACTATAATGCCCAAGAAGGTGGCTTATCAATTAGGACTAAAATATGAGCCCTTTCAAAAGAAGGTCACACAACTTGATGGGTCCTTAGTCAATACTATAGGTGTGGCCAAGGATACCAGTCTGATCCTTCATGCTAGTCCTAATTTTTCCATCCTCCTTGATATATATCATAGATCTCCCTGTATTATTTGCTATATGTCTTTCAAGGGAGTTTACAGCCAAGATAGGAGGTTACCTATCTTCTGATTGGTCCCACATGTTATTTCATACAAGGTATGGGACCAAGGTCACCATCAAGTTAGAACCATTGGCAGTACATCATATAGAGCCATATGTGTCCAATGCCATCAATGTAAATTGCCCCATATTTGATGATAGTGACTTCCAAACCACTAGTGAAGCAAGCAAAAAGATAGGAAGTATCCCTGATATTCTCCTAGATGAAAGAACTTCAGAGGCCCAAGGAAGTCTAATCTAGGATTTTGGTTTGGGAAGTTATTTGATACAAGAAAGTGGAGCCATAGAACCAAGCTTTCTCAAAGAGGACATTGATTCAGGGGATTAGAGCAATCAGATTTGGGAACTATTTTTTGATGGAGCTAGAAGTAGGCATGGTATTGGTGGTGGTGCTATGCTAGTATCCTCAAAAGGAGAAAGGTATTACACTACCTTTAGATTCAGTTTGTCCTGCACTAGCAATACTGCAAAATATGAAAGTCTAGTCAATGGACTAGAGTGGGCTAGAAAAAGAGGGCTTAAGGCCTTAAAAGTTTATGGTGACAGTGACTTAGTTGTCAGCCAAGTAAGAGGGATAAGTGCAACCAAGAATGACACCTTGAGATCATGCAAGCATAGATTTTGGGATGTAATTGAAGATTTTTGTGCTTTCAATATTATTGCTATCACTAGAAAGCTAAATCAGAATGCAGATAGGTTAGCTGCTGTTGGATCTCAATATGATATTCCAAATAGCATTTCAAAAGAAATGGATTAACATCATATCAAAGTGATTGTCAGACCTTCTATTCCTGATAATGATGTAAATTGGCAAGTGTTTGACATTGATGAACAAATTCTACAATTTTTGTTTGAAGAAGATGCTTTTTCAAAGTACAATCAAGATAGGCTATCACAAAACTATGGTGATCAAGTGATACAACTTAAGTCTAATAAGATTCCTAGAGGTCTTGTCACCTTAGAGACTGTCTTCAACAAGGATGATGAAGTTAAGAGAAGCAGAGCTGGCCTGGTAGTTCAATAAGAACATTGTGTTGAATTAGAGTTGGAACTAGGTAGGAGCTTACAATTTGGAAAAGTGAACATTGAATTGGAGAAGCAAGCTTATACCCAATTATTCAAAGAATTCAGTGATGTTTTTACATGGCAATATGAAGACCTCAAAGATTTTGATCCTACCCTTGCTCAACACACTATTGAGTTAGAACCTAATGCCAAACCAGTAAGGCAAAAGCAAAGGCTTGTTAATCCCAAGCTTGAGCCACTTATGCATAAAGAAGTAGTCAAACTAATAGAAAGTAGTATCATCTACCCCATCAAGCATACTAGTTGGGTTTCCAACCTTGTTCCTGTCAGGAAGAAGAATGGGGAGTTGAGGTTATGTGTTGACTTTAGGGAACTTAATAGGGCTTCCCTAAAAAACCACCATCCATTACCCTCTATGGAACAAATTTTACAATGTGTCTCTGGATCTGAGAGATTTTCATTATTGGATGGCTATTTAGGATACAATCAGATCTTAGTGAATGAAGAGGATCAATACAAGACTGCATTTACAACCAAGTGGGGAACCATGGCTTATCAAAAGATGCCCTTTGGCTTGTCAAATATAGGTGCTACATTTCAAAAGGCAATGGATATGGCCTTTGAAAGCCTCATGTACAAATTTGTACTGGTCTACTTGGATGACATAACTATCTATTCAAAACATGCAGCAGATCACATCAAAAATTTGAGGAAGATTTTTGAAAGGTGTAGAGAATTTGGGATATCTCTTAATCCCAAGAAATGTGTGTTTGCAGTTCATGAAAGAAAATTGTTGGGATATGTAGTATCTAAAGAAGGGATCAGAGTAGATCCTGAGAGAATTGCATCCATCCTAGAGCTACCATTGCCACATCATAAGAAAATTCTCCAATCTTTCATAGGAAAGATTAATTTTGTTAGGAGGTTCTTGCCTAATATTGCAGATTTACTCAAGCCTTTGACAACCATGTTAAAGAAGAGTTCAACTTTTGGTTGGACCAAAGAAGGGAAAGTCAATTTCCAAGCTATCAAAGAGGCCTTAACAGAAGCCCTTGCTCTCCTAAACCCAAATTTCAATAAGGATTTCATCCTTTATGCTTATGGAGGTCATGATGCTATATCTGCAATGCTGACCCAAGAAAATTTAGATGGATTGGAGCAGCCTATTGCTTTCTTTAGCAAAGGTTTAGAGGAGTATGAACAGAGATACTCTTTTGTAGAGAAACATGTACTTGTTGTGGTAAAGAGCCTTAAAAATTTTAGATATTTGTTGACCTATAGGAAGGTACACTTGAAAATTACTCATCCAAGTGTCAAAGAATTTTTTCTTTCCAAAGACCTAAATGAGAAAAGAGTTGGTTGGATCACCAAGGTGATGGAATATGACATAGATATCCAAACTACCAAGTTGGTTAGAGGAAGAGGTCTTTGTGAGAATTTGGCATCAGATGAAAGCTCAAAGAAATCAAAGAAAATGGATGCATCTCTAGTGGTGCATTCTACATAAGAACAAGCCAAAGCAACAAGCTAGTTGCCTAATATGATCAATTATTTGAAGACAGGACAATGTCCTGCAGGTTTGGATTCAGCAAAAAGAAGATATTATAGATTGCAATCTATTCCTATTGTGTTGATAGATGGAGTTCTTTTTAGAAAGGATCACAATGGTGTCCTTTTAAGGTGCATTGATTTAGAAAGGGTAGTAGACATCCTATTTGAGTTTCATGATGGACCTTCTGGTGGTCATTTTTCTCCTAGGACTACTACTTTTAAAATCATGAGGGCCAGGTACTATTGGCCATCTATCTTTAAGGATAGTCATGATTATGTCAAAAAATGCATCAAGTGTGCCATGTTTGCAGGAAAAGAGAAGGCTTGCAACCTTGCCCCTACAGCCAGTCAGAATAGAACAACCCTCCATGAGGTGGGGCATAGACTTCATTGGCATGATCAATCCTCCATCTAGTGTAGGCCATAAATGGATAATCAC
Source organism: Chamaecyparis obtusa (assembly GCA_027943335.1). Classification (NCBI taxonomy): domain Eukaryota; kingdom Viridiplantae; phylum Streptophyta; class Pinopsida; order Cupressales; family Cupressaceae; genus Chamaecyparis; species Chamaecyparis obtusa. Next base: position 8,473 of record BSBK01008468.1, on the reverse strand, counting down.
TGCAATAGATTATTTCACTAGATGGACAGAAGCAATTGCCTTGAAAGAATCAAATGAGAGTGTTGTATTGAGTTTTTATGATGACATAATCCATAGGTTTGGCACTCTAGACTCCATAATTTTAGATAACGCATTAGCATTCATAGGCCTCAAAGTCTCAGAGTGGGCAGTCAAAAATGGCATTTATCTGAATACCAGTTCCAATTATTACCCTCAAGGCAGTGGCTTGGTTGAATCAACAAATAAGAACTTGATTAGGATAATCAAGAAGACTCTGCAAGACAACCAGAGGGATTGACATACCAAGTTGAATTCTTCCTTATGGTTAGACAAAATTACCCCAAAGAAGATCATTGGGAACTCTCCTTACATGCTAGTATATGGTAAAGAGTCCAAGTTGTCTATCTTAGCTAAATTGCCAGCTCTGGACTTGGCTACTCAGTATGCCCTGTTTGAGGAAGGAGATCCCTTATAGATTAGATATGCTTAGTTGGTGGAATTGCAAGAGATCAGAGAAAAATCAATGCAGGCTATGGAATTCCATCAAATCCAAACGAAGAAAAGTTTTGATAAGAGAGCCAGGATCAGAAATTTCAAAGTTGGAGATGTAGTTCTCAAATGGGATGAGTTCAGATCCAAGCTTGGTAGACATACCAAATTTGATTCATTTTGGGGTGGACCATTTGTTATAACAAAGTGCAAGGGATCCAATGCTTTCCAGCTATCAAATCTTGAAGGAGTTCCCTTGCCTATCTCAGTAAATGGTTTCCACTTGAAGCCCTACTTTGAGGTTAATCCCTCTCTGTAAATTCTTGTAAATATGTGCTTTCCTGCTTTCTTTCCCTATTTTCTAGGATAGTTCCCTATTTTCCAAGAAAGTGCTCCAAGCATAGCTCCAGTTCTACCTCTCTGAGAGAATTTTGAGTTTTGATGACTCCATTTCCCAAGGAATTGATGTCAAGGCCACTGGTTTTCCATGTCTAGTAGGCTGACATCTAGCAGAAATCACCAAAATGTTACCCTAATTTTCATATGCATGCAAATTTGGCTAATACCCATTCCAAGGTCTCTACTTTTATCCTACAAAGCATCCCTAAAAGTTTCATGAAGTTATGCCTTGTCCTCTAGCCTCTACAAATTGTTTTACTCCCTGGTCTACAGGTCAGAAAATTCATAAAAACTAGCAATTGTGCCAAAACCCTTGAAAACCCCTTTACCCTGTTATAATCCTTCATTACTTTATCAGCCACTTAAAATTCCCTTTTTGCATGTGTGTTTTAAAATCCTTCAGTCTCTAAATCTCTGATTCCCAGCGGTTAACCCCTTAACACTTTATGATTTGGCAAGTGGTTACCATTTCGATTGGTGGTCTTGGTTTAGCAGCCAAATCAAGACCCAAGATCTATGGTTTTCGCATGATCTCATGGCCTCAAAGGATTCCATGAGATCTTGTGATGATCGTCAATCTTCCTTTCCCTCTAGTGCAATATCTTGTCAGTAGAACTGGTGCCACCTTATCTGATTTAGTGATGTTTGATTGGTGGTGATGCGGAGACAAGTCAGCAGGGGCCTAGCGGGCTGCCTTTCCTTTCAATCCAATGGTGATCACATGATCACAAGGGCCCCGAATATTCCTTGCGATCATGTGACAACTATTGATCCTGCTTTATCTCCAAGCTCTGTCAGGTGGGTCCTTTTCTGGTGATGTGCTTATTCTCTATTGGCTCCCAGGCGATAGCAAGGATGCATCAGTGGGACCGTGTCAGAAGGTCTGCGGATGTGACAAGGAGGCTAAGATCTATGGTGGTCATAAGATCTCATAGGGTCTATCAGAGGCTTGCGATCTTATGATGACCATCGATCTTCCCTTCTATGCAGCGCTTCAAGGTTCAATGGGTCCACTACCAGCTATACGCAGTTGGCATTTCCTGATTGGTCCATGCATGAATGAGTCATTTCTTGTCAATGAGGCTGGGTTCTTTTAGTGGTTAGAGGTTCTGACAGTCGGCAAAAAATTGACGGTTGTCATATCTTCGCAAGGGTTGTGTCAGAGGTATGAGATTTTTAGATGACCGTCGATCTTGCTTTTTGTTAGGGGTTCATCAGTGGGTCCTTGTTCGCTGATGTGCTTGAGTGTGATTGGTTGTCACATGCTGATGAGGACTTCTAGATGGATTGATGTGTCAGTAGGGTCATAGTTTATTGTAGATCTACGACGGGCATATGATCTAAAGGAATATTTAGTGGTCATGAGATCGTGTGCCTACCATTAGATTGGAATCTATTTGTAGTGGATCCATTGTCAAAGAGGTTGCCGAGGTGGTTTTTGATGGAGTGGGTGGAACAAATAGAAAGGTGACATGTGGCAGCCTGGGCCCAGGGTTAGTTAAAAGATTTTGTGAATCAGCGACTAAAGGGGTTTCTCGTGTTCTCTTGATTTAACCAAGGGTCAATGAAAGACTTAGTGATTCTACGAAATGCCTTGTTCGCTGAATTGCTTAACTAGACCAGGGTAAAGGGATGGATTTCATGAATAAAAAAGGGTCTTCAGTCACGTGGTCACCGAATGACTTAAAGGAAGAAGGGCTCGAGGTGGGTCCAAATGTGTTGACATGTTGATTTGCTCATTTCTCATTGGTCGTTGACTTCCACGGTAGCGTTTGACTTATCAGAGGGGGATTTTAGGTTGTTTTCTCAGTGCATCATGGTCATTCATTTGCCAAGAAGGGTTTCTCATTGATGGTTACATTTTAAAATTTGCCGCTAGCCATTATCATTTAAACTTGAATATATCTGTGATGGGTTCTTCTATTCTTTTTCTCTTTCCAGCCATGCATGACGTCGGTTAGCTCAGGAATTTAATTCTTATTATGGTTGTGGTTGTGAAGTTGATGGAGATGACTGTTGGCTGGTGTTGCAAGGTACCATGTCATGTTGAAGGTGCTAAATGGGTTGGTGCCACCTTTTTCCATCATTATTATTGAAAATATAGATATCTCCCAGATTAGATTTGGAGCCTTCATGGCTTAGTGGAGTTGCAGATGGGTTGGTAGGTTGAGGTTGATGTGTCCATAGGTGAGTTCAGTATCAGATGGATGCACAAGGAAAGATTTGATCTAATTGCTGATATTCTCAAAATTTGGTGATAGGTCATCGGTACCTTTAGGGTTTGGTTATTGTATTGTAAAACTATGTAACCCTAGTTAGTCTTTTTTATTCTAGCCTGTGTGTAGTTGAGTAGGTATATATTGTATTTTTGGAGCCTTAGTGCTCAGAGTTCACATTTTGTAAAGGAGAAAGTCTCTTTCTTGGAAAGCTATCCATGGCATTTCTTCCTCCCCTCTAGTTTTCCACATTCTATAATCTTTCATTAATAATTCAGATATTGCAGAGGTATTTTGTGACAATTCTTCATGTCCCTGTACTTCCTTATTTGAATTACCTCTTATTGAATTGAAGTATATGATGTTCTAGTGATAACTTAGGGTTCCTGATCCCTCTTACTTTTTTTAACTGTGTGTGTTATTGTGTTTGATCTAATTTAGATGTTTTTGTGGGTATATCTTAGCCCCCTAACAGTCTTGTCTCAATCCTACACTGAGTTGCAGAAGTGAATGTCTGCTTGCAGGTCATAAGTTATGTCTTATGTGCAGGCCCTCCTATGAAACACTTATGCAAGCCTATTCAGTAAGTTGTGACCTACTAGACCTAAGCCTTTCATTGATTCTATTGCTCTATACTGAGATCCAAACCCTAATTTCAGTGTATCACCTAGTAGGTAGTTTGCTTTCAAGTCATTTTCCTTTCCAAGCATTCCTTCTATCCCTTTCCCTCAAAAGATTTAAGTTTTTCATGTCTAGAAGCAAATTAAGGTGATTATTCAAAAGGAAGCAGCCTAGAACTTGGAGGTCTCATCTCAGTTAGCATAGGTCCCACAACTTGGAGATGATTCCCATGTTATACTAGGTTATCAAGACTACAAGAGCTTGAAACAAGGGTGCAAACTTAGTGTATAATAGGCCCTATTCTTGTAAGTAGTCATATGGATGAAACGAGTGTTCTTATCACTAGCTTTAAGCCACAATGACCTAGATCTTTGTCTCTAATAGACCTCCTCCTTTGAGATTATTTTATGCAGGCTAGACGGAAGAGATTCTTCTTTGGCTTTTGAAACTGGGGGAAGACCATTCTTTTGGATAGAACACTGGATGGAATCCAACTCAGCCTTAATAGAGATTTTGTACATGAAGGTATCCCAAAAGACCTATTTCCTCTAGGGTTTGATGTTTCTCTTAATGTGATCAACTTTTTTGGCCACATTGAGCATAGTAGAGCCCTTGATTTGGACATCCCACCAATTTTTAATACTAATCTCAATGTCCAGATGGTCCAACCAGATCTTCTCAAAGCGAAAGGGAGTCTTTCTCAAAGAATCCATGGGATCTGCCACAAAGGATATGGAAAAATGGTCCGACCCCACCTTAGTAAAGGAATTTAAGGAGAAACAAAAGCTATCAAACTAGTCACCAGAAATCAAGTCTCTATCCATCTTGTCCTGAATAAGATCCTTATCAATCCTTCCATTCGACCATGTATAATTCAAACCTTGAAGATCCACATATAAAATACCCTAACTATTAATCATGTCTGTAAGGTCAATTCTACCATCAGTCTGACTCTGATAATTCACACCCCCATATTTCTCAATGATAGACAAAGGGGAATTGAAATCACCCATGAGCAGCTAGGGATAATCTAGAAAGGATAGCCTATGATTCTCAATACCCTTCCAAAATTTATTCCTACAAACCTTAGAATTAGGAGCATACATATTATTGATAATCCAAATGAAGCCAGATCTAATATGAATAAACTTCATACTAAGGATATTCTTATCCACATTAAGAATCTCACCTGTAACATTGGAAAGGTTCCAAAAGACAACCAAACCGCTAGATGCACCTTCAGAGCTACATCCAGCCACTCCTCCATTTTTTAAGATTTGAATCTTCTCCACCTTTTATTTCACCAGTTTGGTTTCCTTGATAAGGATAACATCAGGCTTTTGATCTCTCACCAAGTTCCTCAAAATGTCTTTCTTATGGGGGCTATTCAGGCCCCTAATGTTCCAAGATATAATTTTCATTTATAATTAGGAGAGTAGACCTCATGATTGGTGAGTTTCCTCTCATCCCTATATCCATCTAACTTTCTCTTTCTCTAATAAATTTTTTGGAAATTCTACCTCTAGGTTTAGGTAAAGAACCAATATCTTCTACCACGCTTCGAGTAGACACTTGAATAGATCTTGCGGCAGTCACCTCGGACATGATACTTTTATACTTCTTATTCCTACTAACCTTTTGAGTGTAGGGAGCCTCATTTGTTTCAAACTCAACTCCTCCCCTATCCAAAGGGAGATCATCTCCACTACTTGGTGGGGAGTTAGGAGTAGAGAAGCCCTCAACATCCTCAACCATTTTATTAGCTGAGATAGAGTCCCCCTAGACCCTATTATCAGAATGTGGTCCCAACAAGAAACTAAAAGCCTTCAAAACAAGATCCACATCCTCTAAAATGATATGTCAAGTAAAAATGACTTCCAAAGGGAGAGGGGGTGATGACAGTAAGGAAGAGCCATCATCCATGAGGGATAGAGGATTCAATTCCTCTATTACTGTGACGAGAGTATTGGAAACTCTAGTTCAACCCAGCCCAACAATTTTTCCTTGCTCTAGTGGTTCCAAACCTTTAGGGGTCCCCTCACCCACATGAACCATACAAGATGGGGGCACAACATAAGGATATGCATGGGAAACACCAATATTATCCATTTTCTCCACCCATATTTGTTTGACCTCCTTGGAAGGGATTCCATCTTTAGAGAAAACTTTAGGATCTTTCTTAGCCTTGGGGGGACATTTTTTAGCCCAGTGACCCATCTTTTTGCAATAAAAGAAGGAAAAAGGAAGA
>BSBK01008467.1:0-265110 GCA_027943335.1 Chamaecyparis obtusa | reverse complement strand
CCCAGTTAACAGAAGGAAACGTTCATTGCCCCGTAAGGTCAAAAAGAATTGACCTTACCAGCTCGAATGAGTGCAGATTTTGCTGAGGGACTGTGTCAACAAACACACTTGAATGCTCAGATGGGTCGATGCAGCTCTAGCTCCAGATGGGTCGATGCAGCTCCAGATGGGGCTTAGGGTCGATGCAGCTACTTTTATGGGTCGATGCAGCTCCAAATGGGTCGACGCAGACACATGTTGCAATGCAAGGGTGAAAAAATGAAAGACTCTGTCGGCACATTTGCAATGTTGTTATGAGAATGGCACATTTGCAGATAGCTGTAAAGATAATTGCAAAGGCACATGGCTGTGGAGTGTCAATAATTAAAGTAGAAAATGAGAGTGGAAGGAGGAAATAAAATGTATGTCTGTAGGTAAAGAAGTCTTCACGATGCATGTGACTTTTCTGAATATTGAAAATCCATCGTTGAAGCCTATTCTGCTTAAACTTTTGTCCGCCATCCATCGGCAACCTACCTAAACACCTTATCGCATTGTGTGGCCCTCCCTTTGTTGCTCTGGTTTCCATGTCTCTGGCTTCTCTTCCCCTATTTCTTCTTCCTGTGGCGACAGCTAACCCTCACCCTCCCTTGGCTGTCTTTGAAAATGAAAACAAGAAATGGCTCCTGCAGCGGCAACAAACCCTCACGACAATGGTGGAAGATAAACAAGATTAGGGTTGAGTAGATATTAGGTTAGATTTATTTAGTTTTTAGATTTTATTTATTCATTTATATGATAAAAATTGTTTGACTATTCCAACAACATAAAATAAATATTATTTAATTTTATTCAATTATTAATACTTAACCTACAATAATATAATTTTAATTGTTTGCATGTGTTTGGGGGTGAATTTTTTTGGTGACAATATGCTCAACTATTAGATCAAGTGTAACTAAAGATTGGGTGTGGTGATTCACTATGATTGGTAGGGGGTTCGAAAATGGACATTTTGAACACTTTTTGTAAATCGGTTTAAAAAACTTATCAAAACTGATGATGACGACCCAAAACCTTAGTTATAAGCCTTTAACTCATCATAGAAGATGCTATAAAAATTTTTATTGTTTTTGACATTGTTATGTCTACTTTTGACAAGCACAAAGTTAGGGTGCATGACTACTGGGTCCTCTCCCCTATCATTTACTTTTTTTAAGTTATTTTAATAAATGTTAGATATCAGATTATTTTATTAAAAGTTTGTTAGTATGTGGTAAATTTCAATTAGAGCATATTTTTTAATATGAATTTTGGTTAAGCTAAAATAGTAAATTTAAAAATTGTATGATAAATTTAATTATTTCAATGTAATTTTTATATATATATATTTGTATTTAGTTTTTTTCTTTTTTTCTTTTTCTTAGATAAAAAATATTTTAATTATGGTAAATATAAATGATTATTAGTTTTATATCTATATAAATAAAATAGGTTCAAAGTTATCTTGGCCAATTAGAAATTTATTTAAAATTACATAGGTATGTTTTATTGATAAAAGAAGTTACTTAAAATATAATGTTAGACATTAGAAAAGGGTATTTATTTTAGTTAGCTCTTATGCTATGACAAGAATATTCTTTTTTTTTTTTTACTATAGTATTTAATTTTATACCATTCAACATGGGTAATAAAAAAAAGAGTAATAAATAATAAGTTTAGATCAAGACTACTTAGATTTATTTGGCTTTTAATAAAATAGCTTAAATTTTTATTAAGAGGATTCTTTATTAGTTTTTTTTTGGGTAATCTTTATTTGGTTGATATCTAATTTTTTATTTATTTTTATCTATTGGTCACGCCTAGTGACGTTATGACCATTCTAGGCTTGTTGACCTGATTTAACGCATAGTTGACTTTTGGTCAACGATGGTCAAACTATCTTTGTTCGTCTTGATTTTTGAACAAGGTGTTTCCTTCACCCACTTGGAGCTTAGGTTTTCAATTTTGCACCCTTCAGTGATGGTTGACTTTTTGGTCAACCCTAGTTGACTTTTTTGTCAACTATCTCGATTTGTCTGCATGAGCCTTCTTAAGGGCTTAGCAGGCCCTAGAGACTTTCTTTCACGTAATTCAGATTATAGTTGACTTTGTGGTCGATACTAGTTGACTTTTAGTCAACAATTTCGATTTGCATGCCAGACAAAGCTAGTAACTTAAGGGAAACCTTGTAGCTTGCTTTAGAGCTATTTGATGAAGTTTGACTTTTGGTCAAACTTGGTCAACCCTTTTTATTGACCGTTGGACTATTGTCAGACTCTTCTTTATTATCAGTTGCCTATTTATCTTTGCATTGATTTGCGTGCACATAGGGTCTTGTGCCAAATAGTGTTCTCTTCTTAGTTACTTTACTATGATGGTTTGTAGTCACTTTGTAAGGTTTTTAAAAAAATTTGTAGTTGTGTTTTGCTCAACTTTTGGGCATGACATTTTGGTATCAGAGCACGGTTTAGTTAACCTTGGGTACCTAGCCCGCTTCATAGTTTCTAAACTTTTGTCTTGTTATGTGTGTAGGATGCCTCCACTCACTTAATTAGCTCGTAGAGGTGGACATAGGCATGTCTCTTTATCCTAGGAAGAGGTACAACAAAAGGTAGAGGTTCAAGAGGAGAACTAGGTTTTGCTCCCCGAACCACCTCCTAATGTGAATGCAGAATTACTTCAGGTCTTTCAGAACCTTGCATGGACTTATTCTTGATCGTATGCCTCCAATTGTAACACAGAATGTACAATAGGGTACAGAAGGACATGGGTCCTCAGCTAGGGAACATAGTAGGAGTCTTCCTTCTAGACTTGCAGAGGTTCAGGCCGAGCCTCGGGGTTGGTTCCATCAAGGGACCAAAACCTCCACCTAGAGATGAGATTCATATATATGAGAGACCACCTCCTAACACAGGTGATCGGATTAGAGAGTTGATTCGAATTAACCCTCCACCTATTGCAGGATCTATTGAGGGTACAGAGGCTGAATCTTGGCTTATAAGCCTTGGACGATGTTTTGGATTGTGCCCTTATGGGAGTAATCTTAAGGCACATATGGCAATTCATCTTTTGCGAGAGACAACCTCCACATGGTGGAGACAAGAAGAGTTCAAGGGCCACATTGTTATGGACACACTCACTTGGAAAACCTTCTTGGAAAGGTTTAGGGTCTGATACTTGTCAGAGCAGTTCTGTTAGCGTCATATAGATGAATTTCATGATCTACAATAGTGAGGACTTTCAGTGGCTCAATATGAGAGAAAATTTCTTGAGCTCCTCCCTTATGTAGAGTACATGAAGGATGAAAAACTTTAGGTAAATCTCTTTATCAAGGGATTGAACCACACCATATCCGGCATGGTATGCATGACTCCACCAAGAGACTTATGTTACACAGTTGAGAGAGCAGTCATTGCTGAGGATATTAGTGGAGGATCTCAGAACCGTAACTCCACACCTCAGAATTTGGGTTATCAAAAACCCCCTTGGAAGGGTAATCACAAGAATAATTTAGGGAATTTCAAAGCCCCACAACCTCAGCAGAAATAGCAACAGTCCTAGTAGAGTCAGGCACCAAAGCCACCTCAAGAACAACAAGGCTCAAAGCCCAAGCAGTGGAACTCTTAGGGTCCCAAGAAGGGATAGAAATCATAGGCCCCTTATACACCCCCAGCATAGTCACAGAAGCCCTATAAAGGGGGTTTATAGTGGGTCTACACAGATAGGAGGATCGTAGCAGTTCAGGCCTTAGGGCATTCAGGTTCAGAATCAAGGACCGTGTTATACTTGTGGTGCCATGGGGCACATATCCAGAGAATGTCCTCAGAAGGGCAATCAGTGGGCAGCAATGTTTGGGCCTACAATTGGGGACATGGGTCAATCCCATAGATTATTTGCAGCGGTTGACAACCACCAAGTTGAGCATCAAACTACAGTCATTGAGGCATCAGGTATGATCAGAGGTAGTGCAGTTTCTATCCTTTTTGATACTAGAGCTACTGACTCCTTTGTTTCTCCATTGGTCGTGGAGCATTGCGGGGTTAGTGGCAGCTAGGCAAGACGTTAGATGGGAAGTTGAGTTAGCTTTCGGAGCTAGAGTATCAATTACCTCTTTGGTTAGGGAGTGCCCAATTTAGATTGGTGGTTTGACCACCTCAGCAGACCTTAGAGTTACACCTCTTAGATCTTACGGACTAGTTCTTGGCATGGATTGGCTATATGCTCACAGGGCCAAGCTATATTTTTGTAAGAAGTTGGTCAAATGTTTGGATGATGATGACAATGCTACTGTGATATCTGGAATCTAGAGGCTGATATTTCTTCATATGATCTCTGCTATGTAGCTTAAGTGAAGCATGCGGAAGGGATGTTAGATGTTTACTATCACCATCAGTGATAGGGAAGATGAGGCAGAAAAGGAAACTCATTAGATGACCATCCCATACTACAAGAGTATGTAGATGTTTTTCCTTTGGAGCCACCTAGTATGCCACCTCGAAGAGCAGTAGACTTTCATATAGACCTTATACTAGGGGAAGAACCAGTTTCCAGAGCACCTTATAGGATGACCACTAATGAGCTTAATGAGCTCAAGTCACAGCTTGAGGAACTATTAGAGAAAAGACATATTCATCCTAGTGTCTCTTTGTGGGGTGCACCTGTGATCTTCATGAAGAAGAAGGGTGGATCTCTTAGGCTGTGTATGGATTACCAATAGTTGAACAAGGTAACCATCAAGAATCGGTATCCACTTCCTAGGATTGATGACCTATTTGATCAGCTTCAGGGCACCAGAGTGTTCTCCAAGATTGACCTTAAGTTAGGGTATCACCAATTAAGGATAGTGGATAATGATATCCACAAGACCGTATTCCGCACCAGATATGGCCACTATGAGTTCCCCGTGGTTCCATTTGGTCTTACAAATGCTCCAGCTATATGCATGAGTCTTATAAATGGAGTATTTCATAATTTCCTTGATAATTTTTTGGTGGTATTCCTTGATGATATCTTGATCTATTCGAAGGATGAGAGAGAGCACAAAGAGCACCTGAGACAAGTTTTTGTAGTGCCTTAGAGAAAATCAGCTTTATGGAAGCTTGTTGAAATGTGCCTTCTTCAGAACAAAGGTCAAGTATTTGGTCCATGTGATATCTGGTGATGGGATCTCTGTAGACCCATCAAAGATTGAATCCATCATGAATTGGCTAGCACCTACTTCAGTAACTGAAGTGATAAGTTTCATGGGGTCTAGCCAATTACTACAGACGGTTTGTTGACAGGTTCTCTCGAGTAGCACACCCTATTACATCTCTTTAGCAAAAGGGAAAGAAGTTTGAGTGGACTGAGAAGAGTGAACGAGCTTTCCAGGAGCTCAAGAGAGCATTGACCAGTGCACCCATTCTTGCTATGCCAGAGCCTTCAACAGAGATTGTAGTTTGCATAGATGCTTCCTTAGATGGTTTAAGGGCAGTTCTTATGTAGGATGGGGTGAGCTATAGCCTATGAGTCCAGGAAACTAAAAACTCATGAGCTCAACTACCCTACCCATGATCTCAAACTTGTAGCAGTAGTGCATGCTTTAGTAAGATGGTGACACTTCCTTTTAGGACATTAATTCGAACTTCATTCAGACCATTAGAGTCTATAGTGCATCTTCACTCAGCCAAACCTCAATGTTAGGCAATGAAGATGGATGGATTTCTTGTGTGAATATGATTTTTATGTTCACTACATCAAGGGGAAAGAGAATGTTGTCACAAATGCCTTGAGTAGGAGACGACAAAAGCTTTCTTCTATGTCTACAGGCATAGATTTGAGAGATTGTATTCTTCATAAAATATTTAGTTTTTTTCTTTTTTTCTTTTTCTTAAATAAAAAATATTTTAATTATGGTAAATATAAATGGTTATTGGTTTTATATCTATGTAAATAAAATAGGTTCAAAGTTATCTTGGCCAATTAGAAATTTATTTAAAATTACATAGGTATGTTTTATTGATAAAAGAAGTTACTTAAAATATAATGTTAGACATTAGAAAAGGGCATTTATTTTAGTTAGCTCTTATGTTATGACATGAATATTCTTCTTTTTTTTTCCTACTATAGTATTTAATTTTATACCATTCAACATGGGTAAAAAAAAAAGAGTAATAAATAATAATTTTAGATCAAGACTATTTAGATTTATTTGGCTTTTAATAGAATAGCTTAAATTTTTTTAAGAGAATTATTTATTAGTTTTTTTGGGTAATCTTTATTTGGTTGATATCTTATTTTATTTTATTTTTAATCTATTGGTCATGTCTAGTGACGTTATGACTGTTCTAGGCTTGTTGACCTGATTTAACACATAGTTGACTTTTGGTCAACAATGGTCAAACTATCTTCTTTCATCTCAATTTTTGAACCAAGTGTTTCCTTCACCCCTAGAGCTTAGGTTTTCAATTTTGCACCCTTCAATGATGGTTGAATTTTTGGTCAACTATCTCGATTTGTCTGCATGAGCCTTCCTAAGGGCTTAGCTGGCCCTAGAGACTTTCTTTCACGTAATTCAGAGTATAATTGACTTTATGGTCAACACTCATTGACTTTTAGTCAATTATTTTGATTTGTGTGCCAGACAAAGCTAGTAACTTAAGGGAAACCTTGTAGCTTTCTTTAGAGCTATTTGATGAATTTGACTTTTGGTCAAACTTGGTCAACCCTTTTTGATTGACCGCTGGACTATCGTCAAACTCTTCTTTATTATAAGTTGCCTATTTATCTTTGCACTGATTTGTGTGCACATAGGGTCTTGTGCGAGATAGTGTTCTCTTCTTAGTTACGTTAGTATGATGGTTTGTAGTTGCTTTGTAAGGTTTTTTAAAAAAATTGTAGTTGTGTTTTGCTCAACTTTTGGGCATGACACCTTGTTACAAGAGTGACAAATGACTGGAGGCCTTATATTCCTCGACGCATTGACATGAGTCACCATTTTACATTGTCTAGCTTAGTGACCATTATAGTTACATATCTGACATGTAACATTATGAGAACTTCTTACATTTGACTGATTCTGATTTCTTTGATTATACTGAGTCCTGTTCTTCTGACTTGTCTTTCAATTCATAGCTCTATGACCAAATTTATTGCATGAATAACAATAACCATTAAAAGGTCTTACCTCTGTACAGTTCCTTGCTATGTGTCCATGCTTGTTACATGCATAACAAGTGTTGTCTAATGGCTTGCACTCATTCTTAGGTGGTTCAATATGATCCTTAGTCTGACTTCTAGTCTCCTTAGCATCTGAGGTGCCTTCTGGTGGTTTCATTCTTGCTCGCATGTTATCAATCTTATTTTGTGCTTCATTATATCCAATGCAACTAGTATCTCCTTTAGCTCTTCTTGCATACAATTGAGATTCTATCAAATCAGAACTGGTGTGTAATTTGTCAATGTGATTCTTTGCTTCTTTCAATTCAGATTTCAAGATTTCTTTGTTGTTTCTTAGCTCCAAGATTTCCATGTTTTCTTGCCTTAATTCCTCATTGAGTTGAAGGTTCTCTTTGACCAATTCTTCATAGACTTCCTAATTGTTAATCAGCTTATCATCAAATTTTTCAAGTTGTTCTTTTAAGGATGCTTTTTCTTCATTCATCTTTTTGACCATTATCCCTAAATCACTGGTAGGACATTCTTTCAAATCCTTTCTTAGCCTTTTGATAACTAATTGAGCATCACTGAGTTTTTCTTTTAGTTCTTCAATTTCTTTTTCAGATTTATCCAGGTCTTCAAGAGAAACTTCTAGATTTCTTTTCAGATGTCTCATTTCTACTTTTTCCATGATCTCCTCAAGTGGTTAAACTTCTTTGCTGAGGACCAGAGCTTTGATACCAATTGTTAGGAATGGGAACACTAAGAGGGGGGATGAATCAATGTTCACTATATTTTATCTTTTCCCTTAATCTTTAAATTGAACTTAAATGCTTAAGTACTGAAATGAACATCCACATAAACATGAAACATGAAATCAGCACATAACATCAATATGGTTATGGGGAAACCCAAATAGGCAAAAACCCCAGTGGGAATTGACACCCACTAATATTCTATACTAGTGTTTTATGATCCTTGTTAGAAGATTCATAACCCTGCTAGGAGTTTCTTTACAGTGTATTAAGTACAGTAGGCCTTGTCAAGGGTCACCCTGTTAGGAGTCTTTCAAAATAGTCCCTGTTAGGGTAGTGGATGCACTATCCTAGAGCTCACTACTCAAGTGGTGAAGGCTACAACCTTCTGATCTCAGATACACACAATATCTGTAGGATGAATTGTCACTATGACACTACTTGTCTGATCAGTTCCTTTGATGCACTGATGCTTGACCTCTTGCAAAGCTCTAATACATATTATATAATATTTTCACACTTCTTCTCTACTTATCACAACTCTATATCAACTTCCATACCAATTACAATAGACGCATCTCATATTTATATGCACATACAAAAAAAACAACTAGGTCATCCCTTTAACCGATTACATATAATGCTTCCAATTGAATTGGCTCAAGCGTGTTTACAAAAAAACATATTTACATGTCAGAAACCTAATTAAAATAGGTGAATAGCCTTTACAACATTATAATATAGCCACAAATCAAAATGCTAACAGTTGGTTGCTTACTCTGTTCTTCTATGGCATACACTGGTTGTGTAACTTCAACTGTCTATAACTTTGGCATACTTGCATATCTAATCATGTGCTCATAGAATAAGAATGAATATAGTCTAACCAACTTATCTTCTAGGGTGCATACCATAACTCAATCATACACATGTGTGTTGATGCTCTGAGCTTCAGGTACTCTGTACACTATCTAGTCTTCAACACTTAGCCAATTTCTGATCTTCTCATCAAGTGTGCTGACTCCAAACTACTATATGACTTTGTTTCCATAATGAAAACACTATACTAAGCCATATACACTAGTATAGCCTACTTTCCAAAAAATTCTATCATGCATGAGTGAATACATGACACATCTAAGGAGAATCAAAAAATTCTAAGTGAAAATAAAAGACTCAAAGAAGAGAAAGAGAAATTGAAGAATGAATCAAAAACTAAGAAAGATGCAAATGAAAATTTGAAACAATACAATGAAATTTTTCAAAATATTGATGAACAATTGAAGAGACAAATATATGACACAAAGACCCTACCAGTCTTGGGTACACTGGTTAAGGAACATTTGAAACTGGTGAATCATCAAAATATGAACTTGAGAAGCCACATATAGATCAAAAGGTAGATCCAAGCAATTCAGGTAAGAAACTTGACATACCTACTTGTTATAACTATGGAAAGCCTAGTCATAATACAAATGTGTGTAGGATCAAATTGGTGATTAAACCTTATACCTTTGATGGTTATTTCTATAATTGTCACAACTATGGTCATACTTCTTATGAATATAGATCTAAATCTAGCATTAGATATAGCAATAGATCTAGTAATGAGAGATTTTATGGATATTGTTTTACATGCAATAATTATGGACATAAAGATGAGAATTGCAGGTCTAAAGTGTATGTTCCTAGGTCTCCAAACAAACTGGTAAGCCCTTATCAAAGGGAAAGAAAATTTAATGTCACATGTTCAATATGTGGTAACTATGGTCATTTAGTGATGGGTTATAGACTAAGAACATAGAGAGAAAATGTTGGACCTTGGAGGTCAATTGGTATGGAATGTTTCCATTGTCATAGGATAAGTCATCTTGCAAGAGAATGTCATCTCAGGAACTAGTCACCCAACCAGTTAGAAGATAGAAGGGGTAAGAATATTTTTGATGTTGAGGAAGTTGGTCAAGAGATGAAGATCTAGAGGAAGGCAAGAGAGAAATAGGAAGAGATAAAATCATTTGAAGATAATTTACCATCCTTTTTGTGCAGAGGATTCTTCTTCAAACTAAGCATATTATTTTCTTAGGGGGATCACTTATAGAAAAATCCTTTACTAATCTCCTAGAATTATGAGTGGTAATATCTATATGAACATTATGGTGTAACATGCTATGATTTTGGTTTTGATAAAACTTTTTGAATTTTTTGATAATTTTGTCTCGATCTCATTGAGTTTTCATGATATATATCCATTTATAAGTTGATATCAGTTATAACAATTGGAGTACCTATCAGTGGATATGTAATAATTGGTGATATGACACTATTCATACTGTTGGAAAAGCATTGTTTTACCATCAAAAGCACGTAACATCTATATCTCAATGATAAATAGAGGGAAGTAATTTCACTTTTTTACTTTTACATTCATTTAAACATTTGAGAGCTATTTTGAATGTCATCATGCATAGTTTGAATTTGAGCTAAGACATTTGAGCCTAATTTACTAACGAGTTTTCATGAGCCCTAACCACTGTATTGTGAATTATCAATCTAGTTCATAGATGGATTTGTGTTTTATTATAATTGGTTGAAATGGAAAGAAGATTCGATACTCCTATTTTGATGAACATCATTGAGAAGCCTCAACCCTTTTTCAAGCTCCATCTGATCAAAGTGACTAAGATTGATATGACTAGTTCTCTATCTATGATTACTCCATGAGTGTGTTTGTTCGAGGATGTTTGGTTGTATGTTCATTGCAAGATTGAAGAATTGGGAGTTGGATCTATCAAGGTATAATATGAGGATATGTGTACCGATGGTGTATTGAGAGATGAACACAAGCATCTACAAGTGAAAGGTTTAAAGTATGAGGTGGAAATTTCCACTAAATTCAATCCTAATTGGATACACTATGTGTTAAGAAGAGTGCATGATCAATTTATTTGGTTGGACAAGGCACATAATATTTCAAAGACAATGATTCACAGAGTTAGTAGATTTTCAATGCAAGGATTTGAATGCACATTGAGAGTGGTTTCAACATATTTAGTTACTAAGATATATTGGATATTACTAATGCATGGGTGGTAATTGAGACATGTAATATGTTTAATCACTGCATTACTGAATGGGCACTCATACTATTGTCATTTTTTTTTGGTCACTAATGTCAATATATGCTTCTATGAAGGAACTAGCCTAGTAATATTAGTGTGTGGATGTTTCAAATACTGTGAAGTTAGATGAGAGTTTAGATGGATGGTGTGATCTTATATCTATGATTGCATCATTAATTGATCCATATTAAGAAAGATACAACTATTTTGGTAAAGACTGGTCACTGGACTATGACAGTGAGAATTGATAGAGTTAGTCTCTGAGTTTTTGATATAGATTTCAGAGGGATTAGATTCAAGGTATGCGATCTTGAAGGATGATGGAAGAGGTATTGATGGATTTTCATTGGTTAATGCAAGGTCTGGAATGATTGGTGACATCATCTATGGTGTGTACTATGTGATGGCTTATTCTGAAGCCAACTCAGGGAATGAAGTGTGTCTTGTTTGGCAAGCATAATTCAAGGATATCGATCCTTAATTATTTTAATGTAATCATTGTAAACTTGTTTTAGATACCATGTGTATCTTAGAAATGGCTTATGTAATTTTTTGTAATTAGGAAAGCCTTATGGTCTGACCTATTCTTGGTAAAATGTAATAAGGTATAAATGAAAGGTCTTCTCTTTGGAAAATACATGGATGTGATATATGTGATATAAGGACATTAAAAACTTGTTTCTATTATATGTAGAGAAGAGGATTATTGGTGGACTTCATTGGAACTGATCAAGAAAAGACAGTTGTTGGAAAATAATTCAAAAGATTGTGTATTTCTTCATATACACTTGTTGCAAACTAGTGAGTTCAGAAGGTGGACTTAACCTTCCTTGGGTAGTGAGCCCTCTTTTGTTCTTGACTCCTAATAGGGTCTATCCTCTAACAAGGACTATGTACTATAATTTTTCAATAAGCTCCTAACAGGGCTATATCTTCTAACAAGGATTACTATACTCTCAGCACATTATTTGTGGGTGCTAATTCCCACCGGGGTTTTTACCTTTAATAGGGTTTCCCTGAGACCAAAATTATATGTTATTGTTTTGGCACTCATTATGTTCATAAGATCTATTATTGATAAGATTAAAAGTTTAAAAGTTTAATATTCTATCATACAACTAATTCACCCCCCCCCCCCCCCTCTAAATTGTATTGTGGACTGTTATTCCTAACAAGCTAACCAAATCTAAAAAGGATGATAGATCAATGAGTATAGATGATATTAAAGATAAAGAAGCTCATTTCACATCTATTGTGATAGGCTATCAGGTATATCAATCAAGCAGAGTTAACAACGTACCCAATGATGCTATCCATGTTGGTTATCAGATATTGAAAGTGTTAGAATGGGGTTGCCGTTGCACCAAAAGACCGATTTTGTCAATGCCTGATACAACCACTCAACTTATAGTACATAGGAGGTGGTTACACCCTTGTCATGAATCTCAAGGGGAGTGTTGTACATTTTTCCAACAATCTCTCCCTTGGCATTACCCAAGGGTCTGACGATTCGAACCTATGACCAAGCTCTGATGCCACTTATTAGAGTGGGGTTTCCATTGCACCAAAAGACCGATCTGTCAATGCCTGATACAACCACTCAACTTATAGTACATAGGAGGTGGTTAAGCCCTTGTCATGAATCCCGAGGGGAGCACTGAACATTTTTCCAATAGAAAGATGATTTAGTGTATGATTTATGCAAGATGATCAAAAGTCACTTTTTGGCAAACATGGAGAAGATAAAGAAAGACATGAAGAAATCATTCAAGTATGGTGCCCTACTAGTATGTATTTTTTTCTACATCCAAAATTTCTTCTCTGGTAGAGGAAATGTTGTTTGATCAAAGAAAAAACTAGTAGTTGTGCAAATAAGTGAATTTATTAAGGAATTGGGTGAGAATTTTAACAATGTTATGTTGGGTTATTTCAAATATTTCCAAGCTGATATGCATAAATGTGAAATAATTCTAGCTATCATAGTATAAAAATATAAGGATGATATATGTTTTCTAGTATATATAGATTCATGCAATATGTTGGCGGTTGAACTTGGAACCTAGTGGGTTCCACCTATGGGTTATGAAGTAGAAGGTTACTTAGTGAGACTACATGAAAATTAGTTAATGTCAAAACCTTTGGATAAAAAATCATAGAGATTTGGAACATATGAAGATGCATTTTCTCAAATTAATATGGAACTAAATAAATTGGTCATTGAAAGGAAAACTAGAAGGATTATATTTAGCCTAGAACATAAATTTGGTAGTGATGAAGTAGGTACATCTAGTAATACTAAAGTTATAATTGAAGACCCTTCATCCAACATTCCATCCTCATATGAAAAGTGAAAAAAGGTAGAGTAAGCCTAGAGAAAAGGAAGTTGAAACTAAGAAGGAATTAGTAAAGAAGACATACAAGAGAGAAAGAAAATCCACAGATAAGAAGAGTCATCATAAGGATATTGTAGAAGATGAAGAAGCCAAGATTGGATCAAAAAAGGATGCAAAAGAGTTAAAAGAAAGTGGTAAGAAGAAATCCCCAAAATCTTATTTCATTTCCAAAGACATAATGGATTGTGGTAGAATGGGAGGAGTTGGAAGAAGATATGGATTCTTTAATGATAAAGACAAGAAGAAGATAGAAGACACTATCATATATAGCCTACACAAATTTTTTATGACCCCAAGTGAACTATATCAAACCATACCTCAAGATATTTATGATTTAATAGATGCTACATGTAAAGCTACACTAAAAATAGACAGAGAATTAATGGAGAGAGCACTTATTAAAGTGCAACCTGAGCTGAATCTTGAAGATGTAAAGATATTGGTTGAATCATATAGATAGGGCTTCAAAATAAAAAAAATATAGAAACAAATATATTTTTTGGTATGACACAAATTGTGTACAATGAAACTATGGAGATATGGAGGAAAAAGATGCAAGAAACATAACAAGAACAAAAGGAGGAAAAAGTAGTTGATGAGAAACAAAAGGGTAAAGAATCAATATTTGATCACATTGGTGACACATATACACATGAAGAGATAATAGGTGATTTTATTGTTGATATTCCTAAACAAGTGTAAGACATTGAAGATCAAAATGTTGAATTAACACAAACTAGTAGAGCTAAAGTAGAAACATAACAAATTGGTGGAGATGAGGTTATAATAGAAGACATAAAAGGTAAAGATAATTCTCCCTCACCATCCCCTATCAATCATTAAAAAGGATAGATTTCTAAGAAGATAGAAAAAAAAGTGATAGAAAGTCATAAAGGGGTTGAAGAAGAATATAATGTAAAAAGGAAATTGAGTCTTGGAGAGTCAAGTGTGAAGAAGAAGTAGACACCAGTGCCAATACAAGAATAATAAAAAGAAGAGGAAGAAATATTCACCACACTCGTAGACATAAAAAATTTGGAACCAAAGGATCACAATTGATGAAGAAATCTAAGAGAGATAAGATAAGATCAAACAAGTAAGCTAGAGTAATGAGACAAGATAGAGACATCCTAGCTAAGTTGGGGTGTGAGGTTGAATATGATAAAGATGATGATTTAATAGATAAAATGTATAGATCTAGTGAAAGAAGTCGAGACTACATTGGCTAATTAGGAAAAATATTCACTAAATTATCAAATTATTCAAAGTTTGTAAAAGAATCATAGAAAAAAGAGTTGAAGCTCAAAAGGAACTAGAGAGATTATTCGGTCATCTTGATCCTATTTCAAGCTCAGTTATAGTTTATAGTAGTCAAGTGAAGTAGTTATCTCATAAGGTGAAGTAGATTCAACAAGAACAAGACAATAGGATGATTATTCTAATTGAACTACAATTATTTTTATCCCCTACCATGGAGGTCATACAACAAAATGTGAAGAAGGAAGAAGGGATCCTTGCCTTATAAGACATGAGAACTTTAGATAGTATTGAAGAGCTAGCTTCTAGCTTACTTGAGAAAATTATTTCTTTTGGTCACCTACAAAATTCATCAGAGACATCCTTAGATTTAGCAAAGATAAACTTCAAGACAATCCTTGACAAGATGTAAGTAAACTATGTATAATTGTACATATTTTAGTTTTGCACCTTTGGCATTATTTTCAAAGGGGAAAAATATGATATTTGGGATCATATTGAGAGGTATTTGGTGAAGAAAATAGGGGATAATAAGTATAGGAATAAGTCATTATGAAGATATAGATCGATGAATGAGTAGAGATAGGGGGAGCACAATGTGTTTTCTAGCAATGCCTAAGGGGGATATTGTTTCCATTTTGATGAGTTAGTCAATTGAGATTATGATGTATATTGGTTGCAGTAATAGGAAGTCATTATTTTGGTTTTCATTGATGGAGACTAAGTTAGATCAGTCATGTATCACAATCGGTGAGCTGCGGTGTTAATTCTAAGATTAGATTACTAAGAAAGGAGGGGTGAATCATGAATCTGTCAATTCTCAAATATTTATCAACTAATTTTAACTTTATAATAGCTTTCACAAGATTCACTTTAATAGAAGAAAATGAAATCATAACCATAAGCACATCCAAGAAATAATTAAAACATATGATAAAAAAAAAAATTATCTCATGGAAACCCAAATTAGGAAAAAATCATGGTGGGGATTAGTACCCACTAAATGTTGTACTTTTCTCAAGTACACCCTATGAGGAGCCTAACCCTGTTAGGAGTTTATAAAAGTACTTTTAGGTGCTACCTAGTTAAGGGATTTACCTTTAGGCTTTTTATAACCTTTACCATGTTAAGATTAGCCTTGTTAGAGGACTTCAAACACAATCTAGTGTGCCAGTTTGTTAGAGGATTTACAATAGGGACCTACAAGGATCCACCTAATTAAGGGATTTTGATTGTTGTAACTATCAGGAAATAATAGGAACAATGATCTATAGAATAGCACTACCTCTACTTGATCATATGTAATAAAGTACACAAACACTTATTAACACATGTATCTCTTCTCTAGCTTGATCACAATTTGCACTTCACACCGCACTTTCCCAATACATGATCAACACTAAAAACTCTCAACTTTATTCAATATATACTTTTCATCAAGCCTTTAATTTTTTTATTGTCTTAAAATTCCTCTAAATGGATTACAGTTTAACATTTAATCTTTGCACTTGAACCCAAATCATCAAACAACAAAATTTAATGTGTACCATAAATTTCCAACACCGCATCAGCCATTAAAATGATTTACATTGAATTTTGTGTCCAGGGGTCAAACATGTTTCACCACACACAACCTTCATCTAGAATCTTCTCCACATGCTATAATTGAACAATGTGATGTCATATCATCACCTCTAATATTTAAGACACGTCACCATATCATGACTAACTTAACTGAAACTACTACAACACCTTCACCGATCACTGATCAAATATTTAACAATTGTCACTCAAGAACATAAATACTTCAACCTTTTAACAGTTCAAACTCTTCTCACTGGTCATCTATCCTTAATTTCATTCATCCAAATTTGTTGTGATTGAAACCATAACATACAATCTCTATTAGAAACCATATCATGTAACCGCATTACAAGACACAACAAAGATTTGATAGACTAATCAAATCACCTAATGCTTATCACTAATTGTTCTTAGCAGTTGCATTGTTATACTTCATGTGATCATAACTTTTTTACCAGTCAATCTCAATAGTAGTGGTCATGCATTTAAAATTATGAGACATCTTTGAGTCTACCATACACATTAATCCAACTAAAACTTACCACAACACTTTGATCATCAACCTTATACTTAGCAACACTAGCAACAATAGGTCATTACTTGGCATCAATTAAAAATTAATAAATGACCATCATAAAATCAAATATATACCATGAAAACTTCATAAATCACTTATCATAACATCATAACTTAGCATCAATTATGCCAACAATCTCCCCCATTGGCATTGATGGAAACACTCCCTAATCTTCATGGAAACCTTCAGTTATGCAAATCAATACTAGGAATAGAAAAATGTTCCCACTTCCTCTTTCACTTGAACTGGAAATTACTTCCTCACTTACTCTCCCCCTTTGATAACAATGCCAAAGACATCAAACACACCTTATGTCTTATTTTTGTACCTTTCTCAACTCAACACATCACTTCATGGACTCCTCCCCCTAAGGAGTAGCCTCCCAACATCAATCCAAACATAAAATTATCTACTAGAATACACTTGGATTGATGCAACTAAATCTTATTTTAATTTAGGTCAGATAGGGGAATAACCACTAACTTTTCTCTTAGATACTCAAAAGTATACTTAGGTAATGATTTTATGAAAATATCAACAAGTTGCTCCTTAGTTGGCACATATTCCAATTTTACTTCCTTCTCTTGTACATGTTCTCTAAGAAAATGATATTTGATATCTATGTGCTTAGTCTTAGAGTGCATCAACGGGTTTTTTTATATGTTAATAGCACTTGTATTGTCACAATAGATAACTACCAATTTAGTTACATTTTTTTGAATTCCTTCCAATATCTACTTAACCCACACAACTTGTGTATAATTAATTACAGGAGTAACATATTATGCTTCAGTTGTTAACTATGATATTCAATTTTGCTTCTTTCTTATCAAAGATACAAGCTTATTTCCAAGAAAAAATGTACACCCTATTATGATTTTATGATCATCAACACTTCCTTCCCAATCAGCATCAGTAAATACACTTAATGAGAAATCACCTTTATGTCCATATCAAAGACCATAATCTATAGTTTTCCTAAGATATTTAAAAATTCTCTTTACCACAATCAAATGTGATTCCTTAGGATTAGAATAAAATATAGATACTAATCCAACTACCTATGAAATGTCTATTCTACAATGAACCACATACTATATCTTATCAATCATTGACATATACAAAGTCCCATCCACCTCTTTAGAATCATACACTTTTGACAATTTGCAACCAATTACTATAGGGGTACCAACTAGTTTTGATTCTTCTAACACAAAATTTTTTAATATCTCTTTTACATATTTGTACTAGCTAAAGTAGATACCTTCCTTTAGTTGTTGACCTACAATCCAATACAATTTTTTATCTCGCCGATCATAAACCTCTCAAATTCTTTCCTCATTTCTTCTACAAATGATCTACTCATTTCTTCATTTCCACCAAAAAATGATATCATCAACAAATATTTTTTCAATCAGTAACCTATCATCTTTCTCAATATTCATATATACATTACTATTGTCACTTGTCCTTGTAAAACCAATCTAAATCATATATGAGTGCAATATCTCATACGATGCTCTAGGTGCTTGCTTCAATCCATATAAAGCATTTTGTAATGTACACACCATGTTCTTACCTTCTTCTTTAGAAAATCCTTCTAGATGTTCAATGTATACTTATTCTTTCAATATACCATTAAGAAAATCTGATTTAACATCCATTTGGTATACCTTGAATCCTTTGTAAGAATCATATGGAAGTAGTATCCTTACACCTTCAAGTCTGGCCACAAGTGCAAATTTTTCACCATAATCTAGGCCTTCCTCTTGTGCATATCCTTTTCACACAAATATTTTTTTGTTCCTTATCACTTCACCTTTCTAATTCATCTTATTTCTGAAAATCCACTTACTACTAATTATATTCTTGTCCATCGACCTAGGTTCTAATATCCAAGTTTTTTTTATTATCAATTTTATCTAATTCTTCACCCATAGCCTTCAACCAATCATCATCTTTCAATGCATCTTTTATAGTTTTAGGTTCAAGTTCATATATTAAACATATAATTTCTCTTGTCTTCTTGTCAAGATACCAACATTTTTATCGCCAATAATTTGATTAGATGAATTATTCATTTTCACATTCCTTGGAAACACTAGTTTATATGTTGGAGTACCTTTAACCACTTGAATCAGTTCTTCTTCATTAACCTATTTCTGCATCAGTTCTTCTATAGTTTCCTACTCCACCAATTGTGCATATAAAAATCCATGATAGTCATCAAGTTCCTTTTTGGATTCATCATTTTATTCAGAAAATTCATCTACTCTCACATTAGCACTTTCCACTATCATGTTTTTCTCTTGTTCAGGCACTTTTAGACTTTTCTCTTAGTGGATTATCCTAAGAATACTCATTCATCACTTCTTGGATCAAAATTTCTTAGATGTTCATCTCTATTTATGTAACATCTACTTCTTAAAAAAAATGAAATAACTTATACTAGGGGACCGACCATGCCACAACTCATAAGGATTTTTATTTGTACCTTTCTATAGTTGAACTATGTTTAATGTATAAATAGAAGTTCTTGCCACTTCTCTCCAAAATGTTTGAGAAACACTTTTTGAATCATTAATGCTCTAGCATAATCAATGATAGATATGTTTCTTCTTTCTAGAATGTCATTCTGATGAGGTGTTCTAGGGGTTGACATCTACCTTTTAATTCCATGTTCTTCATAGTATGAAATAAATTCATGTGAAGTAAACTCACCTCCTCTATCAGATCTAAGAAATTTCAAGGTCTTAAGTATCTCCTTCTCCACTCTTTCTTTATAGATCTTGAACATGTGAAAATATTCCAAATTTTCCTTAAGAAATGTTAGTATAACTGATGGTGATGATGACCGATTAAGATCAGAGGTATACAACATTATAGAAGGATTAGATCAGTTATTATCTTGTCATAGATGTCAAGCAATTGATTTCTGGTTTGTATTGAGTTGCAATATCATTTGGAGTATGAGATAAGTTGAGTGAGTTAAGGAAGAATAAGAAGTGAAATGTTGTGAAGTTGAAGAACTTAATTGGGTAGCTAATACAAATCAGACTATGATAGGGTTATGTTGATATAATTATTTTCTACTAAACATTTGATTATATCAATTCGGTAAACAAGATTAGTCAAGTCAGTAAACAAAAAATTTTGGTTACTAAGCAAGAAAAAGTTATTCAATAAAATAAAAGTAAGTTTTGATAAAGTGAAAGGAATCCAAGACACCAAGTCAAAAATTTCAATTACCGAGTGAAGTAAACATAATTTCAGTTGAAGAAAAAGAGTTAGCCACCCAGAAAGGAATAGAAATTAAATAAAAGGATTAGAATGAAATTTAATGATGAGCTCGAAGATTATAATGATGAGGAAGAGGTAGTTGATGAGATCTACGATAAGGAAAATTCAAGGTGATGATCTATGGTATATATCTAAGTGGCCAAAAGTGAAGGTACAAGTTCCAAGAAAGTTCAACTTCTGAGGTGATGATAAATTTTTTTACCAAGCTCTAAATTCATTGAATTTTTTTATGAGCATGATCGGATGGTTGAGATTAATCAAAGGAAAATGTAATAAAGGATATTAAGAGGAAAAACAAAGTCTATGTAAAGGATGAAATTGTATGAAGAGAAGGCTAGAAATTTGAAGGGTTGATGAGTCACCAACTGATGTAGTGAAGAGAAAAAAGGTTGAATTTTGAGTCAAAAAGTTGAGATTGATGAAGTGTTGAAGCCAAGGAGAGTTAAGGAATGAAGTGAAGACAAAGAGTGCACAAGGGATCTAATTAAGAAAAAGGTAGTTGCAGATTTATAGATCAATTTATCTACTACTTCTTATTAATATTTGTAAAAGAAAAATATCTTAACCGAGTGGACCTAATAGTCTTATTGTAAATCCTTGCAAGAGGTGGCATTCTATAAGAGTGTTTGAAGACCTTTAACTAGGCTACTCCTAACAAGGTGAAGATCTTAATAGATCTACAAAAAATCCCCTAATAGGGTCACATTTAACAATGTGTATTGAAATCTTTAACCAAATTGGATTTTAACTGAGCATTCTTTAGAAGAGTATTTCTTTAGTGCGTGACAATTACCATAGTGGTTTTTCCCAAATTGGGTTTCCATGTTAAATACTATTGTTATATGTGTTGAATGTTTACTATGAATGTCATTGTTGGTTGATAAAGTTATTTTACTATTATTGGTTAATATTGAGGTGTGTCTCACCGAGTTGAATCAGAGTAATTTTTTAAGGTACAAAGAATCAAGGATTACTAATTCACCCCCCCCCCCCCTCTCCATAATCCAATAATTGATATCAGAGCTGATTACTCTAAAGGGATAAGTTTGAAAGACTTGAGTAAAAGATCCAAGGATGTATGGGAGAGAAGTACCAAATTTAAACAAGGAGAGTTTCTCTACATGGAAAAGAAGGATGAGATTATACCTATCTAGAATTGGAGAATCTACACTCAACCATTTGGATAATAACTACACTCCACCACCTCTTGGACCTATGATACTTTATTAAATGAGAGAAAAGAAGGAACACAACTCGGTAATGATTGAAATCACTTCTTCGCTGACTGATTTTGAGCTCAATGACATAAATGACTACATTACAATAAGAGAGATGTGGGATAAGCTTTCAATCATTTATGGAGGTGATCTGCATGTACAAAAAGAAAAGGTTGATAGTCTCAAAGGAAAATTTGATGAGATGAGAGTGAAAGAAGAATAAAACATTACACAATATAGTTTCAGAATTAAGGAAGTTTTTAGTGCTATCAAAGGTGTTGGAAAAGTTTGTATGTTTGTAGCTCAAGTTCTTTCTTGATCTACTAGAAACTATTTCCCATTGTAGAAAACCCAAGCCTAAACCACTCTCATCACTAAACTGGGGTGGAACATTAACTGGAGAAGAAGTGGTAAGAAAAATTCTTAGAACTCTTTCACCTAAATATGTTATTTGAGTCTCTACTATTTAGGAACTGATATCCATACCTAATAATACTATTACACTTGATGCCTTGATTGGTAAGATGACTACATTTGAACTTAGTAATTTTGATAATAGTTTACCAAAGATTGAAACAATTTTTAAATCATCTTTAAGCATTGGTAGCTCAAGAAGAGAAAGAGGTAACCATTATAGTTTAGGTGGAAGTGACTATGATAGTATACTAACTGAAGAAAAAGTACAAGAAGAATTGGAAGCACTATTGGCAAAGAGGCTACCGAGAGGAAAAGGAAAGTATAAAGGTAAACTGCCTCTAAAATGTTTTAATTACAACAAGATTTGTCACATTTCATCTAGGTGTCCTAATAATGATAGGAATGATAAAAGTGACAAGAAGGAGAACAGATACCGAAGGTTTAGAGACATCAAGGAAAAAGGAAATAAATCATGCTACCTAGTTGAGGAAGGAATAACCGATGATGAATATGAAGACATGGAAGAAAGTGAGGAAGTGGTCTATGTTGCAATGAAGGATTATTTCAAAGAAGAAAGGTATGAAGATGAAAAAGACCTTATTTCTCATGTTAGAAAACTTAACCCATGGATAATTGACAGTGGTTGTTCACATCACATGACTGGTGACATTGATAAGTTTGAGAATTTAGAAGAATATGATGGAGGATTTGTTAGATTTGGGAATGATGGTCCATGTTCTATAAGAGGAAAAGGATACATTATGATGAATGAAAATATTAAATATGATCATGCTTATTGGGTTCAAGGACTAAAGTACAACTTGTTGAGTGTTGCATAATTGAACAACACTGGTCATCGATTGTATTTTTAGAGCAGAAAAGTGAAGATCTATAATACTACTGGATATTTGATTGGAATTGGTGAACAATCAAAAGGTAACTTATTCTACCTTGATATTGCTACAAAAAAATTGATTTTTTGATAAAGTTGAGGATGTATGGTTATGGCACAAAAGATTCTATCATGTGAACTTTGACAACTTAATTAAAGTGAGCAAGAAGTAAAGACTTAGAGGTCTACTGAAATCAAGCAAGCCTAAAAAAGTTATGTGGAAGGAATGTCACATTGGTAAGATGAAAAAATCAAGTTTATCAAGCAAGTCTTACTCATCTAGTGGTATAATTGAATTAGTTCATACTTTAATCTCTATGGTCCTAGGAGAATACAAAGCTATTATGGTGATCGGTATTTCATTTTTTTTATGACTACTCAAGGATGATGTCGGTAATATTTATAAAAGAAAATCATGATGCATTCCAAATGCTTAAATGGTACAAGGCAAGATTTGAGAAGGAAAAAAGTGAGAAATTGAAATTTTTAAGATAAAATAGAGGAGGTGAATTTATCTTTGATAAATTTACTATCTTCTACAATGAGAATGGAATCAGAAGACAAGTCTTTGCACTGATAAATCCACAACAAAATGGCATAGCTTAAAGAAGGAACAAATCAATTGTTTATTGTGCTAGAAGATTATTGATTGAGAAAGAGGTTACACAAATATTCTAGAGAGAATCCATTAGTAATATAGTTTACACCCTCAATCAAGTACAATTTAAGAAAGGTACAAATAAAACTCCTTATGAACTCTAGTATGGGCATACACCTAATCTTAGCTACTTTAAAATTTTTGAAAGTAGGTGTTACATTCTGAAGAATAATAGGAATGGAAAGTCTGATTCTAAAGGAGATGAAGGTATACTCCTAGGATACTCCACAAAGAGAAAAGCTTATAAATTTCTGAATAAGGATACTAAAAAAATTGTGGAAGGTGCAAATGTGAGAATTGATGAGTTTGTAGAAATAAATGACTAAAATAGAAAAAAGGAATTGGAAGATTATCAAAGATTTGTATATGTACAAGAAGTAATTTCTAGTAATTTACTCAAGCTGCAAGAAGAAACTGAGGAACCAATTGAGCCTCCAATGAGAGATAAAAATATTGAAAATGAAGGAATGGCATAGTCTACCGAGTCTATTTTAGAAAAATATGTGAGAAGACATCACTCACTAAGAAAAATAATTGGAGACAAGAATGCAAGATTCATGACAAGAAGTAAGTTGAAAGATAATACATGTTTGATTTTTGAATTTGAGCCAAGACTAGTCAAGGATGCACTTGAAAATGAAGATTGGGCTAATGAAATGAAAGAAGAAATTGGTCAGATTGAAAAGAACAATACTTTGTCACTAGTACTGAGACTTAAGGACAATAATGTTATTGGTTAAAAGTATATTTCAGGAATAAACTAAATGAAAATGGAGATGTGATAAGGAATTTAAGCAAGATTGGTTTGCAAAGGGTATGCACAAGAAGAAGGTATTGACTATCATGAGACATTTGCCCCAGTTTCAAGATTAGAACATGTGAGAATTTTACTTGCATATGCTACTTATAAAGGTTTCAAAGTTTATCAAATGGATGTTAAGTCTGCATTTATTAATGAAATTATTGAAGAAGAATTTTGCATTGAACAACCTAAAGGATTTGTTAAGGATACTAAAAATGACATAGTATGAAAACTACACAAGGAACTATATGGTTTCAAAAAAGCACCCTAAGCATGGTATGAAAGGTTGCATGCATAATTAATCAATATTGGATTTCAAAGAGCAAGTGACAACAGTAGTTTATATCTAAAATGTGATAATAATGGTAAGATTTTGATTGCTAAAATATTTGTTGATGATATCATATTTGGAGGAAATGAGTCAATGTGTAAATCATTTGATGAGGAGATGAGAAAGGAATTTGAGATGTCCATGATAGGAAAGATTAAAAAATTATTGGAATACAAATTTAGAAAGTCAAAGATGGGATCTACATCACACAGTCAAAGTATATCAAGGAGATCCTAAAGATATTAGGCATGGAAGGGTCAAAACCATTTGATACATTGATGGCTACTAGTTACAAATTTTCAAAAGAATATGAGACAAAGGAAGTAAATGAAACACTCTACCAATCAATGATTGGTAAGCTTTAGTATGTTGTAAACAACAGACCTGATATTTCTCATGTTGTTTCTATTGTTGAAATATTTTCTTCCAATCCAAAGAAAAAATACATGTCTGTAGTCAAAAGAATATTTAGATATATGAAAGGGACTTAAGATTTTGGTCTACTATACAAGAAAGGAGTAGATTTTGATCTAAAGGTGTACACCGATGCTGATTGGGTTGGAAACATTGATGATAGGAAAAGTACAAGTGGGGGAACTTTATTCTTAGGAGAAAGGTTAGTTACATGGCTAAGTAAGAAACAGAGTTGTATTTCACAGTCTACTACCAAGGCTAGGTATGTTGCTGCATCTATGAATTGTTCAAACATTTTTTGGATTTGAAAGCTACTTGAAGGTATGCAAGAGGAGATTACTAATCTAGTTACTATTTACTATGATAATATAAGTGTTATCAACATATCAAAGAATTTGGTGATGCATTCAAATACAAAGTACATTTCTATCAAGTATCATTACTTGAGAGAACAAGTTCAAGACAAGCATGTGATATTGCAGTATCTAAATTCAAAAGAGTAGATAGAAGATATATTTATCGAGCCAGTGTTGAATGATGCTTTTGAGTTTACAGGTAAATTAGGGGTTCTTCCCCTATCCAATGTTCACCAAGGTAAGATGAATTCTACATCAATTCAAGGATTCATTAGAATATCTATTTTGTGAGTTGATGATAGTGTTCACTCTTTGGGTGATGCCTAAATTTTTGAAATATTTTTATGTATGAAATGATAAATTAGTACATTTGAGGTATGTTCACTGCTTGAACAAATTTTTTAGGAGTATGTGTCTTTGGCATTGTTGTCAAAATGGGAGAATGTGCTATTGAAGGAGAAGACTTCTATTGATGACTACAACTGAAAGAGGGAGAATATGCAATTGACTACAAAAGGAGAATAAAGAAAGAAGAGAGAAGAAGATAAATCTCAAAGGGAGTAAAGGATAAAGACAAGTCAATAAGTGTTTCCAACATCAATTGACAATGAGTGTTGCCATCAATTCCAAAGAGGGAGATTGTTACTATAACTAATGGTGGTGGTGATGATGATGATGATGACCAACTAAGATAAGAGGTGTACAAGATTGTGGAAGGATTAGATCAGTTATTATCTTTTCATTGATAAGAAATTAATTTCTGGTTTATATTAAGTTTCTATATCATTCAGAGTATGATATAAGTTGAGTGAGTTAAGGAAGAAGAATAAGTGAAATGTTACGAAGTTGAAGAACTTAATTGGGAAGCTAATATAGATTAGACTATGATAAGGTTATGTTGATATAATTTTTTTCTACTAAACATTTGATTATATCAAGTCGATAAAGAAGATTAGTCAAGTTGGTAAAAAAAATAGTTTGGTTACCGAGTAGGGAAAATCCATTCGTTAAAAGGAAAGTAATTTGTGGTAAAGTGAAAGGAAATCAAGAAACTGAGTAGAAATTTTTAATTACCGAGCTAAGTAAATAGAATTTCAATTTTAGAAAAAGAGTTATCCACCGAGAAAAGAACATAAATTTAATACAAGGATTAGAATGACATTTAGTGATGAGCTAGAAGATTCTAATAATGAGGAAGAGTTATTTTATGATATCTATGATTAGGAAAATTCAAGGTGATGATCTATGTTATAGATCTAAGAGGAATCAAAGAAATTTTATAAGGTACAAAGAATCAAGGATTACTGATTCACCCCCCCCCCCCCTCCCTCTTTGTAATCATGTTATACACTAAGTTTGCACCCTATTCAAGCTCTCGTAGTCTTGATAACCTAGTATAACATGCGAATCATCTCCAAGTTGTGGGACCTATGCTAACTAAGATGAGACCTCCAGGTTCTAGGCTAGTTCCTCTTGGATAATCACCTTAATTTTCTTCTTAATAGGAAAGTAAATCTTTGAGGGAAAAGGGATAGAAGGAATGTTGAAAGGGAAATAACTAAAAGCAAACTATACTACTAGGCGATACACCGAAAAGACATGAACACAATATATTGACCAAATTAGCATGAAAGCTCTTAGATCTAATAGGAAACAATCTTCCTAAATAGGCTTGCATAAGTGTTTCATAGAGGGGTCTGAACAAAAGACACAGACTGTGACCTACAAGTAAATGTTCTCTTCAGCAAAAGGGCAGAGGAATGAGACAAAATGACAAGGGGTTGAAGTATACCCACAAACTCATTCAAATCAAATCAGACACAATAGTACATAAATAAGCTAAAAGATAGAAGGCCTCTAGAACTCCAATATTTCTCTAACAAAGCCAATATATCATATTCAATAAGAGAAATATAGACAAGGGAAAGACCTGAGGGTAGAGAAGATGCCACAGAAAGCCTCTATTGAATCTGATAAATCAATGAAAGCTTACAAACTGAAAGAGCCAGAGGGCAGAACAAATGCCATGGATAACTCCTAATAAAGAAAAAATATTTTTACAATTGTAAACTCTGAGCTTGAAAAGCTCCAAAAAACTAATATATACATCTCCTTTGCACATAGGCAGGAGCAAAAATCAATTAGGGTTACATAGATTTTCATATAATAATCAAAACCCTAAAACTATCATTTCTAATCATAAATGCATCATTTTCATATACAAGCCTTAAATCTAATTTCCATCACCATAACTACTTGCAGACAAGCCACCTTGATCCATCTACTTCAATGCAAGTTGAAAACCTCACGCCACCACCATGACTTTATCTCTATAAGTTTGGTTCAACATAAATGTTCAAATCTAATCTTCGTAAATATTTTTCCCAACTGTAATCATTCTGAAGAAATCAATTCCAAACTGCCCCCCT
This sequence comes from Chamaecyparis obtusa, assembly GCA_027943335.1. Taxonomy (NCBI): domain Eukaryota; kingdom Viridiplantae; phylum Streptophyta; class Pinopsida; order Cupressales; family Cupressaceae; genus Chamaecyparis; species Chamaecyparis obtusa. Next base: position 237,451 of record BSBK01008467.1, on the reverse strand, counting down.
TGATTGCATATGGCCAGCTACAACAAACTGACATGAAACCCTACAGAAATATATTTAAATTTGAAAACAACAGCTAGTAGGTTTCAGTTTTAAAACACGACTGTCGATCTCATTATTTACTAGAAAATTGAATGGCCTAGATCATTCTTCACAATAATCACAAGGCCTCACTGAAAATTCATCAGCCACATCACCAGCCTTACAACCAATAAGAAACAAGCACATCAGCAAAAACTGGCACATGGACCCACCTCCTTAGAGCCTTTGGCAATAAAGCAAAATCAATGGTTGTCTCATGATTGCAAGGGACAAGAATATTCCTTACAGTCATGCGACAGCCATAGGATCAAAACAAGACTACCAACTGGGCTCCACTAACAGCATCCATCTTGGCTAATTAAACATGGGCACATCACAATATTAGGCAAGCGAACCCATAATCACCTGATGTCCTTGGAATATTCCCTCTTGTTAGGAGATTACTTGACTAAAGGCAATCTCACAATTGCTAGATAAATTAGAATATTCACTCCTTACTAAGAAATCACCTGACTATGCTTACAAACTTGGGCCCATCTTTCTAGTTGTCTCAATGTTATTTGTCTACACTGTCCAGTCACTTTTGACATCTGACAACTATCTTGACACATATCATAACTTTGCATTTAACCTCAGGCTCTCTTTTTCTTTAGTCACTGAATCTAATGACTTTTATATTAACCCTGACTTAGTCTAGCGATTCAGCGACAAACCTGAGCCCATCCTACCACTTTTCATCATACCACTAGCCATTGATTGATAGGCACCTTGGATCTATCTAGCACAAGACCCACCTAATAAGAGCGCTGAGCTAGAGAGAGGATCGACGGTTGTTGCATGATCACAAGGGGAAATAATATTCCTTGTGATCATGCAACAACCATAAAATTAAGAAGGAAGATAGCCCACTAGGCCCTATCAACATGTGTCACTCTTTCATTCACTTTGACTTCTTTATTAACTCTGACAATAGCCAACTATTCTAGTATTAACTCAACTCATACTTATACACAGATAATCTAGAGATTGGGTGACTGTATAAAATTCTAAGTCTCATGATCTTTTCATAACCCTGGGTTTAATCACGAGACTCCCTGACTAAAGGGAAAAACTTAACCTAGCTTTAATACAAGTTAAAATTGTAGTTAGGGAAAACACCTTAGTCGCCAAATCTTCAGATAATTTCCCAACCCTGGGTTTCATTAAGAGATTGCCTGACTAAAGTGAAATTGTTGAGTCAGTGAATGGGAATGGAATATACTTTTTGACTAGGACATAAAGAGACAAAAGGAAGTCACAGGGTTAGGAAATAGAAAAGAATATTTGGTTGAGCTCTAGAGATCATGCGACGGCCAATCACAAAAAAGTGCACATGTAAAATCAAGACTTTAACTGATCAAAAAAGGTAATGGCAAAATAGAACAGGACATAGGGTTTTTAGGGTTTTTGCCTCTAACGGTCACATTTTCAAATTTAATGGCTACCAGACTAGAGATATAAAAATTTTAGAGATTAGATGAAAAGTCACAGACCCATGAAAATTTCTCAAGGTGTTCAATAGGATTTTACGAGAATTGCTGGATAGAGCCCAACCTCTGGCCAAAATTGTATGGAACAAGAAATTTGGGTAACATTTTGGCGATTTCTGCTAGATGTCAGCCTCCTAGACATTATGGCTAGTAGCCTTAGATGTAATTCATTGGGCATAGGAGTCATCTTAAGAACACAAGGACTTCCTTGACAAAGAGATAGGTAGAGGAAGGAACAAAACTATGCTCGAGCACTTCTTGAAAAGTAGGGAAACTAACCTAGAAAATTGGAAGAAAGAAGGAAAACTAACCTAACCTAAACTAACTAGTATAGAAAATTGGTCAAAAAAAACCATTCACTGGTAGGCTAAAATAACTACCCTTCCTCATTAGGATATTTTGCATTGAGTGCATAAGGATAGCTACAAGGATATGAGGCACATAAAAAAATTTCAAATGATAATGAATTGCCTCTATAAAGATAGGATCAAGTTTACTCACCTTAAATTGATAATATGGAGATGTCTCAGTAAACTCATTCTAGGCCAAGTATATGATAGGGTATCCCCTTGAAATTTTGAAGGTAGAACTACCCTTGATGGTTTCTTCTTTATCTTCATGGTCATCCCTCATCATGGATAGCCATGTCAACTCACCCTCCATGGTCAAGGGATCTTCATCTTCTTTTAAACAAGCTAAGAGCTCATCAAAGTTGTCAATATCCTAAAGATCTGGAACTGGCTCCAACAATTTCTCATGTAGTAGCCTCTCAGAAAGAAAACAATCCAAAACTAGGCCTCTTTCCATAGGCACACAACTTTGCACCTCCACTCCAAGGAATAGGGGTTCATCACTCAATTTAACACAAAAAACCTCTATGATGTTGAAAAAATCATATTCTTCAAGGCTTTTGTCTATGCTCTTTTCTTGGAAGACCCTTTCCATGACTTTATCATCCTGCTCAACAAAACTAGGCAACTCATTTAAGAAAAGCACGGCATCTTCCCCTGCATCGATCTCCTATGGATGGTGAACCTTTTGTTTTGATTGACCTTCATCCATAGGTAATGGCATGTTCTCTTCTTCATCATCAACAAAGATGGGTACCTCATCAAAATTATCAACAAAGAGCTCATGCTGGGCATCAATCTCCACTGCTTCACCTTGCTGTCTCAATTTATCACAGTCACCACTCAACACTGATACCTCAAATTTCCTCTCCTCCTCATCACATGAAATCTCATCTACCATAGGTCCTTGCTCTGATACTTGACTAGTATCTTTGAAAAGTCTTGAGATCTAAAGGCTAGGAGGAAGAGTCCATTGGGGTCACCATGGTAGTTCATCATCTTGAGAGACCAGAGGGGCCTCTTGGGATAAATAATTTTCTAGAACAAACTGCTCTTGCAAAGTGGTAGACTGAATCTCAAGCATAGGCTCTTGAGAAGAACTTTTTGCCTTAAAACTTGGGATGTGAAGTTGAAGGGGCTCAAGGGTAGACATAGAAGGAAAACCCATCTTAAAGTTTGGAAAATAATGCTTTGTAGGCTCTTCATGTGTAGGCTCTTGAGAAAAATGGGTCCTCCAGCTTGGGATCTTAGGTTTAGGAGCCTCTTATTCAACAACTTGTAATCTCAGCCTTGCTACCTCAATACCAACTCGGTGATTAATCTCTTCTTGAATTTGGCTCATTTGTTTCTCATCAACAAGAGCCTCTACCACTTGGTAGGGAACTAACCCTTGTTCATAACATTGAGCTTCCATTTCCCACTACTCCCTAATCTCAGACACTTGCTTAATCATATCAAGCAACATATTCTTTATCTTTTCTTTCTCTTTCATTAAGTCTAATCTTTGAGTCTACTTCCAATTAGGCTGAGAAGGGGTGGGTCGATGGTAAGAAGGATGGGGTAGCTAGCTTTGATTTTATTATTGTGCCCATTGTGCCCATGATCTCTCTTGTTGGAGGGTCTACTCATAAGCTTGTGCAGAGGTGTATTAATTAGGGGCATATTGAATATATTGATAGCCTTGTATAGTATGAGAAATTGGGGTAAAAGAAGGCATTGGGTGATTTTCATATGGATGATGGTTGGCCCATTGAGCATTATCCTTATAATAGGATGGTGAGAAACCTGACTGTCCATAATAACTTGACATGTCTACTCATGTAATCAACTGGAATTTGAATATGAAAGATTTGAAAGATACTATCACTTGATCCTTTGAAACCATTAAACCTTTCAGAGTCACCAAATATGCAGCAAAATGGCCTCTTCTAGGTCTGTAGTATGTTATAAGCATATCAGAGATAGCATATCTTTTGGAGATAAACTTCTTTTCTAATAGTCAGAAAGTTTATGCCCAAGGTGAGGTGTCTTTGAATCTGAGATTTTGAACCTATAAGAGCACCTTGAACATAAATCTAAAATTTTTAGTCCCACCACGCATGCCAAAATTGTTATACACTAAGTTTGCACCCTATTCAAGCTCGCATAGTCTTGATAACCTAGTATAACATGGGAATCATCTCTAGGTTGTGGGACCTATGCTAACTAAGATGAGACCTCCAAGTTCTAGGCTGGTTCCTCTTGGATAATAACCTTAATTTGATTCTTAATAGGAAAGTAAATCTTTGAGGAAAAATGGATAGAAGGAATGTTGAAAGGGAAATAACTGAAAGAAAACTATCCTACTAGGTGATACCCCAAAAAGACATGAACACAATATGTTAACCAAATTAGCATGAAAGCTCTTAGATCTAATAGAACACAATCTTCTTAAATAGGCTTGCATAAGTGTTTCATAGAGGGGTCTAAACAAAAGACACAAATTATGACTTGCAAGAAAACATTCTCTTCAGCAAAAGGGCACAAGAATGAGATAGAATGACAGGGGGTTGAAGTATACCCACAAACTCATTCAAATCAAATCAGACACAATAGTACACAAATAAGCTAAAAGAAAGAAGGGCTCTAGAACTCCAAAATTTCTCTAACAAAGCTAGTATATCATATTCAATAAGAGAAATACAGACAAGAGAAAGACCTGAGGGAAGAAAAGATGCCAGAAAAAGCCTCTATTGAATCTGATAAATCAATGAAAGATTACAAACTGGAAGAGCCAAAGGGCAGAAAAAAAGCCATGGATAACTCCTAAGAAAGAAAAACTCTTTTTACAATTTTAAACTCTGAGATTGAAAAGCTCCAAAAAACTAATATATACATCTCCTTTGCATGCAGGCAGGAGAAAAAATCTATTAGGGTTACATAGATTTCCATATAATAATCAAAACCCTAAAATTGTCATTTCTGATCATAAATACATCTTTGAAATATCTTGGTCAATTAGATATAGGCCTTGAATGTAATTTCCATCACCATAACTACCTGCAGACAAGCCACCTTGATCCATCTACTTCGCTGCAAGTTGAAAACCTCACACCACCACCATGACTTTATCTCTGTAAGTTTGGTTCATCATAAATGTTCAAATCTAATCTTCATAGATATTTTTCCCAACTACAATCCTCCTAAAGAAATTAATTCTGAACTACCCCCCTTGATCACATATGGCCAGTTGCAACAAATTGACATGAAAGCCTACAAAAATATATTTAAATTTGAAACAATGCCTAGCAGGTTTCAGTTTTAAAACACGACCGTCGATCTGATTATTTACTAGAAAATTGAACAGCCTAAATCATTCTTTACAATAGTCACAACACCCCACTGAAAAGTCACTAGCCACATCACCATCCTTACGACCAATAAGAAATAAGAACATCAACAAAAACTGGCATGTGGACCCACCTCCTTGGAGTCTTTAGCAATAAAGAAAAATCAAGTACTGTCACATGATTGCAAGGGGCAAGAATATTCCTTGCGGTCATGCGACAATCATAGGATCAAAAGAAGATTGTCGACTGGGCTCCACTAATAGCATCTAGCTTGGCCAATGAAACATGGGCATGTCAAAATATCAGGCAAGCAGACCCACAATCACCTGATGTCCTTGGCATATTCCCTCTTATTAGGAGATTACCTGACTGAAGGCAATCTCGCAATTGCTAGATAAATTGGAATATTCACTCCTTATTGAGAAATCACCCGACTGAGCTTACAAACTTGGGCCCATCTTGCCAGGTGTCTCAATGTTATTTTTCTACACTATCCAGTCACTTCTGACATTTGACAATTGTCTTGACACATATCATAACTCTGCATTTAACCTCAGGCTCTCTTTTTCCTTAGTCACTGAATCTTATGACTTTTATATTAACCCTGACTTAGTCTAGTGATTCAGCAACAAACCTAGGCCCATCATGCCACTTGTCATCATACCACTAGCCTTTGACTGATAGGAACCCTAGATATATCTAGCATAGGACCCACCTAACAGGATTGCTAAGCTGGAGAGAGGATCGACGGTTGTCGCATGATCGCAAGGGGAAAGAATATTCCTTGTGGTCATGCGAGAACTATCAGATCAAGAAGGAAGATAGCCCACTAGGCCCCACCAACATGTGTCACTCTTTCATTCACTTTGACTACTTTATCAGCTCTGACAACCACCAACTATTCTGGTATTAACTCAACTCATCCTTGAGCATGAATAATTTGGAGATTGGGTGACTATATAAAATTCTAAGTCTCGTGATCTCTTCATAACCCAAGGTTTAATCATGAGACTCCCTGAATAAAGGGAAAAACTTAACCCATCTTTAATACAAGTTACAACTATACTAAGGGAAAACACCTTAGTCACCAGATCTCTGGATAATTTCCCAACCCTGGGTTTCATTAAGAGATTGCCTAACTAAAGTGAAATTTCTAAGTCGCTGAATGGGAATGGAATATACTTTTTGACTAGGAGATAAAGAGACAAAAGGAAGTTGTGGGATCAAGAAATAGAAAAGAATATTCGGTTGAGCTTTAGAGATCTTGCAATGGCCAATCATGAAAAAGCACACATGCCAAATGAAGACTTTAACTGACCAAAAAAGGTAATGGCGAAATAGAACAGGACATAGGATTTTTAGGGTTTTTGCCTCTAATAGTCACATTTTCAAATTTAATGGCTACCAGACCAGAGATATAACAATTTGTAGAGATCAGAGGAAAATTCACAGACCAATGAAAATTTCTCAAGGTGTTTAACAAGATTTTATGAGAATTGCTGGATAGAGCCCAGCCTCTGGCCAAAATTGCATTGAACAAGAAATTTGGGTAACATTTTGGCAATTTCTGTTGGATGTCAGCTTGCAAGACATTATGGCTAGTAGCCTTAGATGCAATTCATTGGTCATAGGAGTCATCTTAAGAACACAAGGACTTCCTTGACAAAGAGATAGGGGAAGGGACGAACAAAACTATGCTTGAGCACTTCTTGAAAAGTAGGGAAACTAAACTAGAAAACTGGAAGAAAGCAGGAAAACTAACCTGACCTAAACTAACTAGTACAAAAAATTGGTCAAACAAAACCATTCACTGGTAGGCTAAAATAACTACCCTTCCTCATTAGGATATTTTTCATTGAGCGCATAAGGATAGCTACAAGGATATGAAGCACATAAAAATTTGTCAAATGATCATGAATTTCCTCTACAAAGATAGGATCAAGTTTACTCACCTCAAATTGATCATATGGAGATGTCTCAGTAAACTCCTTCTAGGCCAAGTATCTGATAGGGCAGCCTCTTGAAATTTTGAAGGTATAACTTCCCTTGATGGTTTCATCTTTATCTTCATGGTCGCCCCTCATCATGGATAGCCATGTCAATTCACCCTCCATGGTCAAGGGATCTTCATCTTCTTTTAAACAAGCTAAGAGCTCATCAAAGTTGTCAATATCGTAAATATCTGGAACTCACTCCAACTCTTTCTCATGTAGCAGCCTCTCAAAAAGAGAGCAATCCAAAACTAGGCCTCTTTCCATAGGCACACAACTTTGCACCTCCACTCCAAGGAATAGGCGTTCATCACTCAATTTACCAAAAAAAAACTCTATGATGTTGAAAAAATCATATTCTTCAAGGCTTTTGTCTATGCTCTTTTCTTGGAAGACCATTTCCATGACTTTATCATCCTGCTCAACAAAACTAGGAAACTCCTTTAAGAAAAGCACAACATCTTCCCCTGCATCGATCTCCTGTGGATGGTGAACCTTTTGTTTTGATTGACCTTTAGCCATAGGTAATGGCATGGTCTCTTCTTCATCATCAACAAAGAGGGGTAGCTCATCAAAATTATCAACAAAGAGCTCAGGTTGGGCATCAATCTCCACTGCTTCACCTTTCTATCTCAATTTATCATAGTCACCACTCAACATTGATACCTCAAATTTCCTCTCCTCCTCATCACATGAAAGCTCATCTACCATAGGTCCTTTCTCTAATACTTGACTAGTATCTTTGAAAAGACTTGGCATCTGATAGCCAAGAGGCAGAGTCCATTGGGATTGCCATGGAAGTTCATCATCTTAAAAGACTAGAGGGGCCTCTTGGGATAAATAATTTTCTTGAACAAACTACTCTTGTAGAGTGGTAGACTAAATCTCAAGCATAGGCTCTTGGGAAGAACTTTTTACCTTAAAACTTGGGATGTGAAGTTGAAGGGGCTGAAGGGTAGACATAGAAGGAAAACCTATCTTGAAGTTTGGAAAAGAATGCTTTGTAGGCTCTTCATGTGTAGGCTCTTGAGACAAATGGATCCTCCAGCTTGGGATCTTAGGTTTAGGTGCCTCTTGTTTAGTAACTTGTGATCTCATCCTTGCTGCCTCAATACCAGCTCCATGATTAATCTCTTCTTGAAATTGGCTCATTTGTTTCTCATCAACATGGCCTAAATCATTCTTCACAATAGTCACAAGGCCCCACTAAAAAGTCACTGGAGACATCACTATCCTTACAACTAATAAGAAATGAGCACATCAACAAAAATTGGCATGTAGAGCCACCTCCTTGGAGCCTTTGGCAATAAATAAAAATCAATGACTGTCACATGATTGCAAGGGGAAAGAATATTCCTTGTAGTCATACGATAGCCGTAGGATCAAAAGAAGACTGTTGACTAGGCTCCACTAATAGCATCTAGCTTGGCCAATGAAACATGGGCACATTACAATATTAGGAAAGTGAACCCACAATCACCTAATATCCTTGGAATATTCCCTCTTGTTAGGAGATTACCCGACTGAAGGCAATCTCACAATCACTAGATAAATTGGAATATTTTCTCCTTATTGAGAAATCACCTGACTAAGCTTACAAAATTGGGCCCATCTCACCAGGTGTCTCAATGTTATTTGTTTGCACTATGTAGTCACTTCTGACATCTTACAATTGTCTTGATACATATCATAACTCTTCATTTAACCTTAGGCTCTCTTTTTCTTTAGTCGATGAATCTTATGAATTTTATACTAACCCTAACTTAGTCTAGTGATTCAATGACAAACTTGGGCCCATCCTGCCACTTGTCATCATACCACTAGTCTTTAACTAACAGGCACCCTAGATCTATCTAGCATAGGACCCACCTGAAAGGAGCGCTGAGCTGAAGAGAGGATTGATAGATGTCGCATGATCGCAAGGGGCAAGAATATTCCTTGTGGTCATGCGACAACCATTGGATGAAGAAGGAAGACAAACCATTGGGCCTCACTAACATGTGTCACTATTTCATTCACTTCAATTGCTTTATCAGCTCTGAAAACTGCCAACTATTTTGGTATTAACTCAACTCATCCTTGACCATGGATAATCTGGAGATTGGGCAACTGTATAAAATTCTAAGTCTCGTGATCTTTTCATAACCCTAGGTTTAATCATGAGACTCCCTGACTGAAGGGAAAAAATTAACCCATCTTTAATACAAGTTACAACTATAGTTAGGGAAAACACCTTAGTCACCAGATCTACAAATAATTTCCCAACCCTGGGTTTCATTAAGAGATTGCCTGACTAAAGTGAAATTGTTGAGTCATTAAATGGGAAATGAATATACTTTTTGACTGGGAGATAAAGAGACAAAAGGAAGTCATGGGGTCAGGAAATAGAAAAGAATATTTGGTTGAGCTTTAGAGATCTTACAACAACCAATCACAAAAAAGAGCACATGCAAAATGAAGACTTTAAGTGACTGAAAAAGGTAATGGCGAAATAGAACATGACATAGGCTTTTTAGGGTTTTTGCCTCTAATGGTCACATTTTCAAATTTAATGGCTATCAGACCAGAGATATAAAAATTTGTAGAGATCAAAGGAAAAGTCACAGACCCATGAAAATTTCTCAAGGTGTTCAACAGGGTTTTATGAGAATTGCTGGATAGAGCCTAGCCCCTTGCCAAAATTGTATGGAATAAGAAATTTGGGTAACATTTTGGTGATTTCTGCTAGATGTCAGCCTGCTAGACATTATGGCTAGTAGCCTTAGATGCAATTCATTGGGCATAGGATTCATCTTAGGAACACAAGGACTTCATTGACAAAGAGATAGGTGGAGGGAGGAACAAAACTATGCTCGAGTACTTCTTGAAAAGTAGGGAAACTAACCTAGAAAACTGGAAGAAAGCAAGAAAACTAACCTAACCTAAACTAACCAATACAAAAAATTGGTCAAACAAAACCATTCAATAGTAGGCTAAAATAACTACCCTTCCTCATTAGGATATTTTGCATTGAGTGCATAAGGATAGCTACAAGGATATGAGGCACATAAAAATTTGTCAAATGATAATGAATTGCCTCTACAAAGATAGAATCAAGTTTAATCACCTCAAATTGATCTTATGGAGATGTCTCAGTAAACTCCTTCTAGGCTAAGTATCGGAGAGGGCAGCCTCTTGAAAGTTCAAAGGTAGAACTTCCCTTGATGGTTTCTTCTTTATCTTCATGGCCGCCCCATATCATGGATAGCCATGTCAACTTACCCTCCATGGTCAAGGGATCTTCATCTTCTTTTAAATAGGCTAAGAACTCATCAAAGTTGTCAATATCCTAAAGATCTAGAACTACCTCCAACTCTTTCTCATGTAGCAACCTCTCAGAAAAGAGAGCAATCCAAAACTAGGCCTCTTTCCATAGGAACAAAACTTTGCACCTCCACTCCAAGGAATAGGCGTTCATCACTCAATTTACCAAAAAAAAACTCTATGATGTTGAAAAAATCATATTCTTCAAGGCTTTTGTCTATGCTCTTTTCTTGGAAGACCATTTCCATGACTTTATCATCCTACTCAACAAAACTAGGCAACTCCTTTAAGAAAATCACAACATCTTCCCCTGCATCGATCTCCTATGGATGGTGAACCTTTTGTTTTGATTGACCTTTATCCATAGGTAATGGCATGGTCTCTTCTTCATCATCAACAAAGAGGGCTACCTCATCAAAATTATCAACAAAGACCTCAAGCGAGGCATCAATCTCCACTGCTTCACCTTTTTGTTTTAATTTATCATAGTCACCACTTAGCACTATTACCTCAAATTTCCTCTCCTCCTCATCACATGAAAGCTCATCTACCATAAGTCCTTGCTCTGATACTTGACTAGTATCTTTGAAAAGACTTGGCATTTAACAGCTAGGAGGCAAAGTCCATTGGGGTCGCCATGGTAGTTCATCATCTTGAGAGACCAGAAGGGCCTCTTGGGGTAAATAAGTTTCTTGAATAGACTACTCTTGCAGAGTGGTAGACTGAATCTCAAGCATAGGCTCTTGAGAAGAACTTTTTGCCTTAAAACTTGGAATGTGAAGTTGAAGGGGATCAAGGGTAGACATAGAAGGAAAACCTATCTTGAAGTTTGGAAAAGAATCCTTTGTAGGATCTTCATGTGTAGGCTCTTGAGACAAATGGGTCCTCCAACTTGGGATCTTAGGTTTAGGAGCCTCTTGTTCAGCAACTTGTAATCTCAACCTTGCTACCTCAATACCAGCTCGGTGATTAATCTCTTCTTGAATTTGGCTCATTTTTTTCTCATCAACAAGAGCCTCTACCACTTGGTAGGGAACTGACCCTTGTTCATAACTTTGAGCTTCCATTTCCCACTACTCCCTAATCTCAGACACTTGCTTAATCATATCAAGCAACATATTCTTTATCTTTTCTTTCTCTTTCATTAAGTCTAAGCTCTAAATCTACTTCCAATTACGCTTAGAAGGGGAAGGTGGGTAGTAGGAAGGATGGGGTAGCTGGCTTTGATTTTATTGTTGTGCCCATTGTGCCCATGATCTCTCTTGTTGGAGGGCCTACTCATAAGCTTGTGCAAAGGTGTATTGATTAGGGGCATATTGAATATATTGATAGCCTTGTATAGTATGAGAACTTGGGGAAAAAGAAGGCTTTGGGTGATTTTCATATGGATGATGGTTGGCCCATTGAGCATTATCCTTATAATAGGATGGTGAGCAACCTGGCTATCCATAATAACTTGACATGTCTACTCATGTAATCAGCTGGAATTTGAATATGAAATATTTGAAAGATACTAGCACTTGATCCTTTGAAACCAGTAGACCTTCTAGAGTCACCATATATGCAGCAAAATGACCTCTTCTAGGTCTGTAGTATGTTATAAGCATATTAGAGATAGCATATCTTTTGCAAATAAACATCTTTTCTAATAGTCAGAAATGTTATGCCCAAGGTGAGGTGTCTTTTAATCTAAGATTTTGAACTTATAAGAGCATCTTGAACATAAATATGAACTTTTTAGTCCCACTGGGCATGCTAGAATTGTTATACACTAAGTTTGTACCCTATTCAAGCTCTTGCAAGCTTGATAACCTAGTATAACATGGGAATCATCTCCAGGTTGTGGGACCTATGCTAATTGAGATGATACCTCCAAGTTCTAGGTTGGTTCCTCTAGGATAATCACCTTAATTTTCTTCTTAACAAGAAAGTAAATCTTTGAGCGAAAAGGGATAGAAGGAATGTTGAAAGGCAAATAACTGAAAGCAAACTATCCTACTAGGTGATACACCAAAAAGACATGGACATAATATATTGACCAAAATAGCATGAAAGCTCTCAGACCTAATATAACACAATCTTCCTAAATAGGCTTGCATAAGTGTTTCATAGAGGGGTCTGAACAAAAGACATAGACTGTGACCTACAAGAAAACATTCTCTTCAGCAAAAGGGCACAGGAATGAGACAGAATGACGGGGGGTTGAAGTATACCCACAAACTCATTCAAATCAAATCAGACACAATAGTACACAAATAATATGAAATAAAGAAGGGCTCTAGAACTCCAAGATTTCTCTAAGAAAGCCAGTATATCATATTCAATAAGAGAAATACAGACAAGGGAAAGACCTGAGGGTAGAGAAGATGCCATAGAAATCCTCTATTGAATATGATAAATCGATGAAAGATTACAAACTGTAAGAGCCAGAGGGTAGAACAAATTCCATGAATAACTCCTAAGAAAGAAAAACTCTTTTTACAATTGTAAACTTTGATCTTGAAAAGCTCCAAAAAACTAATATATACATCTCCTTTGCACACGGGCAGGAGCAAAAATCAATTAGGGTTATATAGATTTTCATATAATAATCAAAACCCTAAAATTGTCATTTTTTATCATAAATGCATCATTGAAATATCTTGGTCAATTAGATATAGGCCTTGAATGTAATTTCCATCACCATAACTGCCTACAAACAAGCCACCTTGATCCATCTACTTCGCTGCAAGTTGAAAACCGCATGCCACCACCATGACTTTATCTGTGTAAGTTGGGGTCATCTTAAATGTTCAAATCTAATCCTCATAGATTTTTTCCCAAATTGTAATTGTCTTGAAGAAATCAATTCTGAACTACCCCCCTTGATCACATATGGCCACCTACAACAAACCGACATGAAACCCTGTAGAAATATATTTAAATTTGAAAACAACGACTAGCAGGTTTCAATTTTAAAACATGACTGTCAATCGCATTATTTACCAGCAAATTGAATGGCCTAAATCATTCTTTAAAATAGTTACAAGGCCCCTGTTGGAAACTAAATTGAAACAATTGTTGTATTGTCATTGATGTCAAACCTTAATTGGTAAGACTGTTTCTACTTAAGAAAGTACTATATCTATTTGAGTGTTGCTGAGAGGGCTAAGCAAGGTTGGTAACAATAGCACCTAGGGAAAGGTTGAGTTCTCTTGATACTACAATGTGTACTTGACTATGTTTCACAATGATGAGATAATGTATTGTTTATCTTAGTAAGATTGAAGACTAAACTGGTAGGCCTAACCAAGCAAAGAATGAAAAATCATGTTTAAGCTGAGTGATGTTAGTGTCGACCAAGTTAGTTTATGCTGAGAAAAATTATAGTGTCAACTGAGCATGAGTAAACTGCTGAGGAAGATAGTGTATGCTGAGGAAATAGTTTTAGTATTGACCGAGCTTTATATTTGAAGAGAATTTAATTTTGGAGCCGACATTGTTGAATTCTTGGATTATGTAAAATGTGTTGACTTTATTTATTGATTGTTTGGAAGCATTAAATGCATTGTAAAATGTTTTATTGTAAATATTTAAGAAATTTGAGATGATTCTAGAAAAGGAGTTGAAGAACATGAAGTGGGTAGATTCAATGAATCTGACCTAACCCTAAGATTTACGAATGAGATTGAGCAGCAAAAGAAGAGTTAACCTAATTGAGGAAAATATAAGGGAACCTGAACACTTTGATGTGTGCATGGGTGAATAGAGAATGCTAGAAGAGGAAAGTTTATTGACTGAATAAGCAGAAAAGGTTGAAGGTAATTGGGGTGATTGCTTGAAGAAAATTTTCGAGCAGATTAGAGATGGAAATGGAAAAGCTTCAAAGTCAATAAACCAGCATTAGTGTATGGAATCGGATCTGATATTTGCAAAGTGAGTTGCATATTTTTTAGATAATACTGCTGCTACTTTCTAACCATTGTAATAGTCAAAATACTTTTAACCAAGGTTGACCTAACAGTCATATGTTAAATCCTTTGAACAAGGTTGCATTCTAATTTAGTGTATGTAAGTCCTTTGACCAAGCTCACTTTTAACAGGGTGATTTAAATCCTTTAATCAGGTCACACCTGATAGTGTGTATTGTAACCTTTGACAGGGTTGGCTTTTAACTGAGCTCACTTCAGAAGAGTGAAAATAATAGTAGCATGTTACAAAGTGGTTTTTCCCAAATTGGGTTTCCACTATAAATCCTGGTGTTTATACTTGTGTGAATATTTAGATCTGAACATTACTATATTTTACAAGTTAAGTTATAGCTAGGTAGTGGACTGCATTTTTATATGTTTCTATTATTGAATCAGTGATGATCGAGTTTGTTTTGGTTTTGGATCTAATTTAAGGATAAGTTTTTAAGATTATCTTCTACATTAAGGACCTGAGAACAACCAATTCACCCCCCCTCTCTATTGTTCTAAATCATATTAACAGCCCCACTAAAAAGTCACCAACCACATCACTAGCCTTATGACCAATAAGAAATGAGCACATCAGAAAAAAATAGCATGCGGACCCACCTCCTTGGAGCCTTTGGCAATAAAGAAAAATCAACGGCTGTCGCATGATCGCAAGGGGCAAGAATATTCCTTGTGGTCATGGGACAGCCATCAGATCAAGAAGGAAGATAGCCCACTGGGCCTCACTGACATGTGTCACTCTTTCATTTGCTTCGACTACTTTATCAGCTCTAACAACCATCAACTATTCTGGTATTAACTCAACTCATCCTTGACCACAGATAATCTGGATATTGGGCAACTGTATAAAATTCTAAGTCTCGTGATCTTTTCATAACCCTAGGTTTAATCATGAGACTCCCCAACTGAAGAGAAAAACTTAACCTGGCTTTAATACAAGTTACAAATATAGTGAGGGAAAACACCTTAGTCACTAGATCTCTAGATAATTTCCCAACTATGGGTTTCATTAAGAGATTTCCCAACTAAAGTGAAATTACTGAGTCACTGAATGGGAATGGAATATACTTTCCGACCGGGAGATAAAGAGACAAAAGGAAGTCATGGGGTCAGGAAATAGAAAAGAATATTTGGTTGAGCTTTAGAGATCTCGTGATGGCCAATCATGAAAAAGGGAACATACAAAATGAAGACTTTTAGTGACTGAAAAAGGTAATGGAAAAATAGAACAGGACATAGGGTTTTTAGGGTTTTTGCCTCTAACGGTCACATTTTCAAATTTAATGGCTACCAGACCAGAGATATAAAAATTTGCAGAGATCAGAGGAAAAGTCATAGACCCATGACAATTTCTCAAGGTGTTCAATAGGGTTTTACGAGAATTACTGGATAGAGCCTAGCCTGTGGCCAAAATTGTATGGAACAGGAAATTTGGGTAACAAATCCAACAAAGAAAAATAACCCACATCATTTTGGAATAGTTATCAACCAGCAACATGAAATATCTATCACCATAGTAACTCTGAGTTATCATTAAACCACATAGATCGATATGAACCAGATCTAAGATACTTTTAGAAGAGTAATTTTTATTGATAAAACTTGAACTACTTAACTTCTAAAGCTAACATTCTTTACACATCATATTGTCTAGATTTACTAGGTTATGAAAACCTCTCACTATCTTCATTTTGCTAACTTTGACCAGGTTATCAAAATTTACATGAAAAAATATTTTGTGCCATAACCAGTAGTCCTCTACCTTAGTAATCAGACAATTCTTAATTATAGAATTCAAATGGAACAAGTTACCTTTAGTTTGTTCCAATAGCAATCAATTCTCTTGTTTTCCCAATGATCCTACATATACCTTCATTGAACTCCAATACACATCCTTTATTGTTTAATTGAGCTATACTTAACAAGTTGTACTTCAAACCATCAACCCTGTAAACATTATCACAATTTGTCTTATCATTTAAGGTAATGGATCCTTTACCTTTCACCATACAAGGAGCATCATTACTAAATCTTATTGAGCCTCCATCACATTCCTCCATTTTGATGAATTTTCTTCTATCACTGATCATATCATGAGTGCATCCACTATCAATAATCTAGTCACCATTGTGATTCATATTAGACACCAAATATTTATCACCTTCTTCTGAGGGTTCTTTCTTTACTGCAACAAAGACAATCTCTTCTTCATCTATACCATCATATTCTTCATCAGTAATACCTTCCTCGGCAAGGTAAAATCCTTTCTTCTTTTTATCCTTGAATCTCCTTGGATTCTCCTTCATGTCATTTTCGAGACATCTAGAGGTAATGTGTCCTATATTATTACATACAAAGAATTTCAAAGGTACATTTCCCTTATGTTTACCTTTTCCTCTAGGTGGTCTTTTAGAAAATAATTCTTCCTTATTCTCTTTCTTCAGACATGACAGATCCATAATCATTCGAATAAAATGTTGAAGAGTTGTTAGATATATCCTTTCCTTTTCTAGATGGTGAAAGAGTCAATGCTGACTTGAAAGAAGCTTCCATTTTAGGCATAATATTTTCATAATTACTTAATTCAAATGTAGTTAGCTTTCCTATTAAAGAATCAAGAGTAACAACAATAGTTCCTAGAGATTTGAGCTATTGAATGGTTGAAACTCTAATAGCATATTAAGGTAAGAGAGTTCTTAAAAATTTTCTTACCATATTCTCCTTAGGAAGATTACCACTAGTGCCTCAGATAGAAACAACAACTTCTTTGATTGTTTGATGGTATTTCTCTATATTCTCATTTTCTTGCATTCTCATTTCATCATACTTGCCTCTCAAGTTGTCAATTTTTTCCTTCTGCACTTGTCTATCTCCACCATATATAGTTTTCAACTTCTTCCACATTTCATGAGTAGTATCCAAGTCTTTGACATCTATAAATTCTTCATCTAAAAGAGTACTTGTGATCTCTTCCATAGTAGCAGTATGTTCTTCTCTAATCTTTAACTTCTCTACAATTACAACTCTTGAAGGGATAGCATATTTGGTAACCACATGATCCCAATACTAATCACCCATACCTTTAAGATATAGGTTAATCTAGCCACACCATATTGAATAGTTTTCTCTTGTGAATTTTGGACCTTCCATTCTCATCACCTTCAAATCTTTTCTCAATTTGTTAAGCTTTACCACAAAAAAGGAACTGAGCTCTGGTACCAATTGTTAATTTTATAAGATCACTTTCCTAAGAGGGGAGGGGTGAATTAGTAATCTATTAATTTTTAAATCTATATCAACCACTTCTAAATTTATAACATCCTTCACAAGATTCACTTTAATAGAAGCAAATGAAAATCATAACCATAAGAACATCCACAAAATAATTAAAATATATGACACAAATGTTTATATTGTAGAAACCCAAATTAGGAGATAGCCACAATGTGGATTAGTACCCACTAAATGTTTTATTTTTCTCAAGTACACCCTATGAGGACCTTAACCCTATTAGGAGTTTACAAAAGAACTATTAGGAGCTACCATGTTAAGGGATTTACCTTTAGGCTTGTTATAACCTTTATCCCATTAAGAGCAGCCTTGTTAGAGGACTTCACCCACAAACAATGTGCTACCTTGTTAGAGGATTTACAACAGGGACCTGCTAAGATCTGCTTGATTAAGGAATTTTGATTGTTGCAAATATTAAGAAATAATAGGAACAATGATCTATAAAATAAAACTATCTCTACTTGATCAGATCCAATAAAACACATTAAAACTTCTTAACACACTTATCTTTTCTCTATCTTGATCGCTTTTCACTTCACACTGCACTTTCCCAACACATGATCAACACTAAAAACTCTTAACTTCATTCAATATATATTTTTCATCAATCCTTTAAGTTTTTCATTGCCTTGAGGTTTCCCTAAACATCTTACAGTTTAAATTTTAATCTTTGTGCTTGAATCCAACTCATAAAACAACAAAACTTAATGTGTGCCATAGATTTACAACACTGTGTCGGCCATCACAATGATTTACATAGAATTTTTTGTCTAGGGGTCAAAAACATTTGACCACACCCAACCTTCATCTATAATCTTCTCCAAACACTAGCATAGAACAATGTGATTCTATATCATCAAATCCAATCTTTGAGACATATCGCTAGATAATGACTGACTTAAGCAAAATTTTCGCAATACCTTCATGGATCACCAATAAAAGATTTAACAATTGTCACTCAAGAACATAAATGGTTAGCATGAATGTTGATGGTATTCTTATGGGGGAGTATCATAGTAATGATAGAGGCATGATACATTGGTTTTGTGTTGCATTCATGCTAGAGTTTGGTTTTTTGTTGCATTCATGATAGAGTTTGTCATTGATGGAAACATGTGTTATTGATTGGTCGTTCAGAAACTTGCAGAGAATTGTATGGACATAGTATAGTGAATCATCACTTATGCACTTAGAGAGGGACTTCTAATCATTTATTGGGTCACCATCTGTGATTGCACACTCTTATGAGTTGATTGGATAGATTTATGACAAGTTTACTAGCAACTATTATTCAAAAGATAGAAATTGTATTTTTACATAGTTGACTACAGAACTTTGTGGATAGAACTCATGGTTGTTTGAGTTATCATGTGTGAACATAGGTTCATGTTCAATACTGGCTTGAGAGATTATTGTGATCATATGGCATCATGATTGTATAGGTGACATTAGTTATGGCCTGTGCATTGGCAAAGACCTATTTGAAGGCTGACTTGGAACATGTTTCAAGTAATATGATATGTGATCTTAATCAATGGATCTAAATGACTAATTGATGTAACTAATATGTTCTAACATTGTAAGATATGTTGTTTTCATCCTCACATGGGTCCATTTTTTTTTTTTAAATAGCATTTATCCTATGAAGGCCAGCCAAGATTTAATTTTTGTAACTTGTACATAAGGATTGAAATCCTTGGAAAATAAGTGTGGCACTGCATATGCAAGATGTAGAGGTGAATGTGAGCTTAAGGCTGTATTGGATACTATTTGAAAAATAGTTCTTGTGCACTAAGGCACAAGGTGGAGCTCTCTTGGTAGTGATTGAAGGCTAGAAGTAGTTTCAGAATAGAATCATCTCAGACTTCAAGTTACAAGGTTTGGAGAACCTGAGGGTGGCTTTAACTATCAAATATCTTGATCAGGTTGATTTATTGTACATCTGTAACAAAATAATTGCCTTTAATAGGGATGGGCTCCTAACATATTGATTCCTTAATTGGGATCACATTGTAAAGCCTCCTAACAGGGTCTGTCCTTTAATTGTAATACCCGAAAAATGGGCTATAGGTTCATTAACCTCCTACATCTTCAAATTGAATGAAATCGACATCGAAGTCCTAACCTAAGGCACATCTGAACATCATCGAATCCTAATTGATTATCCTAAATTTTGCATTGGAGAATATTCCTAGAAATATTCTTAATTTATCTTAATTATGTTTAATTTAATGATTATTTGGTGATAAATCTTATTTATCCTAAAGTTTGATTAATCGAATATTCTAAATATTTAATTAATTATACTTAATTCTGAGAATAAATAAAAAAATCTCATGACTAATTGATTAAATTCTTATTTAATTAATTAAATTCAGTTGTCAAATTTAATGATATAGTTTTCAAATAAAATTTTGATTTAATAATTGATTAACCCATAAATTAGTTATTTCAATTCAAAAATCAATTAAGTTGAGGATAAATCACTTATTTATTTAATTAATTCATAATTAATTGTGCACATTCAAAGGGCAGTTAAACTTAAAATCGGGAAATCAATGCAAGTTGTTAACTTTTGGAAATTCAACATCTATTTTGAGTTCAAAGCTGATCTAAACTTCTGATTCAAGTTAAAAATTTATTCTTGCATGATTTTGCATGATTATGTGAGTTAATTATCTCTAATTTCTTGTTGACTCAAAAATCAACCTGAGTTCATCAAGAGTGATTTATGACTTTTCTCATGCACCCTCAAAGCCCTGGATTTCTATAAAATCAAGGCTTCAGCTCTTCTAAATCAATCCACGAAATTAGATCCTCATGCTTCCGAATTGGTGATCGAAGATTCCATCTTTGTGAATCCAAGCTGTTGTGAAATTTTCATTTGTTTTTGAGCATTCATATCATTTAGCATGTCATTCTTAGATCAATTTCATATCATATCAGTTTCATCTAGATTAGTTTCATATCTAGTTTTTCATCCAATTGCATAGAAAATACAAAAATATAGATTAATTTGCATCCATATTTTGCATCCAAATCCTTCATTTAGGTGTCAACAATGTCACTGGTCTCGGTCTAATCTGAGAATATCATACTTGCACCTAATAGAAGGCAATAAATCACTTGGTTAGTTTAGTTTCCATTTCATTGCACAATTTTGATTTTTGCTAACCTCTAATGTTTTACTGAAGTGTTGTGTCTACAGCTAGGTAAAAAATTTACACACACATTTCTGGTGCCCATCGTGGGGCCCTGAAATGGGTTTCCATTTCAATTCTATCAATTTCTTCTCATTTTCTACTTGAAACTACGATCTTTATTTTCTGTCCATACAATTTTTGTATGAGTTTTGTCAGAAACTCGTACCAGGAAGAACCCACTATCGTATGATAGTTGATTTGATCGAGGCTCATATTAGAAGCTACTTATTATTGTTTGGAATCTCAATTCTCATATGATAAGACACCCACTATCATACAAGTTTCCAAATTATCATATGGGAGTTAACCCACTATCGTACGAGTTTCAGTGCTAGGTTTCAATTGTCATTTCAAATTTTTAGGTAGTTTTTTAGATTTGATTTTTAGATTTGGACTGATAGCTAACCCTAACAATTGAGATTTTTTGTTTCTGATTGGTACTTGTTGATTCTGATTGGGAAAAGCATGGGAAAAATTGCTAAAAATAGGTAAAAATCTACTAAGCACATTGCGAGGAACTCAGGTATTCTTTTCAATCTGATAACACTTTGATTTGAATTTAAAAATGAAATCTCACATGTCAAGCTTGTATGACTTTTATTGCTTTCATATCACAGACTTCATTTTGGGCTATAAAATGAACATAGATTTTCTTTTAGCATATCTGTTACACATAGTAAATAGGCCCTATGAACACTATTTGTGGATGATCTTGATAGAGTGGGATTCATTCGCTTGTTCATGCATGTGAAGCTCTTCTTGAAAAAGGATCCCCTTGTAGGTAGGGAGGATACTAAAATTGTCTTGCATTCTACTGTGTTTGTAGTCTTTGGATTTTGATTGATACATTCTCTCTCTGAAGAGGTTGATAGATCATGAGTTATTGACATCATAGATCTTGGCGAGATAGTTTCAGTCTTAGTGTGTCAGATTAATCTGTCTACTTTGTCTTGGTGAGGTGAAGAGGCTAGGGGATTATGCTCTACTTTTTGTATAGTTCCAAAAATCCAGATCCTTGAATCTGATCTAGTCCCCCTATGGTATATTTTGTGAGTCACCTTTAGAGAGGGTTAACCATAGTGGACATTCCCTTAATTGGGTCAACCACATGGATAGAACCTCAAGCGGTAATAGCCATTTTCATCATGGTAGTGACAACCGCTATATAAATGTCCTTGTGGAGGAAATCTTCATGGGTGTGATCTCTTGTTGGGCTGTCAGATCTCCCTAGTAGCTCCTAATGTATTAAATTCTTAGACTGTGTCAAAACCCCAATGTGCCTAGATTGGAGTTCACCCTCTTGAGATCACAAAAGTTGCAGAGAAAAACCATTACTACAAACCCTAGTGAGGCCAAATTTTTATTTTCTAGGAATATGTGCATTATTGAAAAAAATTTTGGAACATACACAATTAGCACTCCTAGGGATTAGCACATTCAGTCACTTGATTATTCATGCGCAAGGTTTCTTTGTCCCCTGTTCATTATTTTTAGACATGCTTGGAATCACTTGCTTGCTATTTTGCGTGCCTATTTATCTATTTGGTTATTGAAAATGAACGATCCTTGTATAATCTTCAAATCTAGATAGATAATTTTGCAAACACTCTAAAACTAAAAACCTAAAATTTACAAAATCTAAAGCAAAAAATCCCTTCTGGAGTCAAAATTCATCCCACAGGGTTAGAAAGTCATACAAGTTTTTGCTATTTGTCATTTCAAAACCCCTGTATTGTCATATGACAGCTTGTATAGTGTCATATGAGTTTTGTTGCTAGTCAAATCCTACTATCAACTATCATGTGAGTTTGACAATTATCATATGAGTTTGTCAACTATCATTTTAGAGCATACCCAGTGTCATATGAGTCTGCAGAGATTCATTTGAGAAATTTTGAAAAATTGCTAGAAAGTTGTCAAAATTGCCAGATATTCAGCTTTTACAACCTATTTTCAAAATCTGTCAAATAAATCACTGTGTTAGGAATAGAGTAGAAATTAGAAATAATTCAATCATTTTCCCAAAGTGGCCTCTTGAGTCTAATCAGCCTTTTGTTTTATCAATTTGAGTCTTTTTCATCTTGTGTCAAAACCTTGTCATAGTTATCAATCTTCAAACTATCTTCAAAATGGCTAAGTATTGTGAATTTGTGTCTATTATCTTTTGGGTGTCTACCCATACATCCAGGGCATAGTATCCTTCATTTAAGTTCAATCTAATCTTCAATCAATCAAATCTTGACAAGTTTTCATCATTCGATCTTCTTGAATCAAGTCATTTCTCAGTTGTCTTCATCTTGCGCTCTTGTTTCACCGAAGGTTAATGTTGGAAACTAGAGCTTCATCATGAAAACATAGAGTGCAACCCAAAATATCTTTAGAGACATCTTCTGTGCTTTCTTAGACTATTCATCAATCCTATGATATTAATCTATATAGAGAAGATGCTCTTGGCAATCTATTCTTGAAAGGTGGTTATATCACTCCTCCTACATCAACCCATGCAGTTAATCAACCAACACCTCCTATATCAATTCACAAAAGTTATTAGAAAACTCCACATCAATCTTTCTTGAGTAACTCTCATAACAACAACATGTCTCAAGCTGGGACAAACCATGGGTCTCAAAGAGCTCATTCTCAACATGGTGAGGATCAAGAGCCTACACCTTCTAAAATTGCTAGATATCAAAATGATGATAAATTCAAAAGAATGATGAAGCATTTCTTGAAGGAAGACAAAGAGGCATATTTTCTAGAGCTATCTCATCAAGGAGCTAAACTTCCTCCCAACTTTAATGTTGAAGATATCATCACGCATGAGGAAGAAACTCCTATTATAGCTATGATGAAACAAATGCATGCCATGCAAGTCAAACTTAACAAAATGGAAAAAAGAAATGGAACCTAAGGAGTTCTCCATGGAGGCCCTATGCCCTTTTCCATTTGATAAAGACTTGTATATGCCACCATTCCCTAAGAGAGTGGAAATGCAAAAATATGATAAGTATGATGGAAACTTTGACCCTTAAGATCATGTCAAAGAATTTTGTACCCAATCTATGGATTTCATGCATGAACCAACCTATCTGATGCATCTCTTTCCTCGATCTCTGGAAGGAGCATCCATTCCTTGGTTCTCTAGAATGCCTCCTACAATCAAAACCTTTGAGGAGTTGATCAAATTGTTCTATCAGCAATACTCCTACAATATCCAACATCCGATCACCATGATCGACATCTACAATCTCAAACAATATCCAAGAGTACCATTCCTGACATTTCTCAAAAGATGGAGAAAGAAATTCTCTCTATATGCTAGACCTATTCCAGAAATTGAGAAACT
Source organism: Chamaecyparis obtusa (assembly GCA_027943335.1). Taxonomy (NCBI): domain Eukaryota; kingdom Viridiplantae; phylum Streptophyta; class Pinopsida; order Cupressales; family Cupressaceae; genus Chamaecyparis; species Chamaecyparis obtusa. The sequence goes on along the minus strand of BSBK01008467.1, from coordinate 213,111 downwards.
AGAAATCTTCATCAATAATCTTGTTCCAGAAATTAACTATCCTTTACAAATGCAAAATCATGTATCTTTTGATAAGATGGTAGACAATGCGATCAAGATTGAAAAAGTACTTGTAAAAAAAGGAGACCTCACACTTCAAAAGGACAAGTATGAATCTGGATCTAGTTCTAAAGACAAGAACAAAAACTAGAACAAGAATAAAGGCATCATCACAAATGGCATTGTTGACACTCTTCATGCCCCATCTAAGGCACCAGCTGTCAATCTAACTATCGATGCCCAAACCATCAAAGCTTCAAAACAAAAGGTGCACGAATCATCTCAAAATTTGAAAGAGTACAAACCTTGGTCTGCTGATAATAAACAAAAGTTCACTCCTCTTGGAGAATCTTTGGAATCAGCTATGAAAACTCTATTGGCTAATAACATCATCTCTTTGCCTAAGATTTGACAATCTAATCCTAAACCTAAACCAAAATGGTGGAAGGAGAATGAATTATGTGACTTCCATTGTAGTAAGGGTCATAAAACTAGTAACTACTTGCGCTTGAAACATGCCATTCAAGAAAAAATTGATAGTGGAGAAATCACAATTGATAATCACAAGAGAAATAATGATCATACAAGATTCATGGAGCCATTTATGAAACATGGTCAAGGAGACTCATCTTCTCAACCTAATGTGGGTGCTAAAGTCAATTATGCTAATTCTAGAAATAATACTATTATCAATATGGTTGAACCATGCCTATCTGAGCATTGCAATGTCAGAACAATTGTAAGAAGAGATAGAGAAAATTAATCAGCTAATGCAGTTACTCGATCACAAGCTTAGGCACATTTGCAAGGACAAATCCCAAATCCATCAAATGTCCCTAAGGTGTCTTTAAATCTATCTTCCACTTCTAAATAGAAAGCTACATCTAAATCTTCAAATCCTAAAGACATGAGGCCTACATCATACAGTATTGTCCAACAACTCTAGCATACAAATGTAAAAATCTCCATGTTTGAGTTGGTTCAGATATCTCCAGCTCATAGAGCCATTCTGGAAAAAGCTTTTCTCTAATCCAATGTTCCTGATAACCTTGATTTAGATAGGTTCCAAACTATGGTTGGTCATCTTACATCTTCACAGTATATCTCCTTTTCAAAGGAAGATGATAACTCCTTGAGTCATCCACATAATCAGCCCTTGCATATAGAAGTCTTAATCCAAAACCATCACATCAAACATGTGTTGATAGATGGGGGTACTAGTCTGAATATTTGTTCTTACAGCTTGATCACACAATTGGGATTTTCATAAATGGCTATTAATCCTAGAAAGAAAATAATTATCAAGTCATATGATGAAGAAGAAAGATCCTCCAAGGGAATGATTATCTTGCCTATCAGAACAGGTCATGTCATTAGAGATACTACATGTCAAGTTCTTGATATACCTTTGGCTTACAACATCCTTCTAGGGAGACCCTGGATACATGAAATGAAAGATATTCCTTCTACATACCATTAGTGCTTGAAATTTCCTTATGAAGGAGTAGAGGTAACCATCTCGGCCGATGTGTCTACAATTTGCAATGCATTGAAGGAAAGCACTAATAAACTTGTTCCTAATAATAGAGAATCTTCCACTAAACAATCAAACATTGCTTCAACATCCAAAATGGAAGATATTGCTAAAGAGGTCACAATCAAAGAAAAAGGTATGGGAGAATATACTATAGATCCAGTCTTATCTTTGACATCTCTCCCTATCTCACCTAAGTCTTATGGGAAAACTATAAAATAGTCCAAACCAGAATCTAAAGAACCTCTTGAGGCATATAAAGGAAATTCTGTTGTAGAACAAGTATCTAAATAGGAATTTGAAGAGGATGAAGTTTTTCTCACATGGCTCTATAAAGAAGAACCTAAATCCCAAATTGATCAATCATGTGATTCTAAAACATCGAAGGTTCCTTCTAAGTCATATGGTCCAGGGGACAGATTGATTACAAAGATGGGATATATAGCAAAAGGACCTCTAGGACTATGAGGTAAGGGTCTTCTATCACCTCTTGACCATCATGGTCAAGAAAAAAAGAATACAATAGGTCTAGGATACAAGAAGAAGCCTTTTTATCTTATCAAGAGTTCCCCACATGTCATAGAGAAAATCAAGCTAGAAGAAGCCTTTCTTGAGATAGAAGAAACAAAACAATCTAACAGTGATGATTTTGACACTACTGAGGAGCTCATTCCTTATGAGAATTTTCCTAAAGAAGTAAAAGACCTCCTTGATGCTGAAGATGAAACAATAAAGAGGATTAATGTAGTAGAAACATAAGAGCCTACTATGAAACAAGAGATAGCTGCAACACAAGAACCAGCTAATCTCAAAGGTAATCAAATAGACAAAAGGGAAGATAGGCTTATCACTATAGTTGAGTACTTAGAGCATTCTGGTGATTCTAAAATAGATTCCCATGAGTATGAATTCAAATCAAAATCCGAGGGTAATCCTTCTTGGGGTATTCATTTTGACTTTACTCATGTTCTTAAATTTCCTAGAGGCATAGATGAGGAATCCAATGACTATGAATGGGGAGCCATTCCAAAGGAAGATGAACTTATTATAAAGAAACATATTGATGCTATTCACCAATATGAACCTACACCCAACATAAGTCTAGAGAAAAATAATGAACTTAATGAGTCTAATCCACCAATGGCTGAAGTGGAATCTCATAATGACATTGAGCCTATTCATGAATTGAATGTTTTGAGTTGTAATATCACCGTCAAACTCGAGTGTCAAGTTAGGACCAATGATGATAGATTCATATCCATAAACACCATCTCCCAATCTTTCCCCACTTTGACTATCCAATATCCTGACCTTCTTGACCAAACTTCCACAAATCTGAGCTATGGTATTTATACCTTCCCGAATGACTATGCCCTTTCTTGCTACCTAAATGCAGTTGAGCCTATGAGGACTTCCATCAGTGAACCAAGCATCAACATGACAGAGTCAGACATCAAGTATCTTAGTCAAAAGAATAAGAATAAAAATAAAAATAAAAGGAGTTCTGAGGGTGAAAACCACTTTGTGGCAGTCTCAGAACCTACAAAAGTAAAAATAAAAGATGTATCCAAAGGTGAAAACCTCTATGAGGTGCCTAAGGATGATATATTTGATGTTCTTTTGAGTCATTTATAGGATATATCTCCAGTTCTAATTGAGCCCACTCAATCTATCAACTTGGGAATAGCAAAAGAACCACAGTTGATCCATGTAGCTCAATCATTATCAGAAGCAGAAAAGAAAAAATTTACTACATTCCTAATAGAGAAAAAGATCAACTTTGCATGGAAATATTCAGATATGCCAGGGTTAGATCCTGATCTTATAATGCACCATCTATCTATTTCTCCTAGAGTAAAACTGGTTAAACAAAAATTAAGAAAGATGCATCCACATGTTGCGCTCTTGGTCAAAGCTGAATTAGAGAAATTACTAAAAGCTGGATTCATCCATGTTATTGACTATGCTAAATGGATCTCAAATATTGTACCTATTTCTAAACCAGATAAATCAATCAGAGTGTGCATAGACTTTAGAGATGTGAACAAGGCATTCCCTAAGGATGATTTCCCACTACCTAACATTGATATGATAGTGGACATGACTACAAGCTTCGAGATGTATTCTTTAATGGATGGTTTCTCTAGATATAATCAAATAAAAATTGCTCTAAAGGATCAAGAGAAAATTACTTTCACGTGTGCATGGGGTACCTTCTACTAGAATGTCATGCCATTTGGGCTTAAAAATACTGGTGCTACATATCAGAGAGCTATTACATCTATTTTTCATGACATGATGCATCGAACTATGGAGAATTATGTTGATGATACTTTAGCAAAATCTATGATTAGAGCTGAACATCTAAATGACTTGAGCAAGATACTAGATAGAATGGAAAAATTTAGTCTCAGACTAAATCCTAAGAAGTGTGCTTTTGGTGTCACTTTTGGAAAGCTCTTAGGATACATAGTTTCAAAGAAGGGCATTGAAGTTGATCCAGCTAAAGTAAAGGCTATAATGGAGATGAAACCTCCCAAGAATATTATTCAAATGAGAACATTACAAGGGAGAGTACAATCTATCAAGTGTTTCATATCATAGCTTGTGGATATTTCACAACCTTTTACAAAAACTTTACATAAAGGTGTGACTTTTGCATGGAATGAAGAATGTGAGAACAACTTTAACCATATCAAGAAATATCTATCAAATCCTCCTATCTTGATGCCTCCTATTCAAGGGAAGTTGTTGATCCTATATGTCTCCATAATAGATACATCATTGGGGGCATTGCTAGTGCAGCATGATGTGAATAAAAAGGAAAGAGCTATATATTATATCAATAGAACATTGGTTGCATATGAAAAGAACTATTCAATGATTGAAAAATCTTGTCTAGCTGTGATCTTTGCATCACAAAAATTGAGACATTATATGTTAGCTCATACCACACATTTGGTAGCTAAGATTGATCTACTAAATTACCTACTAAGCAAAGCTTCCCTCACAGGTAGATTAGCTAAATGGGTTATGCTCTTAAGTGAATTTGACATTGAATATGTTGAAAGAAAAGCTATTAAAGGCCAAGTTATTGCTGATCAATTGGTGGATGCACCTATGTTTTACTGACACACCAATGCAAATGGAATTCCTAGATTCCTCTATCATGAATCTTTCTTCTAGAGAATGGCAATTGTTCTTTGATGGGTCCTATACATAGAATGGATCTAGAGTGGGCATATTGTTCATCACACCTCAAGGATACTCCATACCTAAAGAATTAAAATTAAATTTTCCTTACACAAACAATATTTTTGAATATGAAGCCCATGAAAATAGCAATTGAGTGGAGAGTGACAGAGATACACATTCATGGAGACTCAAAACTTGTTATTCATCTAGTTAATGATGTGTACCAAATGAAAGATGAAAATCTCATTCCATACAAAATAATGGTAGATGATCTAAAGAAATATTTCATATCTATCACATTTGATAAAATTCCTAGAACAAAGAACAGGGTTGTTGATGCAATGGCAACGCTATCTACTCTATTACAATAGCCTAAACATGAGCTACGCTACGAGTTCCTGGTGGAACCACTATCTTATCCTGCATATGATTCCCTTGAAACTTGCATGATTTTCACTATTGTTGGTCATGATTCATCCTGATACAAAAACCTTTTCTCCTACCTCCAACACCAAATCATTCCCAAAACCTTCAATCGCCATGAGAAATAATATTTTATCCACAATGCATCCCATTTTTTCATCATTGGTAACAATATGTACAAATGAGGTCTAGATGGTATGCTACTTAGATGTTTAGAACAAGAAGAGTCTCAATGTGCACTAGAGGAAGTCCATGAGGGTATATGTGGGTCACACTTGAATAGTTTCACACTAGCTCAAAAGATTATTAGGGCTAGGTACTATTGGCCTGAAATGGAGAAAGATGCAATCAAGTTTGCTAAGAATTGTCAAAAGTGCCAAGTACATGGTAACTTAATTCATGCTCTAGGGAAAGATCTAATTCCCTTTACTACACAATGGCCTTTTCAACAATGGGCATTTGATCTTATAGGATCCATACATCCTCATTCTTCTAATGGACATACCCATATCATAACAGCTATAGATTATTTTACAAAATGGGTAGAGGCGGTTCCCTTAACACAAGAAACTGGGAAAAAAATATCTATGTTCATCTTGAACTATATCATATGTAGATATGGGATCCCTCACTCCATAGTCATAGATAATGGTGGGAAATTCAAGAATAAAGACTTAGATGATCTATGTGCCAAATTCAAGATTACACAACATTGGTCTTCTATCTACTATCCTCAAGGGAATGGACAAGTAGAGGCTTCTAATAAGAATCTATTGAAAATCTTGCACTGTACAGTTAATAAGATAGGAAGAGATTGGCATCTCATGATCAATATAGCTCTCTAGGCCTACAGAACAAGTATCAGAATGCCTACTGGGGCTACACCTTTCACTTTAGTTTATGGGTTTGAAACAGTACTGCCTATTGAGGTTGAAATCCCATCACTAAGAATTAGAATGCATGGTCTAGTAGCTGATGATGACTATAGAGTGTCTAGGTTGCAAGAACTTGAACTAATAGATGAGCACAAACAAGAAACATATGATCATTTTAGAGTGTATCAGAAAAGAATGTCTAGAGGCCACAACAAGAAAGTCAGACACAAAAATTTTAGGTTGGTGATCTAGTCTTGAGAGAGAATCCTAAAAATTAATCACATCAAGAATGAAAGGGGAAGTTTGAATCCAACTGGTTGGGTCCCATTGTTATCACTACTACTTTTGGCTCTGGTTGCTACCAACTCTCAATGACTAAAGGAGAATAGCTCTGAGAACCAATCAACATTCTCCATCTGAAGAAATTCTACACCTAAGGCATTCAATGTATGGTAAAAGGTCCTTAAAAAAATGAACATCTTGGTGAAAACCTAGCAATAGGCGCCTTGATGATTCACAAAAAAAATTAAAAAATATTAAAAGTACTAAAAATTTGAAAAATGAAAAAGAGCAAAAAAATGAGAAAAAGAAAAAGTGCCTTGGTGAAAACTTGGAAACAGGCACCTTGGTAGCAAAAATAGAATCTCTGCCAAGATGGTGAAAACCCAGCAAACGGGCACCACTTGTTCAAAATGCTCCATCTATTAGCGCAATCCTTGTCTTTCCTAGCTTTTAGTCTTTCTTTAGTTTCTATATATCTCCCATTTTGTTTCTGCATTCCTATTTTTAATAAGTCGGTCTGTACACCATTCAGCTCAAGCATCTATATCCTATCAATGCTTAAAACTTGGGGGAAATCAATGTTATATCCTATGGCCTCCAGTACCTTAGACATGTCATATCTAGTCAGAGTCCTTTGAAGCTTCATCTGAGTCAATCATTCTATCTCCTCTCCAAAAAGGATTTTGCATCTACAACAACACAGTCAAACACAAATTGAAAATAATCTATGTTTTTTTTACATGCTTTTATCTCCTTGTATGCTTACTAATTTGCATTGAGATTTTTGCATATTGTTTCCTTTGAGCTCTTCGATGATGTCCTTTATAGGATTTAGAGAGTGATGACCGGAGGCATAATCTTTTCTTTGTCTTCTACTTGTATGTGAAAATCTAACAACTTTCAAAATTTTGGATTGAAATGGCGTCCATCTGTAAGAACCTCTATCTCAAATTGGATGGCCATGAGTACCTCAGCCATTGATACCCAAAAAATTTAAGGAAGTTTGATCTAACTATTGTCTTTTTGAGTGAGTTCTTTCTCCTATTGTGAAACGCGATCTTGCCTAAGGAGGTGAATGATAAAGGGTCACTACGGGTAATTTACATTGGATTTAGAATGATCTGTTAACTATTTGATGTGTTTGTAATGCAAGGCATATTTAGGTCATCACAATGTTTATGTTTTAATGCTTATAAAAATTTCTATATCAAAATGGACATGATATTCAAGTCATCTTGGTGTTTGTGCCTTGCTGCTTATATCTAATCTGACATTCTAAAAATAAAATCAATATTCATATGTCCATGGTTGCCTAACCAGTGGGTGTTGTATTGATTCCAGCGCATACAAATCGATATTCATATGTCTATGGTTTCATAACTAGTGGGAATTATATTGATTTATTTGATTACCTAAAAATTTAATGATGACAAATGACCGACACATGATCAGTGACTAGGTCCTAGGTCCTAGGTTTGCATTTCATTTTGCACTGTACATGATCTCACAAATTGCTTGAACACTTAAACAATTCTTCAAAACCAAAAATGCTAAACATGACACAAGGACTAAGCATTGTATGAAGGTTCCTCCAATGAAATAGCAAGTAGAATCCTTTTTTGGGATCAAAATTAAAATATGAGATCATTCATATTATTAACTACTTGCATAATCAACCTTCAATCATCACAGAAATCTATAATTCAACTTAACTGATTATCTTACATCAAACTATCAAAATTTCAACTTGGTCAACCATGGTCAACACATGGCTTAACCCAGTCAAAACTTGGTCTCCATGACCTCCAAATGATGCAGAACGCATTCTCGAATGTTTATAACCACTTCTCAAATCAATTAACATGCTTCTAAACTATAACGCTGACTTTTCTTGTCAGATTTCAATTTTAATCCCGAAGGGGGCATGGTATTGCACATCATTCAAGTCTATAAATCTAAATCTATAATCAAATCTTTCCTTAGTAATCAAGACAACACCCATGTCCAGTTGCTGACTCATCAAAAGTCCTCATCGCTTGGGGAAAATCTATCATTGCTTGGGGCATATTAGATTCATCAAGATCCATATCAATCTGGTATCGTAATCTATCTTGTGAACTATATCATCTTTTCATAACCATTGGTTCATTAGTGTTATTTCCTTATTTCTTCATAACTAAAGGGTTTAGATGTGATACCAATGTCATTCTTATTGACAATCAGGTCTAGAATTGGTCACTCACTTCTTCGCAATCATAAGGTTCAGAATCAAGTGTTTTGACACTTTTTCATAATCACTAGTTCATTGTTGTTATAGTCAACATTATCTTTGGTCATTCAGGACCTAGCATTTTCAAATCTTTCAATCAATTTCTATCTTGGAATCAGTTCATCTTTCAAACAGTAGTATCATACATAGACTATCTTTGAACCACTGCGCTTCACATAGTAATTCAAAGAGGGGCAAAATGTAATACCCCAAAAATGGGCTATAAGTTCATTAACCTCCTATATCGACAAATCAAATGAAATTGACATCGAAGTCCTAACCTAAGGCACATCTAAACATTATTGAATTTGATTGATTATCCTAAATTCTACATCAGGGAATATTCCTAGAAGTATTCCTATTTATCTTAATTATCTTTCATTTAATGATTATTTAGTGATAAAACTAATTTATCCTAAAGTTTAATTAATTGAATATTCTGAATATTTAATTAATTAGATTTAATTCTGCTACTTAATTATTTAATTGAATTTAAATATATTTATTCCTAAATTATATTATTTCATTTTGACAATAAACCAAAAATCTTATGACTAATTGATTAAATTCTTATTTAATTAATTAAAGTTAGTTGTCAAATTTAATGATATAGTTTTCGAATAAAAAGTTTGATTTAATAATTGACTAACCCATAAATCAATTATTTTAATTCAAAAATCAATTAAGTTGAAGATAAATCACTTTATTTATTTAATTAATTCATAATTAATTGTGCACATTCAAAGAGCAATTAAACTCAAAATCAGGAAATAAATGCAAGTTGTTAACTTTTGGAAACTCAACATCTATTTTGAGTTCAAAGCTGATCTAAACTTCTGATTTGAGTTAAAAAGTTGTTCTTGCATGATTATGTGAGTTAATTATCTCTGATTTCTTGTTGATTCAAAAATCAACCTGAGTTCATCAAGAGTGATTTATGACTTTTCTCATGCACCCTCAAAGCCCTAGATTTCTATAAAATCAAGGCTTCATCTCTTCTAAATCAATCCATGAAATTGCATCCTCACGCTGCCAAATTGGTGATCGAAGAATCCATCTTTGTGAATCCAAGCTTTTGTGAGATTTTCATTTGTTTTTGAGCATTCATATCATTTAGCATGTCATTCTTAGATCTATTGCATATCATATCAGTTTCATCTAAATTAGTTTCATATCTAATTTTTCATTCAATTGCATAGAAAATACAAAAATATAGATTAATTTGCATCCATATTTTGCATCCAAATCCTTTGTTTAGGTGTCATCAATGTCACTAGTCTCAGTCTAATCTGAGAATATCATACTCGCACCTACTAGAAGGCAGTAAATCACTTGGTTAGTTTTGTTTCCATTTCATTGCACAATTTTGATTTTTTTTTAACCTGTAATGTTTTACTAAAGTGTTGTGTCTACAACTAGGTACAAAATTCACACACACATTAATCTGGACCTTCCTATTGTAATACTCATCTCCTAATAGGGTTAGAACTCTTATCACAGTTATTATACCTATAGTGTAGATATTTGTGGGTACCATCCCCATTGGGGTTTTTCCCTTAATAGATTTTTCTTCGAGAAAAAATATTGGTGTTCATGTATATGTGTGTTATTACTGCATTCAATTTTTCAATTATAAGCCATAAATTTGAAGTTAAAGTTAAAGTATTTTGTATTAGAATCAACTATTTCACCCCCCCCCCCCCCCACCCAATTGATTGGGACACTATTATTCCAACAATTGGTATGAGATCTTTTGGTCCTCAGTCAGGAATCCTAACATCTTGAGGTAAAGATTAAGATGGCCTTATTCAGAAAAGAGAGTCCTAAGTTTGGTGAAAGAAATTTTAACACATGGAAGGAAAAGATGAAGAATCATCTCATGTGTATGGGATTGGAATACTAGCTCACTACCTGGAAAGATGTTCCTATCGTAAAATAAGAAGACCTTGAGATACTTTCAACTAATGAAGAAGAAAGGAAAAGATTTGTATGCAATGTCATTGCAAAAGAATCTTTGGTTAATGTATTATCTGATGCAGAGTTAACAGAGCTCAGAGATCTTACAAAGGCAAGCGAGTTCTAGAAAAGACTAATTGCACTCTATGAAGGAGATGAATAAACTAAGAGAGAACAGTTATAGAATTAGAGAGAAAAGATGGATACAATATTAATGAAGGATGATGAAACAATAAGGATGTATGTTCAGAGAGTATCTGAATGTGTGATTGGAATCAGAAATAATGGAGGTACTTATATAGACTATGAAGTCATAGAAAATATTTTGAGGTCTGTGACTCTTGCCTACAAACCCAAATTTTTGGCTTTGGAAGAGACCATACCACATTACAAATATTTCACCAGAGAGACGTTAGTAGCTAAGATAACTACATTTGAGACCGCATAGATAAAAAATGCACTACCTAAGGTGGATATAGCATTTAAAGAAAATATTCATAGAACTGGATCTACAAAATTTAGATCTTGTAGAGTAAGAAACCATAATGAAGATCTTGGTGAATATGTTGAAGAATGGGAAGAGATTCAAAAGATAGACAATCAAGTGGATGAGAAGATCATGGCCCTGATCACCAAGAGAGAAATGAAAGGAAAAGGTAAGTTTGAAGGAAAATTACCTTTGAAATGTTTTAATTGCAATAAGGTTGTCATTTTGCATCTAGATGTCCAACTAGAGTACCTAAGCATAGGCCTAAATATGGTAAATACAAGAATGATAAGGAAATCTACTATGCTAGTGATGGATCTGAAGATTTAGATGATGAATTCAATGATGTATTGGGTTTTATTGCTATCAAAGAAGAGGATCCTATCTATGAAGAAAAAGCCTTAGTTTCTCATGTTGATAGGAAAACTGATTGGATATTTGATAGTGGATGTTCACATCATATGACTGGTGACAAAGATAGATTCATTCAACTAAACAATTTTGATGGTGGTGTTGTAAGATTTGATGACAATACCCCTAGAATGATTGTTGGTAAAGGATCAATTAACTTGGATGGAAAAACTAATACTGATGATTTACTATTTGTGGATGGCTTAAAACATAAGTTGTTAAGTTTTAGATAGCTTGTGGAGAAGGGCTATCATCTAGAATTCAAGGATGGTTTTTTCTCTATAAGAGGAGCTAATGGACAATTGATTACATCTAGTTCTAAGACCAGAGGTAATATATTCCAGTTAAACTCTACTGACATTAGTTATTTTGTTGCAAAGACTGATGACAGTTGATTATGGCATAGAAGGTTTTGTCATATCAACTTTGACCACATGGTAAAGCATCTAACAATAATGCTATCAAAGATCTACCTAAGATTGTGAAAGCAACCAACACCACATGCAGAGAGTAATTGATGTAGGAATTGTATTAGTCTATAAATATCACAATATGTTGCATCAATTACTCAATTACCATTAGTCTAGAAATATCAGAGCACTATTTCATTCTTTAGACTATACGCTTGATGCTTGTCCTATGGGGGAGTATATGTAATTGAGTTGAGTTACTAAGAACTCTTAGAGACACAATAACACCTTTGACATATTGTCAATGGGGTAGAGAATGACACGTGAAAAAAAATATGAAAGGATCATCCTTTGGAGGATTTGATGATTAATGAAGATGATTTGAAAAGATAACTGATGCAGATACACTATAGGACTGTTTTGGTATTTATGGAACCTAGATGTTTTTCATCTATATTTCCATCAATGCCAAAGGGGGAGATTATTATAATAAATGTTGATGGTATTCCTATGGGGGAGTATCATAGTAATGATAAAGGAATGATACATTGGTTTTGTGTTGCATTCATGATAGACTTTGTCATTGATGGTGACATATGCTATTGATTGGTTATTCAGAAGCCTGCAGATAATTGTATGGACACAGTATAGTGAATCAGAACATGCACACCTAGAGAGGGACTTCTAATGATTTCTTGGGTCACCATACATGATTGCATACTCTTATGAGTTTATTGGATAGAGTTATGACAAGTTTACTGGAAACTATTCTTCAGAAGATGAAAACTTTTTTTTCACAGAGTTGACTACAGAACTTTATGGATAGCACGCATGGCTGTTTGAGCTGTGATGTGAAAACATAGGTTCATGTTGGAAATTGGCTTGAGATATTATTGTGATCATATGGCATCATAATTGTATAGGTGATGCCATATATGGCATGTGCATTCGTGAAGACCTATTTGAAGGTTGACTTGGAACACATTTCAAGTAATATGATATGTGAGATTAATCAACAGATCTAAAGGACTAATTGATGTAACTACTATGTTGTAACTTTGTAAGAGATGTCATGTGCATCCTCGCATGGGTCCATTTGTATTTTTCAAATAGGATTTATCCTATGAAGGCTGGCCTAGATTTAATTGTTGTGACTTGTACATAAGAATTGAAATCCTTGGAAAATAAGTGTGGCACTGCATATGCAAGATGTAGAGGTGAATGTGAGCTTAAGGTTGCATTGGATACTATTTGAAGAATACTAGTTGTACACTAAGGCACAAGGTGGAGCTCTCTTGGCAGTCATTGAAGGCTGGAAGTGTTTCAGAATAGAATCATCTTAGACTTGAAGTTACAAGATTTGGAGACCCTGAGGGTGGCTTTAACTCTCAAATATCTTGATCAGGTTGATGTAGTGTACACCCCTAATTGGGTAATTACCTTTAATAGGGTTTGACTTCATTGATTCCTTAATTAGGATCACATTGTAAAAACCTAACAGGGTCTATCCTGTGATCAAGACTTGCCTATTGTAATGCTCATTTCCTAACATGGTCAAAACTCTTAATAGGGTCATTATACCTATAGTCCAGATATTTGTGGGTACCATCCCCACTGAGGTTTTTCCCTTAATAGGTTTTTCCTCAAGAAAAAATATTGGTGTTCATGTATATGTGTGTTATTGTTGCATTCACTTTTTTAGTTATAAGAAATAAGTTTGAAGTTAAAGTTTAAGTATTATGTATTGGAATCAATTGATTCACCCCTCCCTAAGTTGATTGGGACACTGTTATTCTAACATAAACACTTCAACCTATTAACAATTCAAACTCTTCTCACTGATCATCTAACCTTCACTTTGGTCATAAAAATTTGTTGTGATTGCAACCATATCATCCAATCACTATTAGAAACCATATCATGTAACCGCATTACAAGACACAACTAAGATTTGAGAGACCAATCAAATCACCTATCACTAATTGTTCTGAGGAGTTGCACTATTATACTTCATCTAATCATAAATTTATTACCATTCAATATCAATAGTAGTGGTCATGCATTTAACATTCTGAGACATTCTTGACTCTACCATACAAATTTATACAACTGAAACTTACCGCACTACTTTGATCATCAACCTTATACTTAGCAACACTAGCAACAATAGGTCATTACTTGACATCGATGAAAACTCAATAACTGATCATCATGAAATCAAATCTATATCATGAAAACTTCATGAATCACATACCATCACATCATAAGTTACCATCAATTATTCCAATATTGCACAATGTCGGTGTGAAGGATATCTGTTTGGTAAAGTTTAAACGATCAGTATACAGTGAGGTAAAAACTTTGGTAGAGGTCATGATAGATGAATAATTAGATGAGTGGTCATAAATATAGTATCAACATGGTCAGACTATAGTGTGGTTCCAACCACAACTCATTTGGTTGATTGGTAAGAGAGATTTTGTTGGTGCATTCTTTCAGAAAGGTAAGAACATTCGTGTTCTTGAGCATCAATTGGAAGATTCTAGATCACTAAGTAGTATAGTGGTTGTGATGATATTTGGTGTTATAATAACATGTAATAAGGCTTATAGAATTGATGAGTTGTCATTCTTGGAATTGATGCTATTATTTAAGGAAGATCTAAGGTGGTGAATTGGAGAAGTCAAAATGTGTTTGACTACTTTGGAGATATATCATGCAGATGTTATTCTAAGATAACATGGTCATAGGGAAATGTGTTTTACATCAAGATTATCATTTTTGGGGCATTTTTATTATGTAGGAAAGAATTTGGATTGCATGGAGACAGTATTAGGAGTGTATATAAGTGGAACTTCTCATATTATTAAAGTTTGTTGTTTTTATGTTGCTATGGTTGATGAAAAGGTTGTGAAAAAGGTTTGTAATCTCAATTAGGGTTGTGATCAAAGATCTGATAGAGATAGAGTTGTGAGTAGTTATAGAATACAAAAAATAGATTGGATCTTATAGGAAATTAGTGCTACATCCAGATCACTCACTTGTTGTTCCCTAGTAGTTACAACAAGTAAATCCCTTAACAGAGTGAACTTTAATAGGTTCCTCTTTGTGAATCCCTTAACCAGGTGAGCTCTTAAAATATTCATGAGATCCTCTTAAGAGGTAGATCTTATCATATCTGATTGTACTTCTAACAAGGTACTAATCACTCCTAATAGGGTTAACTCTTAGAAATGGTAATCGCAACTCCTAACAAGGAAATCTCATTTACTGTAGTAGTTAGCTTGTGAGTGTCATACCTTGTTGAAAACTACGATTGAAGCAATCGTTGTATTGTCATTGATGTCAAACATTAATTGGTAAGACTATTTCTATTTAAGAAAGTACTGTATCCATTTGAGTATTGCTAAGGGGTAAGTCAAGGTTGGTAACAATAGCACCTAAGGAAAGGTTGAGTTATCTTGATACTTTAATGAGTACTTGATTATGTGGCACAATGATAAGATAATGTATTATTTATCTAAGTAAGAATGAAGACTAAACTAGTAGGCTTAACCGAGCAAAAGCGGAGAAATCTAGTTTAAGCCGAGTGTTGTTAGTGTCGACTGAGCTAGTATATGCCAAGTAAATATAATGTTGACCGAACACTAGTTAATTGCCAAGGAAACAGTTTATGTGGTGACTGAGCTTTCTAGTGAAGACCGAGAAGTTGAACATAATATTGACCAAGCATTAGTATTTTTCATTTGAGGGAGAATTCAAATTTCTAGTTGACATCGTTGAATTCTTGGATTATGTAAAACATGTTGACTTTATTTCTTGATTTATGAAACCATTTATTGCATTGTAAAATGTTTTATTTTAAATCTATTAAGAGATTCAAGATATTTCTAGAAGGATAGCCGAAGAACATAATGTAGGATAGATTTAATGAATTTGACCTAACCCTAAGATCTATGAAGGAGATTAAGTGGCAAAAGATGTATTAACCTAATAGAGGAAGTATTAAGGAAACCTAAGCTAGAGGTTGTGATAGAGAGATGATGCTGGAAGTGTTGTCGATGTTATTGACTGTCTAAGAAAAGAAGGTTGAAGGAGAAGTGTTGTGATTGCTTGAAGAGATTTTTGAGTAGATCAGTGATGGAGATGGTAAAGATTCATAGTTAGTAAGCCAACATATGTGTAAGGAATTAGATCTGATATTTGAAAAGTGAGTTGTATGTTTTTCAGATCAATACTACTGCTACTTTCTAACCATTGTATCAGTCAAAATCCTTTTAACAGAGGATGACCTAACAGTCATAGGTATAAATCCTTTGAACAAGGTTACATTCTAATGGAGTGATTTTAAGTCCTATAACAAGGCACACTTTTAACAGAGTGGTTTAAATCCTTTAACTGGGTCACACCTGAAAGTGTGTTTGTAACCTTTGGCATGGTTGGCTTTTCAACGAGCTCACTTCAGAAGAGTGAACATAATATTAACATGTTACAAAGTGGTTTTTCCCTAACTGGGTTTCCACTATAAATTCTGGTGTTGATACTTGTATGAATGTTTTGGTTTGAACATTTATGTGTTTTACAAGTTAGATGCTATTGGATAAGTGGACTGCACTATTATATGTTTATGTTATGCAATCAGTAATGACTAAGTAGCTGTTGGTTATTAGATCTAATTTGTTGATGAGTTTTAAATTTTGTTTCTATACATCTCAACCTGAGAACAACTAATTCACCCCCCCCCCTCTCTATTGTTCTAAATCATATTAACAATTGGTATCAGACCTGTTGGTGCTTATAGAGAAAAATTTTGAAGGTACTTGAAGCAAATGATTAGGATGTATAAGAAGGAGGTACCAAAGATGAATAAGGAGAACTTTCCTACATGGAAAATCTTGATGAAGCTACATCTAGCTGGTATTGGTGATTCTGCAAAGTATTACATTGAGCATGACTATGTCACACCTGTTGCACCTCTGACTACTGAGGAAATGAAAGCTAAACAAGAGCACAACCAAGCAATGTTGGAGATTGTGTCTGCCCTAAGTTATCCAGAATTTGAAGACATCAAAGACTGCAGTAATGCAAAGCAAATGTGGGACACCCTTGCAAACATTTATGGAGGTGACATAAATGTGTTGAGAGCAAAATTTGAGAGCCTAAGAGGTAAATTTAATGAAATGAGAATGCAAGGTGAGAACATTACACAATACTGTGGTAGAATAAAAGTTGTAAATGCTATTAGAGGAGCAAATGGAACTATTGATGATGAAACTATAATAGGAAAATTATTGAGAACTCTACGTCCTATCTATGCAATCAAATTTTTTGCAATTCAAGAATCTAGATGTAACCCTATAAATACTCTTACTTTGTAAAGTTTGGTTGGTAAGCTCACTACTTTTGAACTTTCTAACTATGATAACTTCACTGTTGGTAATATTAAATCTTCTTTTAAGTCACAAATGGTTCTAAGTAAGTCAAAGAAGGAAAAATAAATATGCATCAGTGAAAGTGAAAGTGAAATTGACAATGAAACATTTGATGAAGAACTTGAGGATCTAGAAGCTCTTATGGCTAGAAGACTGAAAAGGGGAAAAGGAAGGTACATAGGTAAACTCCCTATTATATGTTTTTCATGTAATAATTGGTCATATAGTTGCTAGATGTCCTAATAGGGATAATAAGGATGAAGAAAGAGATAGTGAGCATAAATACAAAAGAGAATATAGAGGTTACCGAAGATACAAGGACTACAAAAGAAAAGGTAAGAAATCCTATTACATTGTCGAAGAAGAGACTGACACTGATAGTGATGATTTTGAAATTGAGGTTGTCTATGTTGCAATGAAAGATCAATATGATGAGGATGAGAAAATTGCATTGATATCTTATGTGAAAAAAAATGATAAATGGATTATTGATAGTGGTTGTTCACATCATATGACTAGAGATAAGAGTAATTTTGATACCTTAGATCATTATAAAGGTAGGAGTGTAAAATTTGGTAATGATGCACCATGTCCTGTTAGAGGAAAAGGATCGATTAAGCTAACTAATAAGATCACTTGTGAAAATACTTATTGGGTTGAGGGTCTTAACTATAATCTGCTAAGTGTTGCATAGCTTAATAACACTAGCTATCAAGTGGAATTTCATCATAGAAAGGCCAAAATATTTGATGCCACTGGTGAACTGATTGGAAGTGGAGAAAAGACTAGTGCTAATTTGTTCTATCTAGACCTATCTAAAGAAACAAGTATGATTGCACAAATTTATGATATTTGGTTATGGCATAAGCGGCTATGTCATGTTAACATTGATAATCTAGTAGAAATTAGTAAGAAAAAGAAAGTGAGAGGTCTACCTAGATTGAAGAAACCTAAGAATGTAATGTGCAAAGAATGTTAGTTGGATAAGATGACAAAGTCTAGTTTCAAGAGCAAAACTTTTACTTCTAAGAATATCTTAGATTGGGTTCATACTGACCTTTGTGGACCGATGGGTGTACAAAGCTATTGTGGTACTAGATATTTTATCCTATTTGTTGATGATTATACTAGAATGATGCATGTAATGTTCTTAAAAGAAAAATCTAATGCTTTTCAATTTTTTAAGTGGTATGTCGCTAAGGTTGAAAAAGAGATAGGTAAGAACCTGAAGTGTCTGAGATCTGACCGAGGTGGAGAATTTATATCTAATGAATTTAATTTTTTTTGCAATGATAGAGGGATCAAAAGATAGATGTCTACACTGAGAACACCCCCATAGAATGGTATAGTAGAGAGAAGGAATAGATCTATTTTGGATTGTGCAAGGACATTAATGATTGAAAAGAATGTTGCACAAAAGTATTGGAAATAAGCTTTAAGTATAAAAATTTATACTCTTAATAGAGTACAGATCAAAAAAGGTACAAATCTGACACCTTATGAGTTATGGCATGGGTATGCACCGAATGTAAAGTATTTTAGAATTTTTGGAAGCAAATGCTACATATTAAAGGACAATAGAAATGGAAATTTTGATGCTAAAAGTGATGAGGGTATATTCCTAGGCTATTCCACAAAAATTAAAGCTTATAAGTGTTTGAACTCTAACACTAACAAAATTGTGGAAAGTGTGAATGTCAAAGTTGATGAGTATGCAGAGAAAAATGAAGTTGATAGTAAAAGAGAACCAGAAGATTACAGATATTTTGTGTATATAGAGGAAGAAGAAGCAAGTGGCATACTTGCACCTGATGTTGAGTCTCAGGTAAGCAATGTTGAGCATCAAGAAAACAATGTCAAGAGAGAAGAAGAATGTGCCAAGTGACAGGAAGAAGCTACTGAGTATTAGGAAGAGGTTGTTAAGCATTTAGAAGTTGAATCTGACAATCTTGTTGGTGAACCTGATGAGAAAAATGAGACAAGAGAAAAACCTTTTCTAGCACAATATGTAAGTAGACATCACAAGCCTGAACAGATTATTGGAGATAAAGATACTAGAATTCAGACCAGAAGCAAAGCAAGAGATCCAACATGTTTACTATGTGAATTTGAGCCTAAGAAAATAAAGGATGCATTAGAAAATAAAGACTAGATAGAAGCAATGAATGAAGAGATAGACCAGATAGAGAAGAATGATACCTAGACTCTGGTGCTGAGACTAGAAAATAAGAATGTCACTGGGAAAAAGTGGGTATTTCATAATAAGCTGAATGAGCATGGTCAAATAACAAGAAACAAAGCTAGGATGGTATGCAAAGGCTACACACAAGAAGAAGGAATAGATTATGGGGAGACATTTTCCCCTGTAGCAAGATTGGAAGGAGTAAGAACTCTACTTACATATGTTGCCTATAAAGATTTCAAGGTATACCAAATGGATGTTAAGTCTACATTTTTAAATGGTATATTAGGAGAAGAAGTGTATATTGAACAGCTAGAAGGATTTGTTGATCTAAACAAAAGACACATGGTTTGAAAACTAAATAAAGAATTGTATGGACTAAAGAAAGCTCCCAGAGCATGGTATGAGAGACTACACAACTACCTAATATAGATTGGATTCTCAAGGACAAATGACACAACCAATCTATACATGAAAGATTAAGAAGGTAAAGGAATCTTGTTAGCTAAGATCTTTGTAGATGATATTATATTTGGTGGACAAGATGCCTTATGTAAGAAAATTTCAAATGAGATGCAAACTAAATTTCAAATGAGTATGTTTGGGGAGATCAAATTTTTTGTTGGTTTGCAAGTATATCAGATGGAAAAAGGAATTTTCATCACCCAGTCTAAATATGTTCATGAGATACTGAAAACCTTTGGTATGGAAGATTCAAGGCCAGTAAGTACTCCCATGGCTACTGGACAAAAGTTGTCTAAAAATGATGATGTTGTAGAAGTTACCTAGACTTTGTATAGATCTATGATCAAAAAGCTACAGTATGTTGTACATAGCAGACCAGATATTGCATTAGTAGTTGGGATTGTGGCAAGAGTCTCTTCCAATCCTAAGGAAACTCACATGATGGTGGTTACAATAATCATGAGATATTTGAAGGGAACTACTGACTATGGATTATACTACAAGAAGCATGACAAGTTTGAACTAAGAGTGTATATAGATGCTGATTGGGTAGTAAATGTAAATGAGAGAAAGAGTACTAGTGGTGGAGATTTCTTTCTTGGATAGAGATTAGTTTTCTAGACAAGCAAGAAATAGAATTGCATTTTCCAATCTATTGTTGAAGTTGAGTATGTGGCTACAGCTGTGAACTATTTAGATTCGATATGGATAAAGCAATTATTGGTAGGCATGAAAGAAGAAATCACTGAACCAGTTGTCATTTTCTATGACAACACAAGTGCTATCAACATCTCTAAGAATCCAGTGATGCACACAAAAACCAAACACATTGCCATCAAGTATCATTACTTGAGGGAACTGGTACAAGACAAAGAGGTCCGAATGGAGTATGTGAATACAAAGGAAAAATTAGCAGACATATTCACTAAACCTTTACCTAAGGAAGCTCATGAATATTTGAGAAGTCAATTAGGGGTCCTTCCCCCAATTGAGGTTTCCTAGTCAAGCTAGGAGCACTACATCAAATGTTCTGTAAAGAATATCTAACAAGTTGATGCAGAGAAAGGTCACACTTTAGGAGTAGCCTAGAGTTGTGAAAAGTATAGCACAAACAAGAATCAATCATAAGAAAAGATGATAGAGGGAGAAATACTATTACTAAACTAAAAAGATGATATCTACATTTGTAGGATGTATGTTTTTGTTGTTGCTTTGGCATTTTTGTCAAAGAGGGAGATGATCATAGATGAATACACAGAATGAGAAGATCAAGACAGAGGGAGAAATTTAGTGCACGGTCATACAAGCATGGCTAATTAATTCTATATCAAAATGAAGCTAAGGATATTATAAATATTTCTGATTGACAGATAAGTTTTGGTTTGGTTGGTAATTCATGTGATATTCATATGGTGTTGCCATCAATGCCAAAGAGGGAGATTGTTGGAAACTACAATTGAAGCAATTGTTTTATTGTCATTGATGTCAAACCTTAACTGGTAAGACTGTTGCTATTTAAGAAAGTACTATATCTATTTGAGTATTGCTAAGGGGTAAGGCAAGGTTGGTAACAATAGCACTTAAGAAAAGGTTGAGTTATCTTGATACTTCAATGAGTACTTGATTATGTGGCACAATCATAAGATAATGTATTGTTTATCTAAGTAAGAATGAAGACTAAACTAGTAGGCTTAACTGAGAAAAAGTGGAGAAATCTAGTTTAAGCTTAGTGTTGTTAGTGTTGACCGAGCTAGTATATGCTGAGTAAATCTAGTGTTGACTGAACACCAGTTAATTTTCGAGGAAGACATTATTAGCTGAGGAAACAATTTATGTGGTGACCAAGCTTTCTAGTGAAGACCGAGAAGTTGAACACAGTATTGATCGAGCATCACTATTTTTCATTTGAGGGAGAATTTAGATTTCCAGCCAACATCATTGAATTCTTGGATTATGTAAAACATGTTGACTTTATTTATTGATTGTATGAAAGCATTTATTGCACTATAAAATGTTTTATTTTAAATCTATTAAGAGATTCAAGATATTTCTAGAACGATAGCCAAGGAACATAATGTAGGATGGATTCGATGAATCTGACCTAACCCTAAGATCTACGAAGGAGATTAAGTGACAAAAGATGCATTGACCTAATAGAGGAAGTATCAAGGAAACCTAAGCTAGAGGTTGTGATAGAGAGAGGATGCTGGAAGTGTTGTTGATGTTATTGACTATCTAACTAGAGAAGACTAAAGGAGAAGTGTTTTTATTTCTTGAAGAGAGTTTCAAGTAGATCAATGATGGAAATGGTAAAGGTTCACAATCAGTAAGCCAACATATGTGTATGGAATTAGATCTGATATTTGCAAAGTGAGTTGTATGTTTTTCAGATCAATACTACTGCTACTTTCTAACCATTGTATCAGTCAAAATCCTTTTAACAGAGGTTGACCTAACAGTCATAGGTATAAATCTTTTGAACAAGGTTGCATTCTAATGGAGTGTATGTAAGTCCTATAACAAGGTGGACTTTTAACAAAGTGGTTTAAATCTTTTAATCAGGTCACACCTAACAGTGTGTTTGTAACCTTTAACAGGGTTGGCTTTTCACCAAGCTCACTTCAGAAGAGTGAACATAATAGTAACATGTTACAAAGTAGTTTTTCCCTAATTGGGTTTCTCCTATAAATTCTAGTGTTGATACTTGTGTGAATGTTTTGGTTTGAACATTTCTATATTTTACATGTTAGATGCTATTGGATAAGTGGATTGCACTATTATATGTTTATGTTATGCAATCAGTAATGATCGAGTAGTTGTTGGTTATTAGATCTGATTTGTTGAAGAGTTTTGAAGTTTATTTCTATACATTTGGACCTAAGAACAACTGATTCACCCCCCCTCTGTATTGTTCTAAATCATATTAACAAACCCGACCATGGTTTTGATGCAGGAGCATCTTGGGTGTAAGAGCAATCTTGCATCACCCAAAAATATTTCTATTTTTGTATTCAATAAGGGCTATTTTGTGCAGAGCTGCTATTTATGGAAAGTTACTATTTTTGGTAATTTTTGTATGTGCTTAGAATGATCTGATTTCTTTCTTGGAGGTTCATTTTGGTCATATAAGTCTACCAGTAAAGTTTCATTGCCAGATCAAGTGTATATTGGAAGATATTAAAGATTTTCGGTATTGGCAGCAGGGTACAGAAACTTCGAACTCAGTTTTGAAGGCTTTAGAGGCCCCGGATGAGGTCAAAAATTTGGGTGACAGGTGCTTGCGCCAGTCAAGCCTGTAGAGCGCTTCGTGGCATTTTCGAAATGGGGTTATAATAGTCAATCGGGTCAACTGGTGATGACTTGTGATCTTCGGAAGTCAGGTCACCTGAAATGGCGGAAAATAATTTTCCTTCAAAATTTCTGTTCGGGTTTCAAAAGTTATTTTGAGCCGACTTTGATGTAATAAATTAAAAAAGAAAATAATTCTAAGTTTGGTCGGCCCTTAGGGCTAAATTTCTGGAACCTTCTCGGGCGGTGGAAATTGCCTATATAAGGAAGGCTGTATTATTGTCTTAGGCAGTTCAGAATAGTTCTGGGTAATAGTTTGAGGCTTTGTCCTACAGAATATTGTAAGGGAATGCCCATGTGGCTTTGCATATTGTAATTCTGAAAGTTTGTAATTCCACATTTGTGGAGATAATAAGAAGCCAATTTTCTATTCTTGCATATTGTTGTTGTTTCTCTATTTCTGTTATGTGTTTGTGGTATTAAGGGGAGCACCCTTCATCAAGTGGTATCAGAGCAGGTTCTCTTGAGTGTGTAAACAGATCGCCGACTGTGAGGCACTTTGCACCAGGACCGTGGCTAGGGTTTCGGTGCGCATCGCGAAAATGCCTCCACGATGAGAACGTGGCGGAAGAGTTGGTGCTGTGACACCTGAGGTTAGAGAGCTGCAGAGACAGGTGCGAGCATTGCAAGAAGAGATTCGTAGAGGAATGAATCTCAATGTCAGAGACGAAAGTGAGGATGAAGCCGAAGAAGAATATCAAGAAGGAGAAGCCGAAATTGTGAACCAGGAGGAAGAAAGACTTTTTCGAGCCATTTCCAAGATTGGAAAAAGACCTAAGATTGAGGTTCCTACATTTTCTAGAAATCTTAACCCACAGGAATTGATTGACTGGATCAATGAATGTGAGGAATATTTTGAGTACGAAGATGTTGACGATCCTGATAGAGTCAAATTTGCGAAGGCCAGACTGAAAGTTCCTGCGAAGATCTGGTGGCAAGAAATTCAATTGGAGCGAAATAGAAGAGGGAAAGATAAAATCACAAGATGGGATCGGATGGTGGATAAATTGAAGCGGCAGTTCATTCCTGTTGATTATGAGCTTGACCTACTGAAGAAAATACAGAGTTTGAAGCAAGCAGGAAGATCTGTTCAGGAGTATACAGAAGAGTTCTATCGACTTCTCATCAGAACAGGCCATGCAGAAGCTAATAAGGAGAAAGTTGCCCGATACCTTAATGGGTTAAGGCCAAGCATTCAGGAGGAGCTGAATCTGGTTCGAATGAACAGTATTGAGGAGGCATACCAATTTGCCCTAAAAGTAGAGGAAAAGCTGAACAAGAAGTTCGAGAGCAGACAAAATGGAAGAGGTCACGGTGGACGATCTGGTGGACGGTCATATGGTGGCCGAAATGAAGATCTGAAAAAGAAGGATGAGGCCAGTAGTAGTCAAAATCAGCGTGGAAATAATTCCAATCGCTTCCAGGATCAGAATAATAGAGATCAGAGAGGAAGAGGAAGAGGACAAGGATCTGGACGAGGAGGCTTCCGTGGAACATGTTTTCACTGTGGAGAAGAAGGTCATAGGGTATTTGAATGTCCTCAGCGCCAAGGCAGAACAGACAGGAGAAATGAAGGCCAGGCCAGAGTTGCACATGTAGATGAAGATGCGAGATCATCAAATTCTGAAGATGCTGAAAGAGGAGAAACGTTGATTAACATAAGAGTCCTGTTGAGTGGTGAGAATGAACCTGAGCAAAGGAGAAGCCTTTTTCGCACCAGGTGCAAGTTTGAAGGTAAATGTTGTGATGTGATTATTGATAGTGGAAGCACTGACAATTTGGTGTCAGAAGAGATGGTGACAAAGTTGAAACTCAAGAGAGAGAAACACCCACATCCATATCGGATTGCCTGGGTATAGGATGACCACAACGTCATGGTCAATGAACAATGCCTAGTGAAGTTCAAGATCGGCGGATACCAAGATGAGGTATTGTGTGATATCATATCTATGGATGCATGTCATATATTGTTGGGTAGACCGTGGTAGTTTGACAGATGTGCTGTACACGATGGTCGTGCGAATACCTATTCCCTGACAAAGGATGGAGTGCGACATAAGCTAAAGCCATTGAAGGAGACCGAAGAAAAGGTATGTGGTAATGCAAGAATAACATTTGTTGATGTAAGGAAATTCCTAGATGGTATGAGGCATGAGCATGTATGTTTTGCTTTAATTCCAAAAGCTGGTAAAGAGGAAGTAGAAGATGTTCCTGTAGAAGTTGCGGATTTGTTGAATGAGTTTCAGGATATTGTATCCAATAACGTGCCTGATGGATTACTACAAGTCAGGAAGATTAGTCATCAGATGGACTTGATCCCAGGAGTGAGTTTGCCGAATAAGGCAGCACACAGAATGACACCTACAGAAAGTGAGGAGTTGAACATACAAGTACATGAGTTGTTACAAAAAGGATTGATTCGAGAGAGTCTGAGTCCCTGTGCTGTACCAGTGGTATTAGCACCAAAGAAGAATGGAGAGTGGAGGATGTGTACAGATTCCAGAGCAATAAACAAGATCACAATCAAGTACAGGTTTCCATTGCCACAAATGGATGATATTATGGATTGTTTGAGTGGAGCTGTGTATTTTTCAAAGATAGATCTGAAGAGTGGATATCACCAGATTCGGATTAGAGAAGGCGATGAATGGAAGACTGCCTTCAAGACAAAGGAAGGACTGTATGAGTGGTTAGTCATGCCTTTTGGGCTAACCAATGCACCGAGCACTTTCATGCGACTCATGAATGAGGTTCTGAAAGAATTTCTGGGTAAGTTTGTCATTGTTTACGTAGATGATATTTTGATTTTTAGCAAGACATTGGAGGAACATATGATGCATATTCGTATGGTGTTTGAGAAGTTGAGAGAAGAGAAATTGTTGATTAATTTGAAGAAGTGCAGTTTTGTGAAGAAAGAGTTAGTGTATTTGGGATTTGTAGTTTCAGCAGAAGGTCTAAAAATGGACCCAGAGAAGGTACAGGCTATCCTTGAATGGCCTACTCCAAAGAGTGCTACTGAGGTAAGATTTTTTCATGGTCTAGCTAGCTTTTATAGAAAGTTTATCAAGAATTTTAGCAGTATTTGTGGACACTTGACTGAAACAATGAGAGGGGATAGAAAAGAGTTTAAGTGGACTAATGGGGCAGAAAAGAGTTTTCAATTGTTGAAACAAAAAGTTACAGAACAACCTGTTTTAGCACTTCCAGATTTTAATAAGGTGTTTCAAGTAGATTGTGATGCTAGTGGTACTACAATAGGAGCTGTTATGAGCCAAGAAGGTAAACCTATTGCTTATTTTAGTGAGAAGTTAAATGATGCCAAGAGGAAGTATTCTGTTTATGATCAGGAATTTTATGCTATAGTTCAGGCATTAAAGAAGTGGAGACATTATCTGCTTCCTAATGAGTTTGTTTTGTATACTGATCATCAAGCTTTGCAATATTTGAATAGTGAAGGAAAATTGAATCAAAGGCATTTGAAATGGGTTGAGTTTTTACAGAGTTATACATTTGTTTTGAAACACAGGAGTGGAAAGTCTAATAGGGTTGCCGATGCTCTTAGCAGAAGGCAACTATTGCTGACAGAAATGCAGATTGAAGTGGTTGGGTTCAAGGAACTCAAGAATTTGTATCCAGAGGATCCTGATTTTGGTGAAGCTTGAAAAGCTTGCACAGAACCTGTTACTCTAGACAGGAGGAAATGGTTGGATTTCATCATCCAGGATGATATGCTATTCAGAGGGAGTCAGTTGTGCATTCCACGAAGTTCTATGAGGGAGAATCTCATCAAGGAGAAGCATAACGGAGGATTGGCTGGACATTTTGGTCGTGATAAAACCTTTGGTTTGGTTAGTGAGAATTATTATTGGCCACAGTTGCAGCAAGATGTAAAGAAGTTTGTACAGAGTTGCAGAGTATGTCAGATGGCGAAAGGAGTGAAGCAGAATACAGGATTGTATCAGCCATTACCCGTACCAGAGAAGCCTTGGGAGGATATCAGCATGGACTTTGTTCTTGGTTTACCGAGGACACAGCGGGGACACGATTCAATTTTTGTGGTGGTTGACAGATTTTCAAAGATGGAACATTTCATTCCCTGCAAGAAGACTAATGATGCTGTTCATGTAGCAGAATTGTTTTTCAGAGAAGTAGTGAGACTTCATGGTTTGCCAAAGACCATAGTTTCAGATCGAGACACTAAGTTTGTTGGATATTTTTGGCATACATTGTGGAAGAAGTTGAAGATAGATTTGAAGTTTAGTTCATCACATCATCCACAGACTGATGGACAGACAGAGGTGGTGAATAGAAGTTTGGAAAATTTGCTGAGATGTTTGGTTGGAGATAAGCCAGCAGGATGGGATTTGATTTTACCACAGGCGGAATTTGCATACAATAATTCTGTCAACAGGAGCACTGGTAAATCACCATTCTAGATTGTATATGGAAGTAGTCCAAGAAATGCATCTGAATTGAGAAAGATAGATAAAGGAGAAATAAGTAGTGCTGAAGCTGAGGATTTTGCAGAACACTTGAAGAACATCCATGAGGAGGTGAGGAAGCATATTACCAAGATGAATGCACAGTATAAGGCTAAGGCAGATGAGAAAAGGAGGTATAAAGAATTTTAGGTTGGTGATGAAGTCATGGTTCATTTGCAGAAGGAGCGGTTTCCAGTTGGTTCATATAACAAGCTAAAAATAAAGAAGTTTGGACCATGTAGGATACTGAAGAAACATGATTCAGGAAATGCATATGAGGTAGAATTGCCTACTGAGCTAAATATTTCACCAGTGTTTAACATTTCAGATCTGACAGAGTATCATGAAGGAGGTGTTGAAGATGAGATCACAGCAGCACAGTGGAGTATTCCAGCAACTAGTTCAGATATCAAGGAGATTGAAGACATACTGGACAGTCATGTTGGCAGAAGCACAAGGAACAGGACATATGAAGAATATCTGGTCAAATGGAAAGGATGACCTGTTGAAGATTCATCATGGCTAACAAAGGAGGAGGTTAACCGTCTTGGTTTTCCTCTACACACCTGAGTCGTGACAGGGTCACTTCTCAAATTACCCCGGGTGTCTGATGCAGGAGCATCCTAGGTGTAAGAGCAATCTTGCATCACCCAAAAATATTTCTATTTTTGTATTCAATAAGGGCTATTTTGTGCAGAGCTGCTATTTATGGAAAGTTACTATTTTTGGTAATTTTTGTATGTGCTTAGAATGATCTGATTTCTTTCTTGGAGCTTCATTTTGGTCATATAAGTCTGCCAGTAAAGTTTCATTGCCAGATCAAGTGTATATTGGAAGATATTGAAGATTTTCGATATTGGCAGCAGGGTACAGAAACTTCAAACTTAGTTTTGAAGGGTTTAGAGGCCCCGGATGAGGTCGTAAATTTGCGTGACGGGCGCTTGCACCAGTCAACCCTGTAAAGCGCTTCGTGGTGTTTCTGAAATGGGGTTATAATAGTCAATCAGGTCACCTGGTGATGACTTGTGATCTTCGGAAGTCGGGTCACCTGAAATGGTGGAAAATAATTTTCCTTCAAAATTTATGTTCGGGTTTCAAAAGTTATTTTGAGCTGACTTTGATGTAATAAATTGAAAAATAAAATAATTCTAAGTTTGGTCGGCCCTTAGGGCTAAATTTCTGGAACCTTCTCGGGCGGTGGAAATTGCCTATATAAGGAAGGCTGTATTATTGTCTTAGGCAGTTCAGAATAGTTCTGGGTAATAGTTCGAGGCTTTGTCCTACAGAATATTGTAATAGAATGCCCATGTGGCTTTGCATATTGTAATTCTGAAAGTTTGTAATTCCACATTTGTGGAGATAATAAGAAGCCAATTTTCTATTCTTGCATATTGTTGTTGTTTCTCTATTTTTGTTATGTGTTTGTGGTATTAAGGGGAGCACCCTTCATCAAGTGGTATCAGAGCAGGTTCTCTTGAGTGTGTAAATAGATCACCGACTCTGAAGGAGTTTGCATCAAGACCGTGGCTAGGGTTTCAGCGCGCATCGCGAAAATGCTTCCACGACGAGAACGTGGCGGAAGAGTTGGTGATGTGACACCTGAGGTTAGAGAGCTGCAGAGACAAGTGCGAGCATTGCAAGAAGAGATTCGCAGAGGAATGAATCTCAATGTCAGAGAGGAAAGTGAGGATGAAGCCGAAGAAGAATATCAAGAAGGAGAAGCCGAAATTGTGAACCAGGAGGAAGAAAGACTTTTTTGGGCCATTTCCAAGATTGGGAAAAGACCTAAGATTGAGGTTCCTACATTTTCTGGAAATCTTAACCCAGAGGAATTGATTGACTGGATCAATGAATGTGAGGAATATTTTGAGTACGAAGATGTTGACGATCCTAATAGAGTCAAATTTGCGAAGGCCAGACTGAAAGGTCATGCAAAGATCTAGTGGCAAGAAATTCAATTGGAGCGAAATAGAAGAGGGAAAGATAAAATCACAAGATGGGATCGGATGGTGGATAAATTGAAGCGGCAGTTCATTCCTGTTGATTATGAGCTTGACCTACTGAAGAAAATGCAGAGTTTGAAGCAAGCAAAAAGATCTGTTTAGGAGTATACAGAAGAGTTCTATCGACTTCTCATCAGAACAGGCCATGCAGAAGCTAATAAGGAGAAAGTTGCCTGATACCTTAATGGGTTAAGGCCAAGCATTCAGGAGGAGCTGAATCTGGTTCGAATGAACAGTATTGAGGAGGCATACCAATTTGCCCTAAAAGTAGAGGAAAAGCTGAACAAGAAGTTCGATAGCAGACAAAATGGAAGAGGTCGCGGTGGACGATCTGGTGGACGGTCATATGGTGGCCGAAATGAAGATCTGAAAAAGAAGGATGAGGCCAATAGTAGTCAAAATCAGCGTGAAAATAATTCCAATCGCTTCCAGGATCAGAATAATAGAGATCAGAAAGGAAGAGGAAGAGGACAAGGATCTGGACGAGGAGGCTTCTGTGGAACATGTTTTCACTGTGGAGAAGAAGGTCATAGGGCATTTGAATGTCCTCAGCGCCAAGGCAGAACAGACAGGAGAAATGAAGGCCAGGCCAGAGTTGCACATGTAGATGAAGATGCGAGATCATCAAATTTTGAAGATGCTGAAAGAGGAGAAACGTTGATTAACAGAAGAGTCCTGTTGAGTGGTGAGAATGAACCTGAGCAAAGGAGAAGCCTGTTTCGCACCAGGTGCAAGTGTGAAGGTAAATGTTGTGATGTGATTATTGATAGTGGAAGCACTGACAATTTGGTGTCAGAAGAGATGGTGACAAAGTTGAAACTCAAGAGAGAGAAACACCCACATCCATATCGGATTGCCTGGGTACAGGATGACCACAAGGTCATGGTCAATGAACAATGCCTAGTGAAGTTCAAGATCGGCGGATACCAAGATGAGGTATTGTGTGATATCATATCTATGGATGCATGTCATATGTTGTTGGGTAGACCGTGGCAGTTTGACAGATGTGCTGTACATGATGGTCATGCGAATACCTATTCCCTGACAAAGGATGGAGTGCGACATAAGCTAAAGCCATTGAAGGAGACCGAAGAAAAAGTATGTGGTAATGCAAGAATAACATTTGTTGATGGAAGGAAATTCCTAGATGGTATGAGGCATGAGCATGTATGTTTTGCTTTAATTCTAAAAGCTGGTAAAGAGGAAGTAGAAGATGTTCCTGTAGAAGTTGCGGATTTGTTGAATGAGTTTCAGGATATTGTATCTGATAACGTGCCTGATGGATTACCACCAGTCAGGAAGATTATTCATCAGATGGACTTGATCCCAGGAGTGAGTTTGCCGAATAAGGCAGCACACAGAATGACACCTGCAGAAAGTGAGGAGTTGAACAGACAAGTACATGAGTTGTTACAAAAAGGATTGATTCGAGAGAGTCTGAGTCCCTGTGCTATACCAGCGGTATTAGCACCAAAGAAGAATGGAGAGTGGAGGATGTGTACAGATTCCAGAGCAATAAACAAGATCACAATCAAGTACAGGTTTCCATTGCCACGAATGGATGATATTATGGATTGTTTGAGTGGAGCTATGTATTTTTCAAAGATAGATCTGAAGAGTGGATATCACCAAATTCGGATCAGAGAAGGCGATGAATGGAAGACTGCCTTCAAGACAAAGGAAGGACTGTATGAGTGGTTAGTCATGCCTTTTGGGCTAACCAATGCACCGAGCACTTTCATGCGGCTCATGAACGAGGTTCTGAAAGAATTTCTGGGTAAGTTTGTGATTGTTTACCTAGATGATATTTTGATTTTTAGCAAGACATTGGAGGAACATATGATGCATATTCGTATGGTGTTTGAGAAGTTGAAAGAAGAGAAATTGTTGATTAATTTGAAGAAGTGCAGTTTTGTGAAAAAAGAGTTAGTGTATTTGGAATTTGTAGTTTCAGTAGAAGGTCTAAAAATGGACCCAGAGAAGGTACAGGCTATCCTTGAATGACCTACTCCAAAGAGTGCTACTGAGGTAAGATCTTTTCATGGTCTAGCTAGCTTTTATAGAAAGTTTATCAGGAATTTTAGCAGTATTTGTGGACCCTTGACTGAAACAATGAGAGGGGATAGAAAAGAGTTTAAGTGGACTAATGGGGCAGAAAAGAGTTTTCAATTGTTGAAACAAAAAGTTACAGAACAACCTGTTTTAGCACTTCCAGATTTTAATAAGGTGTTTCAAGTAGATTGTGATGCTAGTGGTACTGCAATAGGAGCTGTTATGAGCCAAGAAGGTAAACCTATTGCTTATTTCAGTGAGAAGTTAAATGATGCCAAGAGGAAGTATTCTATTTATGATCAGGAATTTTATGCTATAGTTCAGGCATTAAAGAAGTGGAGACATTATCTGCTTCCTAATGAGTTTGTTTTGTATACTGATCATCAAGCTTTGCAATATTTGAATAGTGAAGGAAAATTGAATCAAAGGCATTTGAAATGGGTTGAGTTTTTGCAGAGTTATACATTTGTTTTGAAACACAGGAGTGGAAAGTCTAATAGGGTTGCCGATGCTCTTAGCAGAAGGCAACTATTGCTGACAGAAATGCAGATTGAAGTGGTTGGGTTCAAGGAACTCAAGAATTTGTATCCAGAGGATCCTGATTTTGGTGAAGCTTGGAAAGCTTGCACAGAACCTGTTACTCTAGACAGGAGGAAATGGTTGGATTTCATCATCCAGGATGATATGCTATTCAGAGGGAGTCAGTTGTGCATTCCACGAAGTTCTATGAGGGAGAATCTCATCAAGGAGAAGCATAGCGGAGGATTGGCTGGACATTTTGGTCGTGATAAAACCTTTGGTTTGGTTAGTAAGAATTATTATTGGCCACAGTTGCAGCAAGATGTGAAGAAGTTTGTACAGAGTTGCAGAGTATGTTAGATGGTGAAAGGAGTGAAGCAGAATACAGGATTGTATCAGCCATTACCCGTACCAGAGAAGCCTTGGGAGGATATCAGCATGGACTTTGTTCTTGGTTTACCGAGGACACAGCGGGGACACAATTCAATTTTTGTGGTGGTTGACAGATTTTCAAAGATGGCACATTTCATTCCCTGTAAGAAGACTAATGATGCTGTTCATGTAGCAGAATTGTTTTTCAGAGAAGTAGTGAGACTTCATGGTTTGCCAAAGACCATAGTTTCAGATCGAGACACTAAGTTTGTTGGATATTTTTGGCATACATTGTGGAAGAAGTTGAAGACAGATTTGAAGTTTAGTTCATCACATCATCCACAGACTGATGGACAGACAGAGGTGGTGAATAGAAGTTTGGGAAATTTGCTGAGATGTTTGGTTGGAGATAAGCCAGCAGGATGGGATTTGATTTTACCACAGGCGGAATTTGCATACAATAATTCTGTCAACAAGAGCACTGGTAAATCACCATTCCAGATTGTATATGGAAGTAGTCCAAGAAATGCATCTGAATTGAGAAAGATAGATAAAGGAGAAATAAGTAGTGCTGAAGCTGAGGATTTTGCAGAACACTTGAAGAACATCCATGAGGAGGTGAGGAAGCATACTACCAAGATGAATGCATAGTATAAGGCTAAGGTAGATGAGAAAAGGAGGTATAAATAATTTCAGGTTGGTGATGAAGTCATGGTTCATTTGCAGAAGGAGCGGTTTCTAGTTGGTTCATATAACAAGCTAAAAATAAAGAAGTTTGGACCATGTAGGATACTGAAGAAACATGATTCAGGAAACGCATATGAGGTAGAATTGCCTACTGAGCTAAATATTTCACCAGTGTTTAACATTTCAGATCTGACAGAGTATCATGAA
Organism: Chamaecyparis obtusa; assembly: GCA_027943335.1. Classification (NCBI taxonomy): domain Eukaryota; kingdom Viridiplantae; phylum Streptophyta; class Pinopsida; order Cupressales; family Cupressaceae; genus Chamaecyparis; species Chamaecyparis obtusa. The sequence goes on along the minus strand of BSBK01008467.1, from coordinate 179,482 downwards.
GGAGGTGTTGAAGATGAGATCACAGCAGCACAGTGGAGTATTCCAGCAACTAGTTCAGATATCAAGGAGATTGAAGACATACTGGACAGTCGTGTTGTCAGAAGCACAAGGAACAGGACATATGAAGAATATCTGGTCAAATGGAAAGGACGACCTATTGAAGATTCATCATGGCTAACAAAGGAGGAGGTTAACCATCTTGGTTTTCCTCTACACACCTGAGTCGTGACAGGGTCACTTCTCAAATTACCCCGGGTGTCTGATGCAGGAGCATCCTGGGTGTAAGAGCAATCTTGCATCACCCAAAAATATTTTTGTTTTTGTATTCAATAAGGGCTATTTTGTGCAGAGCTGCTATTTATGGAAAGTTACTATTTTTGGTAATTTTCGTATGTGCTTAGAATGATCTGATTTCTTTCTTGGAGGTTCATTTTGGTCATATAAGTCTGCCAATAAAGTTTCATTGTCAGATCAAGTGTATATTGGAAGATATTGAACATTTTCGATATTGGCAGCAGGGTACAGAAACTTCAAACTGAGTTTTGAAGGCTTTAGAGGCCCCGAATGAGGTCAAAAATTTGGGTGACGGGTGCTTGCACCAATCAACCCTGTAGAGCGCTTCGTGGTGTTTCCGAAATGGGGTTATAATAGTCAATCGGGTCAACTGGTGATGACTTGTGATCTTCGAAAGTCGGGTCACCCGAAATGGCGGAAAATAATTTTCCTTCAAAATTTCTGTTCGGGTTTCAAAAGTTATTTTGAGCCGACTTTGATGTAATAAATTGAAAAATAAAATAATTCTAAGTTTGGTCGGCCCTTAGGGCTAAATTTCTGGAACCTTCTCGGGCGGTGGAAATTGCCTATATAAGGAAGGCTGTATTATTGTCTTAGGCAGTTCAGAATAGTTCTGGGTAATAGTTTGAGGCTTTGTCCTACAGAATATTGTAAGGGAATGCCCATGTGGCTTTGCATATTGTAATTCTGAAAGTTTGTAATTCCACATTTGTGGAGATAATAAGAAGCCAATTTTCTATTCTTGCATATTGTTGTTGTTTCTCTATTTCTGTTATGTGTTTGTGGTATTAAGGGGAGCACCCTTCATCAGGTTTTTCCCTCTAACTAATGGTTTCCATGCAAAAATCATTTTGTCATTTGTGATGATTTTTTGGATGCTTCATATTGTTTACTTCAGTTATATTCTTTGTGATTTTAAATTTATTATTGAATTTATTCAAATCAATGGTTGGATTAGTCCAAGATCTATTTGTATGTATTCACCCCCCCTCTCGGTACCTAAGAATTATAAAATTATGAAAGAGGAGAGTCATCAAGGGCATTTCTTTGTGGTGAAGCCAAATTATGGTCCTAATTTGTTACCTAACAAGAAGAAGATAGTTCCACAAGAGGTGCAAAAATTATTGGATAAGTATCAAGGTATAGTGCTTGAAGATACACCTAATTCTTTACCTCCAATAAGGGATATAATCCATCAAGTTGATCAAATTCTTAGAGACAGCCTTCCTAGAAAACCTGCCTATAAGATGACACCCTTCCAAAATGAGGAGATTGTTAGATATGTCCAAGAACTTCTAAGTAAGGGTATGATTAGGAAAGGTCGCAGTCCTTGTGTAATCCCAAATGTACTTTCCCCAAAGAAGGATGGTAAATACAGATTATGTATGGACTCCAACAATATAAATAAGGTCACCATAAAGTATAGATTCCCAGTGCCAAGGATGGAAGATCTCATGGACAATCTTGGATAATCATGCTACTTTCTAAAGATTGATTTGAAATCAGGATATCATCAGATAAGGATAAGGCAGGGGGTTAAATGGAAGACTTCCTTCAAGACCAATGAGGGTCTTTATAAATGGCTAGTCATTCTATTTGGTCTTAACAATGCTCCAAGAACATTTATGAGCTTAATGAATGAGGTATTGGTTGAATTTATTGGTAAATTTATAGTTGTTTATCTTGATGATATAATTGTATTTAGTAGGACTAATGAGGAGCATTTGAAGCACTTTGAACAAATATTGAGAAGGATACATGAGGAGAAATTGATGATCAACTTGGATAAGTGTGATTTTTTAAAATTGAACTAGTATACTTAGGATTTTTTTATAAAGGATGTTTAAAGATGAATCCCTTTAAGGTAGAGTCTATCCTTAACTAGCCCACTCCTAGGTTATTTGGTGATGTTAGGAGTTTCCATGGGCTAGAAACCTTTTATACAAAATTCATTATGGGATTTAGTCACATATGTGCCCCTATTTTGAATACCATCAAGAGAGGAGTGAAGTGTAATTTCTCTTGGACATAGAAGGAAGAAGAAAGCTTCTAGTTTTTGAAGAAGAAGCTTGCAAATCAGCCTACCCTAGTGTTGGCTAATTTCCATAAGATTTTAATAGTGGAATGTGATGCAAGTAAACAATCCATTGGTGCAGTGCTTAGTCAATAAGGTCATCCAGTAGCCCTCTTCTTAGAAAAGTTGAATGAGGCCCAAAAAAAATATTCAACTTATGATCTAGAGCTTCATGTTAGGGTGCAAGATCTTAAAAAATGGAGGCACTACCTCCTTCCAAAGGAGTTTATAGTCTTCACAGATAATCATGCTCTGATTTTTTTGAATGGGTAGGAGAAATTAAATCAAAGGAATAAATAGGTGGATAAATTACAACCTTATACATTCACTATCAAACATAAGAAAAGGGCTACAAACAAGGTATTAGATGCTTTGAGGGGGATATTTCTCACCATACAAGAGGTTCAATTGCATATTATGGGGATAGATTCCCAAAAATAACTCTACAATGATGACCCTAATTTCAACGAAGCCTATGATGTTTGTTTGAGTTTTTCTAACACTTTTTATGTTGAATTCTCTGATTATATGTTGCAAGAAGGGATATTGTTCAAAGGAAGTTTGATATGTGTCCCTAAATGTTCAATGAGGGAAAACATTAGTACGTAAAAATACAATGGAACCTTAGGAGGGCATTTTGAACTAGATAAGACATTGGAGTAGTCAACTAGGTTTTATTATTTGCCTAAGGTGGAGTTTGATGTAATTAGCTTTGTTTCTAGTTGTCCTATATGTCAAAGGAAAAAGGGGGTTTCTTCAGATTTTAGTTTGTATCAACCATTGCCTATTCCTAATAGGTCTCAGGAAAGTGTTACCATGAATTTTGTATTAGGCATTCCTATAACTCCTAGAGGCTTTGATAGTGTATTTGTCATTGTGGATAGATTTAGTAAGATGGATCATTTTGTGCCATGTAAAAGAATAAATGACGCATCACATATTTTAGGTATTTTCTTCAAGGATTTTGTCCAAATTCATGGGTTACCACTCACCATTGTAACTGATAGGGACTCCAAATTTGTGTGCCATTTTTGGAGGATATTATAGAAAAGACTTGGAACTCAATTATCCTTCTCATTAGCCTACCATCCTCAAACTAATGGTTAGACTGAGGTTTTCAAAAGATTATTAGGTAATCTCCTTATATGTCTCACAAAGCACCATGGAATGGCTTAGGATTTGGTAATAAATCAAGTAGACTTTTCTTTTAATGATTTAGTTAATAGGAGTACAAGAAGAAGACCTTTTAAAAAAATTTATGGTTTCCACCTTATGGGTGTGATGGAACTCATAGACCTACAAGGGTTAGATAGAAGGAGTGCCCAAGAAGACTATGTTTCTTCTTCTATGAAGAATATACATGATCAGGTGAAGGCTACCTTAGAGTAGAGTGTTGCAAAGTATAAGGTCAGAGCATAATTAAAGAGAAGAGATGTTAAGTACAAGGTAGGTGACTTTCTCATAGTCTACCTCAAGAATGAAAGGTTTCCTAAAGACCAACCCATTAATTCTCTCATGAAAAACATAGGACCATGTAGGATTGTGCACAAATTTGGGGCTAATGCCTATGAAATTGAATTACCTCCAGGCCTAGGTATATCTCCAATCTTTAATGTATCATATTTGTTTCCTTTCAAGGAAACTTTAGTTTTAGATGTAAATGTATTAAAATATGTTGTTGAAGATGATGTTGAATGGATTAAGGACTTGCCTCCAAGTAAGCATATTCAATTGGAAGGTGTTTTAGATTCTAATGTGGTTAAACAGACATGAAGTGTCACCTACAAGGAGTATCTAGTAAAATGGGCAAGACTACCTGATTCAAGGGCTGCTTGGATGTCTAAGGCAAATATCTTGAAACATGGAACAATTTTTCAATAGTTATAAACTCAAGGGACTTAAGTTCTTTTGTGCTAGGGGAGTATGGTGCAGGAGCACCAAGGATATTTCTTTGTGCACCAAGGATGATACATTAGGATCAACTTTTTTTATTTATTTATTTTTGTTGTGATATCTCTTTTGTAATAAGGCCTCAAATAGGCCCTTGATACTTGTAATAAGTCCATAAGGCCAATATGGTCACCAATATCCTTGAAGGACCATAGTTGGTCAAACATGGTCAACCCTCTCAAAAAATGTCAAATGAGGGCTATATGGGTTATAGAGTCTTAAAGGTCCTAATTTATAATTTATAAGGTTATATGGTCACTTTCATGTGACAAATGCAAAAAAAATGCTTTATTTTGTAAAGAGTTTCTCAAATGTTGCTTTACAACTTTGACAACTTGGCAAATTAGTTGCTTCAAACAACTAGTGAGTTTAGAATTATGTTGTAATTAGTTGGATAATGTTCATAACCTGGTTTTTAAAGTCTCTGTGAATGATTTAGCATGGAATGGTGAAGTTTTGAAGTGAATGAGAAGGATTTTTTTACTGAAAATTTGTGTTTTCCTATATTTTTCCTTATTCTCAGTGATTGTAAAAACATCTACATAGTGGGCCATTCGATCCTCGACCATGGAAATATAGTTTGATGAGTTAGATTCACTTTGAAATTGATTTGAAATCATTTTGTGTAGGTAGTAGGAAGATCTAACAAGTTTGGTGAAGATTGGTTCAGAGGACTTGGAAAGTCCAAGGGGTTGGATTCTCATGGCCCTAACCTAACATTCCATAATAAGATTTGGCCAATCCTTTGGGGAATTTTGGACCCTATGTTTACTATATTTTGCATTTGATTTTAGACCAGGCAAAGAAATCTGTGAATTTTTTCATGATGCTCTAGGCTTGGAATGTGGATGTGAAAACCTAGGAAAGTGGAGAGTTTGAGTTGCAGAGAAGACTAGCAGTGTTTTGGGTGTTAACCATTGGTTTTTTCAAAGTCCTTAGACATAGGAAAACAAGAAAACATTATCCTTTTGTCATGAAAAATTGATTGGTGAATATTTTTAACCAAACCCTCATGTATTAGCTCTATTAGGCCTATTTTTCTCAAGTTTGGTTAACTAGGTCAAACCCAAAACCCAGATCCAATTACTTGATATTCTATAGAATGTCCAAAAGGGTGTCTAAATCTAGAGTTTATTTGGGTCTTGACCGGTCAAGCCCAAAACCCATATCCAATTACTTGATATTCTATAGTATGTGCAAAAGGGTGTCTAAATCTAGATTTTATTTGGGCCTTGTTAAGGAATTTTGAAAGTAAGGGGTTGAATAGTCATTTTGGAGGGCTACTCGTATTAGGTCACCTAATAGGCCTAATAGGGAAAAATTATATTGTGGGTCTTTTTTACTCTTTCCAAAAGGGTAACTTGAATGATTTTAAGTGTTTACAGATAGAAAAACATCCACACATGATCTTTGCAACCATGGTGATAAGATCCTGATATGCTAGGGGTGTAGGTTGGTTGGAAGGTCTTAGGGGTTAAGGGCCTATTGTAAGGAGTTGTTGTTAGGAATAGTCCTAAGAGATAACTGAGAGGGGGGGCATGAATTAGTTATCTACAAGATTCAATTCTTTATCCAATTAAGTACATAATAACATTAATTACATACACAATAAGATAACACTTAACATAACACCACAATTTTTGTTACGGGGAAACCCAAATAGGTAAAAACCCCAGTGGGAATTAGCACCCACTATAAACTGCACTAGAGTATAATAATCCTTGTTAGAAGATCTTACAACCCTGTTAGGAGTTGATCTTTACAATGCATGAAGTACAGTGACCTGGTCAAAGGTCGGCCCCTATTAGTGTAATACCCCAAAATTGGCACCTTGCAATTTTAATCAATTTTCATACATTCCTTCAAATTTCTACATCATTGAAGTCCTATTGTACTAGGCAATTCTATCTCCTAATTGACTTTATTTGATTTAGTGTCAAATGCAAAAAACACTAAATTTACATTAATCATACACTATATTTAATTCCTAAATATTTGACATTTATTGGCTAAAAATCCCTATGATTAATTAATTTAATTCTAGAAGTCCTAGTGCTTTAAATTAAATTAATTCTACACCCTTTAGCTAATACACATCAAAGGAATTAAAATTATTTGGTTATTTGAATGGATTATCCCCACTTGAATGTAATTATTCAAAATAATGTGAAAAGCCACCCATGTGGCTATAATTCATTTTCTTAATTAAATAATTCCTCCAATTTGTCTCACCTTCCTCCATGGAGATGAAGAGTCAGCTGTTTCTTTCCAAGAAACTCTTCATCCTTCTCCTACGCTCTTCTATATTATGAACCTTTTTTTCTTCATTTTGGAGAGGCAATCTTAGAGTACCAAAACTATAGCGAATTCTTGTCTAAATTTTATCATAATTTCAATCTTTTTATTGCATATTAGTATAATTTCATGTTAGTAGCATTTAATTGCATTTTCATCTTAATATAGTTTTCTTATTTGGTAGAAGCTTAATTCTCATATTCATTTTCAAGCTTCTTACATTAAATCTGTACTTTCATTCCTAGATTACAATTGCATCTTCATTTTAGATTAATTTCAATTCAATCATCTTCATAGAATTTTTTTAAAATCATCCATTTTACAATTGGTCTATGATTGTTGGCTCTCGTTCTGAGAGTAATTCAAACACCCCATCTAAATAGGAGATAACAGGTTGATTCAATCGATATTACGAAGTGAATAACTTATATTTATTGTTGTAATTCAATGATTGAGCAATGACTATGTTGTGTCTATGGCTGAATTAGAGGTCAACATTTAGACATAAATATTTCGGCGCCCATCGTGGGGCAAAAAATTGATTTTTGGCCTCACTCTTGAAAATTTTCTAATAAGAATTTTTCACTCTATCCATATAGCCCGTACAACTGTGTATAAAATCTCATGCTAGCTTTCTAATCATGTCACATGAATATTTTCTTCCTATGGTACTTTCTCACATGCAAGTTTTCTACCAGTAGCATTTTCTTGTGCACAGTGGTGTACTTCCTCATGCGAGACTTGGTATCAATTTTTAAAAATCTTTCAATTTTTGCAATTTCCTATTACTGTTTCCTGACATCTATCATTTACTATTTTTTTATATCTCTAATTTTTCTGATAGCATAATAGTGGGCTATAGGATTCTTGACCAAGAAAAAACTTGCTAATAGTTTGCTTGCAGGACGGTTGTCAAAGACACTCAAAAACATTTTGTTTGTTCATTGCTTTAATCACATAGTATAACTAGGGCCTTGTTAAAATTTCTTAAGGGTCTTGATAGCAAGATAGAGTAATAGGCTCTTCAATACATGGAAGTGATGCTCATGGATGAATCTAAGACCCAGATTTTTCTAGCATGATAGATACCTGGGGAAGCAAGGAAAGGTAGTGAATCTTTGGCATGTCTACTTGTTAGGGGATTATGCTCTTCTCTCTTTGAGAGAACCAGAAACCCAAAATCTTGTGGATTGGTTAAGAAGGAACTAGCTCAATGATGAATATGCTTGATGTGTTTGGGTAAGGTGAAGAGGTAGAGAAGTATGCTCTTCTCTCTTTGAGAAAATTAAAAAATCTAACCCTTGAATCTGAGCCAATTTTGTGTCACCTTTAGAGGGCCTGTCGGAAGTTGAACCTCTAGGAATGACCCAAGTGAGTACACACCTATTTCTGGTGATTCCACCTCACTATAATAAAGAAATATTTATTGAATCTAAAGACTCCAAATCCATGTTAACTTCTTTCTCTTGATTTTGACTATCATCTTGAGAAAGCTCTATCTGTTGTACTGAGCGACACCGCTCCTAGCACTGCTTGTGGGGGTGTATGACTTTCAGGTGTCGGTGTGGCTATGAGGCCTCAACCCTGAATTGGGGGCATCCAAGGTTAGTGTGAATGGAAGCCCACTAAAAACTTTCTTAGTTAGTTTCCTACCCGGATCACCTCCGAAAGGAGACATAATCTTTGCACAGGGAGGGGGAAGAATCTCTCCCCTAGATTCTCACCATAGTCATGCACCTGGACATTTGAAGGTGGTATATGAAACTTTCCCCTACTTCAAGGGTAACCTTTGAACATATATTATTGAGTCTTTGGAAACACCAAAAATACAGGCACCCTCTAGGGGGTGACACAGCTATGTGAGGTGAACGCATGCACATAAGTTTTCAGGTATGAATTTTTTCTTCTCTACCATCTTCATTGTAGGGATAACTAAGTGATTTTTTCAAGTCTTAAACTATCCATCATGATTAAACAAAGACTTCCATGATTCTACCAAGTTGCTTTGTCCTTGGTCAAACTGTTTGTGACTACTTCTTGTGTCACTATTGCTTGATCTAAAACTTCATGCTTGTAAACAAGTACTTGCAATATTCAAGCTAAGATTTTTGATTCAAACTATCCTAAAACTATCTAAGAACTAGAAATTCTATCAAATAACTATCCATGCTATGTCTTGAAATCTGACTTTTACCTCAAAAACTATGTCAAACTATTGAACTTTGGTCTTTTCCCACATGAGATTTTAGAACCTGAGCATTTCCTCATGCGAGACTTCATTTTCTCACATGCAATTTGGCATTTCCTCATGTGAACTAGCACTTCCTCATGTGAGACTCTACCCTAATTTTCAAAATAGCAAGTTATCTCATGTTGACTAGTCAACTTTTTCCCTGATTTGATTTTTGTCTAAGATATGTCTGTCTGTTGTCCTATCATCCACTATCTGAGATTGAGTGTCTTGAGCTATGAACTGATTGATTACTACTTAAACTCATATTGTCTCTTTGTTATTTTTCCTATCTTATTGATCTTTTATACCTTGCAATGCAATAGTCACATCTTAGTTGTTCTAGCCATACTCTCGATGATTTGTGTCAGGTGCATCTCACATCTTGGTTGTTCTAGCCTTTATCTCCTTTTCTCTATTCCTAGAGATAGATTTCTAGCATAATCCTAAGTCCTCTCTCATCATTTAGTCTTCATCTATGACTTTTATGACTAGAAGTGGCAACACTTTCCCCATTCGTGGTATTGGACAAGGTAGAGGTAGACCTTATAATCAAGAAATAGGTCATTTTGAACCTGTTGCACAATTTGAGTATTATGAGGGATCCTCAAGTTCATCTTTGTTGAGTACATTGAAAGACAACCCATCTCAATCATTGTCTCTAATGTTCTAAGAGTGTTAAAATCTATTATTTCAAGCACAACCTGACTTATTGTTTCAAGAATAGAACAACTCATTATTTTGTAACTTTGGAAGGCCACTTCCTCAAACTAGCCCTATTAGCATTATTGAACCTACCAACCCTGTCAAACCTATCGACCCATTTGAACCTATTGACCCTTTTGATCCTATTGACACACCAAAGGTTACCTTAGTCATGCCCTTTCAGCATCATTCATATCATTTTATTGAGTCTACACACACTACACAATCCCACATTGACAAGATGGGAGACCCATTTGACATTCAACCGGGCCAATACAACAAAAGTCATGACCAATCTCAAAATGACCAGCATCATGGTCAACCTTGAAATGATCAGTGTTATGATCAATCCCAAAACAAATCTCAAGGTGACCGACAAGCATATCACTATCACCCTCCTCCATAGACTAGAGTCAAGATCAAGCCCCAAGCATTTATGAGATTCTTGGTAATGATGATGAGGTAATAACCCAAAATGACATAGATGTGGTGAAAGCCAACAAGAGTCTTATCAAGATGATGGAGATCCTCCTTCTAGAAGAGAAGGAAAAATATTTTCTTGAGCTGGCCAAACAAGGGGCCAAATTACCCCCGGACTATCAAGTCGAGATGCTTGTAGCCAAAGAAAAAGAAACTAAGACCGCTAAGTTGCAAAAGATGATCTGAGACATGAAGATCAAATTATCCAACTTGTGAAGGATAAGGATAAACCTATACAATAGTTCACAATGGAAATCATTTTCACTTTCCCCTTTGATAAGAATCTTCACATGCCACCTTTTCCCAAAGGTGTAGAGCTACCTAAATACGATAAATACTTGGGTACTACTAATCCCCAAGATCACTTGAGAGAGTTTGGCACTCTATCTATAGAATTCATACATGACTAGACACACCTCATGTGTCTCTTTCCTCGTAGCTTGGGTGGACTAGCTATGGAGTGGTTTTCTTGATTGCCCACCGGCATCAAGACTTTTGACGAGATTGCTAATTTGTTTCTCCAACATTATTCACACAATATTCAGCATCCGGTCAACATTCAAGACCTTTTCAATCTAAATCAACGACAAGGGGAACCTTTCTTGGCATTTCTCCGGAGATGGAGATAACTATGTACAAAGTATCCTCGCAAACTACCAGAGTCTGAGAGACTTGACATCTTTTTGGACAACCTTGTCCTAGATTTTGGATATCAAGTACAATTACAAGGTCCCCTAACCTATGATAGCATGATTAAACAAGATTTTCAAATAGAAACATTTATGATCAAGAAAGGAGAGTTAACTTTACAAAAGGATAACAAACAAGGGTCCTCCTCCTCAAACAAAGATAAAGGGAAGTTTTTTAACAAGAATAGAGATGTTTTGAATGATAGAGTGGTTGATAATGTGACCCTGAAGCCTAAAAAATCTATTTTCAATCTTACCTCTAGTATACAGGTAGTTAAAGCCACTAAGAAGGATGCAAAAGACACTTAACCACCTTCAATATTTTCTAGAAACAAACCTTGGGCCTCTCGACCCAAGCATGAGTTCACTTCCTTAGGAGAAAAACTAGATACTTTCTCCTTTGGAAAATAATCTCTATGATCTGCAACCATGAGCTCATTGGTGGAACAACAACGTATATTATGATTATCACCAAAATAATAGTCATAAGAATTCTACTTGCTCCTCTTGTGCCATAAGATCCAAGATCTGATTGACAATGGTGACATTTTTGTGGACAACCATAACAAGAATTTAGATCACCAAGCATTTAAAGATCCCTTTCCTCCTCACAAGAAAGGTGAATCTTCCAAGACTAAGAATAATAATGCCAAGGTCAACTACACATATACTACCAATGACAATGTCAATAACATGATTGAACCTATTAAGGTTGAGTATTATGATGTGATTACTATCAAGGGGAGCAGGGATGCTCCTAAGCATAAGACTCCATTTTTCTTGTGAGGCCCCAGGTCTTATTCTTCCAAACCTGAATTGTCTCAGGATTGCACAAAAGTTGTTACTCGCTCTTGTACAAAAATCACCATTAAGTGTCTTGACTCTTCTACATTTACTCTAAAGAAACTTGTGGATAAAGCTATTGTTGGCCCTACCAACAAGAATTCAAAATTGGTCCCTATGCCTAGCATAGCTAATTATAGAATTTTAGACTAGTTACAATGTACCAATGCTCAAATCACTATCTTTGAGTTGTTGAATATCTCACCTGCTCATAGGGAGATTCTTGATAAAGCCCTCACTAAGGCAAATATCCCAAAATATTTGGATCTAGATTGGTTTCAGTCCATGGTGGGTCACTTGACCTTGCCTCATTATTTTTCCTTTTCTAAAGAAGATGACCATTCACTAAGCCATTTGCATATTGAAGTCATGATAGGCCCAAAGCATGTCCATCGTGTCCTCATTAACAATGGTGTTGGCCATAATATTTTCTTTGCTAAGTTTCTTACCCAATTAGGCTATGATGAAGATTGCATAGATGCCCACAAGAAAATCACTATCAAGGCATATGATGAAGAGGAAAGAAAACCCAAAGGTCTGGTTGTGCTGCCAATCTGAGTTGGACTTGTAGAGAGGGATGTTATCTGTCAAGTTCTAAATATTCCTCTTGCATACAACATACTATAAGGAAGACTGTGGATTCATGAAATGCAAGTAGTCCCATCTATGTATCATTAGTGTATCAAGTTCCCGTTCCATGGTGCAGAAGTGACAGTTCCTGCCAATACCAACTATTCCTACAATACACTCATGCAATCTATAGATAGCTTTGTTCCAACTAATAGAGAGTCTACTGAATTATATGATGCCAAACTCAAAGAAATGGAATAGACTCTAAAACTCAAGGATACAAGCATGGGAGGGTATCAAATTGAACCTTTTTTATCATTGATAGCTTTGCCTCCATCTCCATGTTCCTATGGGAGACCTTCTGAGAACAATAAACCCTCTGCCAATTCTCCCCAAATAGTCTATGATGGTGCCTTTGTATTGGCCACAACACCATTAGAGGATGAAGATGAAGGAAGGGCTATTATAGCTTGGATTTACAAAGGAAAGGATACATCTAAACAAATCACTCCTACTCATGACTTAGATCAAGAACCATATAGTGAAGCCTTCAAAATCATGAAGCGCTTTGGTTACAAAGAGAGTGGCCCTATAGGGATGAATGATAATGGTTTTCTTGAAACAATTGAAGCCACATGTCATCAAACCAAGGACACTACAGGTCTTGGCTTCAAGAAGATCCTATTTCATTTAGGGATTAACAAATTTCTACCAAAACTAGAATCTTAGCCAAAACTTGAAGACACCGCTTCAACTAATAAATCATAGAACAGCTCTGATGAGGATACTTTTCCATATCCTATTCCTCCCAATTTTTTTGCATTCTTTGTAGAACCAGATGAACCTATCATACCTATCTATCTGGTAGAGAATAATACTAATTTAGATGGCACCACTTTATTACATCTACTCACATATAACCAATGGAGAGAAATGAAAACTAACAATCCTAGTTTTCAGAGTGAATAATACATACCACCATCTTTCCAATAGTGGTTTGAACAAGATCAACTTCAGAAAACCATTAATACCACCAGAGATGAAAATGAGTTAGATGGTATAGCCAGTGTTGATGGAATTCTTGTGTCAATCATCACTGACTCACATGAGTATGAGTTTGACTCTCTGTCTAATGCTACTTTTGATAAAGATATAGATGTTGTTCATGTGTATGAAAACCTTCTCAAAGTAGGTGAAGGATCTAGTGTTAGGATGATCGAGTGTGAATCTACTAATGCTGACATACCCTCTACTTCTGACATGAGGTCTCAAGAGGAATTGAACACACCTTTGGATGTGATTTCTTTAGGTCTCATCTTGCTCATCCATGCTTTCCATGTCTATACTATGAATGCACTTGAACCTGCCACTACTCTTTCACTTCATCATCACAAACTTATCAACTGGAACTCTCCCTCTCTAGGTAGTGAAGTCCTTATGTTCCAAACTAACTACACTCTTGCCTATTATCTCAACGCTGTCAAACCTATAATGTTCTCCACCAATGAAGATAGTATCAATATGACAGAAGCTGATGTCAAGTATCTTAGTCATAAAATTAAAAGAAAAAATAATAGGTTCTCTGATGGTGAAAACCACATTATGGCAATGTTAGAGCTTTAAAAAGTAAAAATAAAAGATGTATCCAAGGGTGAAAACCTCTCTAAGGTGTGCAAGGATGAGATACTTGATACACTTCCCACTCATTTTCAAGAAATATCATCAGTGTTGATTGAGCCAACCCAACCAGTGAACTTGGGTACAGAAGCTACACCCCAGATTATCCATTTGGCATAGTTACTATCTAAAAAAGAAAAAGAAGAGTTCACCAATTTCTTTCAAAGAAAGAAAATTAATTTTGCATGGACTTACTCTGATATGCCTGGATTGGATCCCAATCTAATCATGCATCATTTGCTATTGCACCAGGTGTAAGCCTGTCAAACAAAAGCTTCAAAAGATGCATCCACATGTGGCACTTTTGGTCAAAGCTAAATTAGAAAAACTTCTCAAGGATAGTTTCATCAGAGAAATTGATTATGTAGAGTGGATCTCTAACATCATTCCAGTTACAAAACATGATAAGTCTATCAAGGTCTGCACAGAATTTAGAGATTTGAACAAAGCTTTTCCTAAAGATGACTTTCCATTACCCGACATCAACATGATTGTTGATATGATGGTAGGCTATGAAATGTATTCTCTAATGGATGGCTTTTCTGGTTACAATAAAATAAAGATCATATCAAAAGACAAATAAAAGACTTCCTTCACATGTGCTTTGGGAACTTTCTATTGGAATGTCATGCCCTTCAGACTTAAAAATGTCAAAGCTACATATCAAAGGGTTGTCACAACTATCTTTCACGATATGATGCACAAAATAATGGAAGATTATGTGGATGACACTTTGGCTAAAAGCATGGAGCAAAAAACACATCTTGTAGATCTAGGTCCTATACTAGATCGAATGGAACAATTTAGTCTGAGGCTCAACCCAAAAAAGTGTGCATTTGGTGTACCTTCTGGAAAGCTATTGGGTTATATCATATCTGCTAAAGGCATAGAGGTAGATCTTAAGAAATTTCTAGCTATTATGGACATGCCTCCACCAAAGAATATCAGTCAAATGAGAGGACTTCAAGGAAGACTACAATCTATTAGGTTTTTCATTGTACAATTGGCCAATAAGTCACATCCATTCACTAAGACTCTACATAAAGGTGTGACTTATGAGTGGAACAAAGAATGTGACAAAGGGCTTACCCAAATCAAACAATATATTGCAAATCCACCAATCTTGATGCCTCCTATTCTTAGGAAGCCACTCATCCTTTATATCTCAGCTATAGGCACATCTTTGGGTGCTCTATTCGCTCAAGAAGACCAAAATAACAAGGAAAGGGCCATTTATTACATCAGTAGAACATTGGTCTCTTATGAGATGAACTATTCTCTCATTGAAAATGCTTGTCTAGTAGTGGTGTTTGCTTCACAAAAATTATGGCACTATATGCTTGGTCACACTACAAGACTCATTGCCAAGATTGATCCATTAAAGTACTTGCTCAGCAAGGTTGTCCTCACAAGTAGATTGGCAAAATGGGTCATGATACTCATTGAGTTTGACATTGAGTTTGTGGAAAGAAAGGCTATTAAAGGACAAGTGATTGTAGAACAATTGGTAGAAGCTCCTCTCAAGGATCATCAACCATTGAAAATTAAGTTTCCAGATGAATCCATAATGCTTCTTATGCATCAAACATGGAACATATTCTTTGATGGATCCTTCACCCATCAAGGGTTAGGTGCTAGAATTTTATTCATCACACCACAGAGATATTCTTTATATAAATCTTATAAAATGTTGTTTCCTTACACAAATAACACTGTTGAGTATGAAGCCCTCATCAATGGTATAAAGATAGTTGTTGAATGGTGTGTGGATGAACTTAAGGTCTTTGAAGACTCGCAATTGTTCATCAATCAAGTTAATAATATCTAGCAGACAAAAGATGAAAATTTGGTGCCTTATAAATGAATGGTTGATGATCTAAAAAAGTACTTTGCACACATCACTTTCCAACAGATTCCAAGAGCAGATAACAAAGTAGCTAACACCATGGCTACTCTTGCCTCCATGTTACAAATGCTAGAAAATGACTTCTGACATGAGTTCCTGGTGGAGACAATATGCTACCTAGCCTACAATACCCCTGAATCTAAGATGATGTGTTCAATCATTGGACATGATTCATCCCACTACCATCATATCTATTCCTACCTCCAAGACCAAATTATCCCAGACACCTATACCTGAAATGAAAAACATCACCTAATCTATAGTGCTTCATGCTATGTCATTATGGTTAACAACTTGTATAGGTGAGGTCTAGATGGTACCCTCCTTAGGTGTCTAGAGCTCGATGAGTCCAAACATGTGTTAGCTGAGGTGCATGAAGGCATTTGTGGTTCTCATTCGAGTGGTTTGACATTGGCTCGTAAACTTATTAGAGCTGGTTACTATTGGCTAGAGATGGAAAAAGAAGCTACATAATATGCCAAATCTTGTAAACAATGTTAGCTCAATGGAAATCTGATCCATGCTCCTGCCAAGGAGCTCATTCCATTCATAAGTTTCTAGTCATTTTAGCAATGGGCCTTTGATTTGGTGGGTCTGATACATCCATCTTCTTCAAGAGGACATGAGTTCATTATCACCACCATAGATTATTTTACTAAGTGGGTTGAGGTAGTGCCTCTCACCATAGCTGATGGCAAGTTTGTAGCAAGGTTCATACTGAATTACATCATTTGTAGATATGGTGTACCCTCCTCAATAATCACTAACAATGGGGGGAAATTCAAGAACAAAGATCTAAAGGAGTTATGTACTAAGTTTAGAATCATTTAGCATTGGTCCTTGATCTATTATCCCTAGGGTAATGGATAGGAAAAAGCTTCCAACAAGACAATCCTCAAGATCCTACACAAAATAGTTCACAAATCTAGTAGAGATTGGCACCTCTAGATTAATCCAGCTTTATAGGCCTACAGAACAAGCATTCATTATTTAATAGGGGCCATGCCCTTTTCCTTATTCTATGGTGTAGATGTTGTACTATTTCCAATTGAGTTCAAGATTCCTACATTATGAGTCTCTCTGAAGGGCCTCATTACTGATGAAGACATTATAATATCTTGACTACAAGAGCTAGAGTTACTAGATGAACATTAGCAAGTTGCATTCAATCATCTCAGAGCATACCAGAAGAGAATGTGTAAGAGCTACAATAAGAAAGTCAAACCAAGGGAATTCCAAGTGGGTGATCTCATCCTGAGAGAGAACCCCAAGAATCAACAACACCAGATATAGAAAGGAAAGTTTGAACCCAACTGGCTTGGTATGTATGTTATCACTACAACATTTGGGTCTAGTGCATATCAACTCTTACTACTGAAGGAGAATAGCTTAAAGAGCTGATCAACACTCTACACCTGAAAAGATTCTATAGCTGAGACATTCTCTATATACTCATGTACATACTCTATTTTGAAAAAATCCTAAAAATTGCAAAATGTCCTAAAAAAATGATCATCTTAGTGAAAACCTGGTAAATAGGCACTTTGATGTATCTATTATCTTGGTGAAAACTTGGTAAATAGGTGCCTTGATAATACTCAAAAAAATGAAAAATTTGAATTAATACAAAATTCAAAAAATACAAAAAAAAATTGAAAAAAAAGCAAAAATACAAGAAAAAAATCAAAAAGAGAAAAGTACAAGAAAATTGAAAAAAAGAGAAAATGTGCCATTGATGAAAACCTAGCAAACAAGCATCATGGTAGCAAAAATAAAATCTCTGCCAAGATGGTGAAAACCTGGTAAATAGACGCCTCTTGTTCCCCAAAGCTATACCTATTGCAGCACCACTTGGTCTTGCGCAGTTGTTCCTTGCTAAACTGCTTTGGTTTTCTAGCTCATGTGCTTACTCTCAGTTATCTTTGAGATTATGCTCAACTCTACATGGATTGAAACTGGTCACACTTGGGGGCATCTTCATGGTCTAGGGGGCATTTTCCTATCATTTTCAAAGTTTTTCTCTTGCATCAGTCACCAGTGGTTCTCACTACATCTGCCTACTGATACCTAGTTATTATTGAGATTTCTCTCCTCAAGGATCTCTCATGTATCAGTTGCTAGTGATTCTCACTGTGCCTCCTACTAATACCTAGCTATCAATTGGATCTCTCTCCTTGAAAATCCACCATACATCAGTCACCAATGGTTGTCACTACGTTCACCTGTTGATGTTTCATTCACTCTCAAATCTCTCTCCTTGAGAATATTCATTGTATCAGTCACTAGTAGTTCTCACTGCATCTACCTACTAATAATTGGTTAGCGCTTTGATATCTCCTTGAGACTTTGTCTCTTGCGACAATCACCAGTGATTCTCACTATGTCTGTGTACTGTCATTGGCCTGTTGAGACTCAACATTTTATTCTTCTGATTTGACATCAATCCACTGAAACTGAAACTAAAAATTAGATTTGTAACTTTCTAAAGCATGCTAAGCTTTTCTTTTGTGTGCTTGTTCTTCTACTTTATCATTCCTCCTCAAGAAACTCTAAGACATCTCTCTTGATTGAGAGAAGTGAAGACTGGGGGCATGATCTTTTTGTTGCTTTCTATTTGCTGGTTTAGTTCCAATGATCCAAAGGATCCACATAGGAGGGGTGTCCACTATGAGATCCTTCATCTCATGTTGAATGGCCATGTGTACCTTGACTCCTTTTAGATGGAAACTTTGGTCAGGTTGGTTCTTCTCCTTGTTTGTTTGAGTGACTTCTTTCTACTACAAGTAAAATTACAAACACTCATCCTACTAAGTGAATGTAAGGGTCACTACGAGCATTCTTTAGCAGAAGGAGGAACTCTCACATGTCTAGCATGATTGTATACAAGAAACATTCAGGTCATTCTAGCAACTGTACTTTGATGCTTATGTTAATTTGCTAAATCAAAAGGAATAGGTGTTCAGGTATTATGGCTTCTTGTGTCTTAATTCTTACACCTCATTTTGAAAAATCTAAGACTAATGTCATATTCATATTCTCACGATTGCAATGTTAATGAGGGTTGTATGGCATCCTCTGAACATCCGTTGCTAAAAACTCTATGATGATAATAAAATGATTCTAACAACCAAGTCCTAGGGTTTTCATCTAGCTTAGGCTTGCATTTTCATTCTAGGCTTGCATTAAGATAGTGTTTTGGTACTCTTGTCATTATCTTCTTCTGGATTCATTCATTCATCAAGGGTTCTCATCTTTTGTCTTGGGTTCATGTTGGCTGCACAAGTGTCTAGTCCTTGTTCTCAATCTTCAAACATTCTTTTGGTTAGTACCTATCATGTATTGTGACATCCTGCATGAGATTCTTAGTACCATATCTATTGCATTTCCATTTGCATTCATAAACCCATATGCATACATTCTACATCTACATATTCATATACATGTGCATCCATTATAAGCTTAAATCAAATCATACATCACATTTATTCATTTACCATCTATCATTGTATTTCATATTGCATACATATATACCAAAAACATCATGTGCATCTCATATCTAATCCATACATCTAATCATATAGGAAACATCAACATAAAAGAAATATATACACAAGTACAATGATATCAAAAGTCAGGCTCATATATATATATCGATTGATCAATGTCAATACAATCAAAAGAATGGTGCTACTCAAGCACAGTCTATCAAAAATGGGGCTACAATGTATATCAAGATGTATCTAGCTCTTCCCATCACCACCTAGAGGAGGTGGTGGAGGTGGTCCTTGTGGTGGTCCCTATGGAGGTGGTCCCTATGGTGGTACCTGTGAAGGTGGTCCCTGTGGAACGGCTCATGCCCCAGCATACTCTAAAAATAGCCAAACCTGCTCTACTAAATTTGGCACTACCCTAACATATGCTACATAATAATATGCTGACTGTGCAGCCTCATATCTAGTCTCTAGTTGTGCCCTAGCCAGTGCATCCTACAAACCTCTGATCTTTCAATCTTTCTTTGATACTCGGTTCTCCTGCATGATGACCTATGTGTGAAAGTCATCTCTCTCCTGTTGCACCTGTATGATCCTCTCTCAGCTCTTCCAAAGAGCCTCCTATAACTAAGTAACCTACCCTCTTGTAGGTGGATCCTCTACTATCTGATCTTGCATGTCAATATCATCACCCTAGGCCCCCTTGTCAGGAGGCATCTGCTAAGAGGTGTCCCATGTCCTTTGTGTAGTGGACCTATCCTAGGTCCTACTACCACTAGTGCTTGCATCTGATCCCATCTGTCTCAAAGGAATGGGAGTCTATCCAGTCCTCGGTCTTAATACCCTCTACTATTGCTGCTAAGAAACCTACTGTTGTGTAGGCTTCTAATGTGGTATCTATTGTTGTGCTGGTACCTTCTACTACTATGCATGTTGTTTTTGTGCAGGCTACACTACCTATTGTGCCTGCTAGCCCATGCCAATAGGATCTATAAATATAGGATATGGGTGTACCAAAATGTGATCCCTATATACAGGTGTCACCCCTGCTAAGTAATCTCACTGATCTGGTGGTATCTATGCATCAATCATAGACCTTCCCTAGTCTAGTCTTGGCTACTAGCCCTTCTTTTTCTTATCGATGAATTAGGCATAGGTACAATACTCCTAGGAGACATCCCATCATCTCCCAAACTATCATAGAAATTGTGTGAGCGGGAAGTGCTCAATGATAGAAATGGTGTGCCCAATCAGAGGATGCAAGAAGAACATATGAGGGAGCTTGTGTCAAGCATCATCCAATGGCTTCATCGCTACCCATGGTCTCCATATCACTACTATCATGTCATCCAGCTACCCTCACCACTACTCTATCTTACCTAGCACTAGCTAAGTCATGGGGCCTACATACATGTATATATACAACTCTAAGGGCTGCCATGTATCATGGAAGACTGGCCTACCTATGGGGAGGTTCTCCCAGGCCCATATCTACAAAAGAAAAACACCTACAGCCATAGTCCATGCACTTTGATACATGATCTTGTGCATCTCATAGTACATCTATGCAAGCATACACTCGTCCCATCCAAATCTCATAGCTAGCCTATCTAGCATCTATTGTAGCATGCACCCCCATCCACACTCTAATCCATGTTGTCCTCAATCTAGTACCAAGTAACAACTTAGAAATATGGCTAATACAACTACTAGTCTATGTCCAACTCCATACCTACTAATCAAATCCTCCCATGAGATGGCCTGACCCATCACCTGCTCATCCTAAAAAATGGCCCTCAGTGCCAGTGTACCCTCTCTTAGCCAAATCTCATACTCCACACAGGCCCCATGGAATGGTATCCTTAGAATCCTATAGATGTCCTCAGGCGTGATGGTCATCTCCCCCATAGGCGAGTGGAAGGTGTTTGTCTCCAAGTGGAAATGCTCAACTAGTGCACCTAATAGACCATGATTTACTTGAATGTTGGGTCTATCACGTAGATAAGATAATCATATCCCATCAATGTGGGCTCCCTTAGCATCACTGAACCTCTTCACTAGCTCACTGATAACTGGGTGGTGAGACTAGGATGCAACATCTGGGTAGTCAAGCTACAAAGCAAGTGAAGACATTCGATCAGTATCTCAAACATGTTGGTTCTTTTCAAAGCAATAACAACAAGCGAGGCTATGTATCTATCCTAAACATGACTTTTGGACACTCTAATTGGCTGATTTTATGCAAAATTGGACAAAGACTCTACAAAATTGTAGTAGATTCCCGTGTGAGGAAACTCTTCTCCCACATGAGATTTCTCTATCATGCGAGATAGGATCTTTGTTCATGTGAGAGTTCATCATTGGGATGGAATCTTGTGTGGCATTATTGTGCATCTTGTGTGAGCTTTTGGAGATGCTCCATGCGAGGAAACCCTAACCTATGTGAGGAAACTGAAATATCGTGCAAGGGACGACTGAGGCCAGCATGAGGAAATTGTTCCCTCACGTGAATATTGACAAACTAAGCACTAAAAAGAATTAAAATGACCTAAATCTAATCCTATAAAGTGGTAAAATTTTGAAATGCAAGATGGTTGTCTGACTACTTATAGGTGCGTCATACTTCAGAGGTCAGTTGTGTTGTCGAGAGTGCTCAAATCAATGCGAATGGATTGGCACATTCTCCATCTCTCTCAAAGCTCTCAAAATTGCTAGAAGACAAAAGTGAATAATGAATTGAAAGTGACCCCTCCGGGCCTTATATAGCCTTTGACCTAATTTTCAAAAGTGCTTTATTTTGTGCAAAAACTTCACCCTTGGCTAGATCGACTGTTCTAAATCCATTTTTAGGATTGAAATCAAAATTTGACATCTCTAGATAGCTCGAAATCGTGTTTTAAAATTCTAGGACCATCAGGATCAGACACTTGTGCAGTCAACCTTATAGTGTTGATTTCTTGCTAGAATCCTATCTCATCATCACTTTCTCGAGATCTTCAACATTTTCATCAAAGTCAACTCTAGTCAATTTTGATCAACCATGGTCAAAATTAGTCAACAAGACCTCTAAATCACTCTGAATCACTTCTGCAGCTTCTCAATTCTTCTATAATCTATTCTGAGTTCCTCTGGATCTCTGATTTTATCTATGCCTGTAACCTTTTACTATCAATCATCTTTCTGACATGTCATCTTTCAATTTCACTCCTGAGGGGGCAGGATGATTGCATCATTGAATCTTGTCAAATCAATTCTCAAATTAGTCTGATCTAAATCAAAAGTCCCCATCGCTTATGGCATCTCATCTCTAGGGGCATCTTTGTGCCTCGCATCTTGTCATCTGGTCATCTATCTTTTAGGTATCTAAGCATCTAACTTGGATCCTCAAGGATCAAGCTTCATTTTGGAGATGGTTCTTGAAATCTCATTAGGTATTGGGGCAAGCTAACCCTAATTCTTGAAAGCCAAGCTTCATTCTGGAGATGGCTCTTGAAATCTCTTTTGGACCATTATCTAGGAAATCTAACCTAGGTCTCAAAGGACTAAGCTTTTTTTTGGAGATAGTCCTAAATCTGCATCAGTGATCATTTTAATCAATAGGTATTGGGGCAATTTAACCCTGACTCCTAAAGATTGAACCTCATTCTACGGACAGTCTT
Organism: Chamaecyparis obtusa; assembly: GCA_027943335.1. Lineage (NCBI taxonomy): Eukaryota > Viridiplantae > Streptophyta > Pinopsida > Cupressales > Cupressaceae > Chamaecyparis > Chamaecyparis obtusa. Next base: position 156,619 of record BSBK01008467.1, on the reverse strand, counting down.
TTCTCATGTTGTAATCTGGTCGATGCCTTCGCAATCTAACTTAGGCTTTGGAGAATCAAGATTCATTCTGGAGATGGTTCTGTAACTTGATCTGATCAGTGTCTTGGTGATCTAACCTTGACTTCCGAGGGTTAAGCTATGCTCTGGAGATAATCCTGAGAACCTCATCATCTGTTACATCAGACTATTCTTTGAATCAACGCACTGCTCACACATCAATTCAAAGAGGGGCAAAATGTAATACCCCAAAATTGGCACCTTGCAATTTTAATCAATTTTGGTGCATTCCTTCAAATTTCTACATCATCAAATTCCTATTGTACTAGGCAATTCTGTCTTCTAATTAACTTTATTTGACTTAGTGTCAAATGCAAAAAACCCTAAATTTGCATTAATCATACACTATATTTAATTCCTAAATGTTTGACATTTATTGGCTAAAAATCCCTATGATTAATTAATTTAATTCTAAAAGTCCTAGTGCTTTAAATTAAATTAATTATACCCCCTTTAGCTAATACACATCAAAGGAATTAAAATTATTTGGTTATTTGAATAGATTATCCCCACTTGAGTTTAATTATTCAAAGTAATGTGAAAAGCCACCCATGTGGCTATAATTAATTTTCTTAGTTAAATAATTCCTCTAATTTGTCTCACCTTCCTCCATGGATATGAAGAGTTGGCCGTTTCTTTCCAAGAAACTCTTCATCCTTCTCCCGGGATCTTCTATATTATGAACCTTCTTTTCTTCATTTTGGAGAGGCAATCTTAGAGTACCAAAACTATAGTGAATTTTTGTCTCAATTTTCTCATAATTTTAAGCTTTTTATTGCATACTAGTATAATTTCATGTTAGTAGCATTTAATTTCATTTTCATTTTAATATAGTTTACTTATTTTGTTAGTAGCTTAGTTCTCATATTCATTTTCAAGCTTCTTAGATTAAATTTGTACTTTCATTTCTAGATTACAATTGCATCTTCATTTTAGATTAATTTCAATTCAATCATCTTCATATAATTTTTTTAAAATCCTCCATTCTAGAATCAGTCTATGGTTATTGGCTCTTGTTCTGAGAGTAATTCAAACACCCCATCTAAATAGGAGACAACAGGTCAATTCAATAGATATTGCGAAGTGGATAACTCATATTTATTATCATAATTCAATGATTGAGCAATGACTATGTTGTGTCTATGGCTGAATTAGAGGTCAACATTCAGACATAAATAGTTAGGAGTCTTTTATAATTAACCTTATTAAAGGTGAGGACACACTATCCAGGAGCTCACTGCTCAAGTGGTGAAGGTTGCAACCTTCTGCATAATAGATATACACTATATCTAGATCTTTATGAACTAGAATGTAGACCTGTTGTCTTCATCAGCTCAAATGAATAGAATATACTCTCTGCTTCTTCACATAGTTCTTCAACTGATGTATGATGTAGCTTTACTGGCTCACACCTTCTGCTATGCTTCTATACCAACATTCACATCCTTCCTACTAGCGATCACAAATGACCGGCTATAAGTATCTTTCTCCAAATGATATAATCAAGTCAGCCTATTAGAACCTCTTTGAAATCATATTAGAGAAACAATACAAATCTCCAATAACATCTCCAATGGCTATAATAAGCACACAACACAAAATAGGACTGCACAACTCAATATGAGTAGACACGTCGCTTCACAGAGTTGGCTCCACCAAATTAACTAAAACTTTCTTCTTATGTTGAAATACATTATGCACTCTTAACCAAACATGCATATCAAAATGATAGGTGCAACTACTAAAACAATATAAACATTGTCGGCTCCATCAGATAAACTCAAGAAACTATAACTAGCGAATAGAAACAACATAACTCAACTTCAACTACACAACTGACTCTACGTCCATGAACATAGCATCATAAACATGTCTACAACACAAATATAAACACGCAAGGCTCCATCATAACCATACTAAAAATCACATACAAAACTCTGTATGTAACACTATCAAGAACACTACTGATACAAACAACTACACAACTGTCAACACTCAGAATCAGCCTTTGTGTTTATGGTATCATGATGATAATATATCTAAGAAACATATGCTCAAGGCTCTCTACATAAGACTTCAAGGCATGTTACCAACCATATGTTGTCATCAATGACAAACATACAGTCAACTCTAGCTTGCTGGAAAATCTCCAACAGTTGTATCTCCTTTGTGTGTTGAATTTCTCTGAGTCGATTTGTCTCAAGGAGTAGACCAAGAGAAAGTTCAAGAAGTAGGGTATAGCCTTGGGAAGGTTATAAGAGAAGGAACATTAGATGGTTCCTTGTTGAAGCCCCTTGAAAGAACACCCTAAGGATTCTATAACTTTACCTTGATACCTTCTATATCAACAATCCAATTACACACAATTACTAATCACCTATCCCTTATTTCTCTCTTTTTCTATGCAATATAGGCTCTCAAATTTTCTTTTCAATGTGACAATATAAAAATTTGAGAATTGTGGTTGAAGAAATTGTGAGAATTGAATCTCATTTTATAAAATTATGAATTTTAATGGATGATTCAGATTTTGAGGTGGTGACTAATAATGAATGGTCATGATTAATTAGGGTTGGACTAATTAGACAAATGACTAAACCTGATTGACAATTGACTGACTGCATAACAAGGATGTTTGGATAGATAACTTGGTTGACTAACAAAGAACTGACTGTGTGACTAGAGACTGAATATGTAACGGATCACATTAATTAGAAGATTGACTTGGTTGAAAAGATTAATTATTAGTTAGTAGAATTTAAAGGGGTGGAATTGAAGAATATAATTACCATTAAATAAATTTTTTTAAAAATCATTAATTGTGCATGAGAGGGTATAAATAAAATAAGTATTTTTTTATTTTCAGAAGAATCAATTAGCATTGGGAAAGTGAAATAATTAAATAATTTATTTAATTTTAGAAAACATTGTTAGTAAATTAAATAATTAAAATAATCATTTAACTGTGGTGACAAAAACAAGAAGATTTAATTAAATTAAATTAAAACTAAGAAAGAGGTTAATTAAATGATAAAAATCATTTAATTAATTTTTAGAAGAATAATTGGATAATCTTAGAGGAATATTAAATGAAAGTTAAATAATAAAAAATTAATTAAAATTATTCAATAATGAGAAATTGGATGGAAATAATAATTTGAAATTTTGAATTTGAAAGAATGACACCAATTAATTAAATAATAAGTATTATTTAACTAATTCAGATGAATATTGGTAAAAATGTCATGCATATGTGACGGTATATCAAAAAGCTGAGAATAAAAACTAGTTTTATTGATCTCCAAAAGGTCTAACACTGATATACATGTCTGAAATTGAGTTACAAAACTTATCTCTCATGTAAAAGGACTCCCAAAAGGTTACAATGTAGTATGGAAAGATGGTAATAACTCCTTCCAAAATGAAGCTTGAACATACTTATGCTTTTCCAAGCAATTGCACAAAAATAGGAAGTAAAAACTTCCTTGGTCATGCACAAACAAAAAGCCTATTTTAAGCCCCTAAAACAACTCTAAAGAATATTAAGGCTGAAGAAAAGATCAAGCCTCAACCCTTCCTACCATAAAAGAACCTAAAAATGCTCAAAATACCTCCAAACTAAGTCAAAATAACCCCTATATTCTCTTTGCATGTTTGTCCACTTCTTCAAACTTCCCTTGGGAATCTCATAAATTTTCAATAATATCCCCTTGAATATTAATTAAAGATAAATGCTATTATGTTTTCACCACTACTAACTGATTTATAACATATCACTTCAATATTATTTTTACATTCAAATTAGATGCAGAAAGAAAAAGAAAAAATATACAAAAAACACTTAATATAAGAAAAGATTATAGTATGAGGGAAAGAATTTCAAATAATGGGCAAAAAGACAATTGCCAAAGTGTACCATCACTTTTAGGGTAAAGAAAAGCATAACACAAGCCACTCATTCATTCTTGCCTTTGACACTTTTCCTTTCTCTACTGCATTTTATTGTTATGAGACACTATCATGATGTTTCTTTCTATTTGGAGGTTTTAATGGGATTTATGAAGCAGAGGTTTTATGATGATCATGGGTACCTCAAGGTTTAGCATGGTAAAATTTCTTTCACTACAAAAAAATGATACCTTAAGCTCTACCTATGTAGAAAATAGTGGGAATGTTCTTGATTTTGTATGCATCCTATGCTTCATGCTTCAAGCTATATCTAACTAAAAATATTGGACATTTGTTTTGGTTTTCTATGCATCCATATTTGATTTCAATCTTTATTTGAATATGATCCTTTAGAAATAGATGCATAGGCTTACTCATTGTAGATCATGACTTCATATTTCTACATAATTATTTCTTATGAGCTTTGATAATACAAATTATGCTTCTTCTTGGCTTCAACTACTATTTGAGACTATCCTTGTGCGAGAAATTAGGTTATTTTTCAATATTATGTATTTTTTCTTCAAATAGCTTTGTTAACAAGTATTTGAGAGGATTTCATCCCTTTTGTAGGGCATGGTTTTATTTTTTGACCCCTTGTCAATCTAGTTTTATGTTGTTATTGGTTCATTATGCTCTACATTATAATTTATATGACATCTTCTTGCTACTATTATAAATCCATATCTTTCATTATAACATGCTAGATTTTATCTGTCTTTATCAAATTAGACCTGTGACAAATAGAAGACTCTCTTTTTGAGACTAGAATCTCCTTGCGATACTTGATGTAAGAACCCAAAACAAAAAATTGAATACACATGCCTCATATGTAGCAGTGAAAAGACCTCATTAAAATGATCCATGAAAACCATGATAGTGAATACACCCTTTGACAAATAATCTCTCATAAAATATGGTGAATAATATTACACTAGTATTTATTGATAAGCTTGATTATGACATGGATTGGTACCTGTGTTGACTATCACTATCTACTAGTATATTTTTTTGAAATTCTCATTACATCTTTGAAATATGTCTTGACCTTTACCTCTTGGTATGTTGTATAGATGTTTCTTCTTGTATTGAATTTATTATCATAGTTTTGATACATAGATTATTGTTTTATGTTGGCATAACAGTGTTTGATATGTGCTCCATAATAGAAACAAGGCTTTTCTATGTGTTTCTTTCACCACTCTCATGAATATTGTCAACACACTATTCTTACCATGCATACTAACTATTTTGGAACATTTTTATGAATTGTCCCTATATCCTCATCTTTTATTACTATTTAATTTTTATGATAGTGCTCAACTACTTTTTATCTTTTTTCTCAAGCATACATCAATAACAAGAAATGTCCTCCATTATCTTTGACTATCATATATATATCTATCTGAAAGTGCTTTATACTTCTATTATACATCATAATAGGAAAAGAAACCCTGACAATGCATGGCTCTATCAAATAAGTGACATGATCACTAAGACAATTTACTCACACCTCTTTTTTTATTACAACCTCTATTCTATATGAGAGTTCCTTTACTACTCATCATGATTTTGTGGTAGTGATCTTTGCATTCTTTTCCATCATCATGACTATTTTTTCATTGTAGTTATCACTGTCACTACTTGTTCTTGATCACCAACTTTACATTGGCATCAATGTCCTTCAAAAATCATTGTTATTGATTTCTATGACCTTTTACTATTTTCATGTTTTAGACTACAACTTTTTGACATTGTGATGATGATCTTCATGAAATTAGTATCTTGACCGTAGCAATCACTGTCTTGATAGGGTACAATAATATACTATTATGTATGAAATGACTATTTCTTTCTTGTCCAAGATCATTATCATTTTCCACTCTTTCATAATTACATTCTGAGATCATCACTTTCTCATATTTTTGGCAAGAAACATATCAATGTCTTGATGCAATTCATGGACTATGTATCACTATTTTTTACCATTGACTATCCTTTATATAGAGCTCTGTCATTGAAGTGTCTTCACATGCATTTTTTCTTCCATATTTTCATAGACATAAACAACTAGCTTTTATATTTCTTGTGACTATTTCTATGCATAGAATCACTTCCATTATTTTACTCATTGTAGTTTTATTGAGAAGCCATTTTCTATTTGTGATAATGAAAACATTCATTCACTATTATGAATGATGAGTTACTACTCAATAGAACTACAAGCATGTTGGGATCAACTCTTATGGGAGCCCATTTCACCCCACATGTTTTCATATCTGATATTATGAGCATTTTTATCAGTAGTAAGAACATTCATATCCCTACATGGTGAACAAACATGTTAGAAAAAATAATGAAGTTTCAAATTGAATGGACACAAATTATGTTTCCCTAGTTTTCCTTTGATGTTTGTGATGACTAAAAACTAGTTTAATGCATTATGAGAGAAAACTATGAAATTATTAGATTTGTATATGAAATGCCTAGGCATCCTAAGATCTAACTTCAATTTCTCTCATCTCTTGTGGTCATTTCTAGGTAGTAGAGTGGAAGGATATAAAGGCATGTAATATTCCAACCTTGTGTTAGATAACTGAGAGGGGGGTTGAATCAGTTAAGTCCAGTTATCCTACAATCCCAAATCTCCCAAATGTACATATAAAAACTTTTCAATCAAATAATCAACTCAGTAAGATATCAATTGTGTCTTTCTCTTCATCTATCGATTACTAGTAAATTAAATATTGTATACACTAATCTATCCAGTCATGAAATGTGTAAATAAAAATAAAAATCCAACACATCATTCACACATAACACATAGATTTTTAACGTAGAAACCCTGTTAGGGAAAAAACCACCTGGGGCCGGTAACCCAAAATAATTCACTCTTCTAAAGTGAGCTCAATTAGGATCCAACCCTGTTAAAGATTACAAAACACACTATGAGGTATGACCTAGTTAGAGGATTTATTACTAACAGTTCTCCCTTGACCAACATTCACTATGGGGTCAACAAGAAAACAATCAACATTCATTGAATATCATATTTAAATACAAAAGATTATTAAGTCTCACTCGGTTAAGAGATTTATCTGTAACAATGGTTAAATTGATACAATAATGATCTAATTCAAATACAACTATGATTTGCAAATTTTCATATCTATGCTAAGCTCATATATACCTCTAATCAATAATCAATTCAATCCTTTATATCCTCCAACTTTATTCCACATTGTATATGCTTCTCTGATGCTCGGTAATGTCTGCAGTTCAACTCAGCTTTGTCTTCAACCAGTTTGATCAGTGTTGCATGAAAATAATTCTTTTCACACAAATTCTCCTGCAGTAAAAATCCAAGACTCAATAATGAATCCCATGTCTCCTTATATAGACATCATACACCATTTTCTTTTCATCAATAGATTTTGTCTCTTAATCTCCATCATTCATTTTTTATGCTTTAACCTTCCTCGGTAGTTGTTTCATTAACACGTTTCATTCTCCTTCATTCGATCAATCTTGAATTTTGTCAATCATTAGATCATCATTACAAACATTATCTTCTAGCTCGGAATCATAAGAAATGTCCATCTCATCATTTTAGTTGGCTATTACAATCTTTATTTATTTCTTCAACTCAGTCAATACTAGAATGTGGCGGTGATTACCTTCTCGGTTAATACTACATTCAGTAAAACAATACTAGCTTGGTGTATATAGAATTCTTCATTTACTGACCACACAAACTTGTTCAGTTGTGATCTTCAATACGTAACAAAATCATGTAATACAATCAAGTCATCAACATGATGCCATAGACTCGTCAATAAGTTACCCAATGTATACCATAGCCATATCTTTCATATCCATCTCATCTTCATGTAGATATTTTATTCCTTTACCATTTTTCTTCTTTATATGTTTGTAACCATCATGATAAGTATAGTCAAAACTAGTTGACATTAATGACAATACATTGACTGATTTAATTGTCTTACATATACTTTAGTATCTCGATGACCATCAGTCACTGTCTTTCACATGTCCATTCTTTCCATTAAGATATTCAATCAGTTGTAGGTTATCACCTTGGTGATCATCATTCAGGAAATGACAAATCTCTTTTCCTTTTGTACTTTCCTAAAACATAAGAACCCTTATTAGGTTCTCACTTTTAGCTCCATTTTATCATCTATGGGTTCTCACATTTATTTCTTATCTTTCTCTCCCTTTTGCATCTTTCAAATTAATATTTTTTGTTCAAAACTTGAGAATGGCTCTAAATTATATGCATGATTTTCCATTTTTCATCCAATCACATAATTCATCTTGGACCTATTACACCCTATTTTAATGGTATTCAAGCTTTATTTTCCACACCTTTCATCCTCTTTCCCCGAAACTTTTCACACTTTCCTAGACCCCGAGACCATTTTTGAAAATTAACATCTCTAGGACTAGGTCAAAGTCAGCCTTTTCCCAGGGGACTAGGTTGAATTTGACCTTGTCCTCGGGAGGTTGATTTTTAAGTGGGATTCAGGCCTGACGTGAAGTTTTTTTCTCCTAATTCATTTCCCACGTCAGCCCTACAAATCTAAGCCTCAAAATGTATATAAAAGGAGGCATCTTCCTCTCATTTGCACACTTACAATTCATGATCAAGAGACATCCACATGAAATTTATCATTTTGCATTCAAGCCCATCAGCCATTCAAGTGAAATGAATCCATCAATCATTTCAAGTCTTGTTCTTCTTTTCTTCTTTCCTTAATACAACACTGTGGAAAAATACAACATTTATTATTCAAGGGTACACTGTGGAGATGATCACAACATTCATTATCAACACTTTTGATCATCTCCAAACAGGCATTGTATCATTAAGGTATAAGGAAATTTATGTTTCAGATCTAGATTTTATTTCCTTGTGCAATTTTTATTATATTTCAAGTTTAATTCCTATACAAGGGCTTGACCAAGGCAATCCCCTTCCCACAACAATTTCACATTCTTTATTGTGTGAAAGAATAGGTGGCATAGTTTCACATCCAAATTTTTAGGGTTTTGGAACTAGGGATTGATCCTTCATAGAAACTTTCATTCTTCTAGGACTAGGTCAAATTTGACATGTTCCTCTGGGAAAAGGTCAAATTGGGTTTCAATTCAGAATTTTCTTAAGGCTCTAAAAATTTCAAAGTTGGGAATTGTGTTTCTTAGGTTTTCAGATCCAGAATGGTTCTAGATTCTGACAAGTTTTCAATAGCCAATTCCAGATCTGAGATTCACTTGTCCTCTCCTAGCCCTAGATCTGATATTACATCTTATTAGTTATCATTTCCTTAGTCATAGCATAAGCATCTTTCTTGCATTTACATATCATAATCATACTTTCTATCCATATAGGGAATACTCAAATCCCCCTTTATCTAGATCTTTCATTTGCACCCCTTTATCATTTTGGGTTGTCAAAATAAAATGTGGCCTAAGGGAGGGTTTTCTATTTCAATGTATATAGAAAGTGGGATTCTACCATTGATCACCATTTTCTATATCACACCTTTCATGTGCTTTGTTTTTTAAATGGATAGTTTCCTTTTATAGTGCATTGAATCAATTACTCTCGTGGCTTGTGTGCGACACTATACTTTTTAACTCATGAATAAAGAAAGAAATTTTTATGCAAAGCTGTTTAATTATACTTTCTTCTAAAATCACTTACATTGAATCCTAAATTCATTTGATATCATTTGTTTCTTATAAAGAACACTTAGCAGAAGTAAACATATGCCTTTCACCTTTAGTTACAAATGTTGTTCGAGCTCTACTTGATTGAGATGAAAGAAAAATTAGGTAACATTTCTGGAAACCTTTACTAAATGCTTGTCTGCTAAGCATCCTAGACCAGTTTCTTGAACTTATCTATTAGACATGAAGTCAAAAATAACTTGATAAAACTTTGAGAAACACTCTTTCATACTATTGTGAATCACTATTTGCATGGTGTTGTAATTCATTATAATTCTCTTGAGTAGATATTTGTTATTTTTAACAGTGAAAACATCACTTCACTATTATGAATGATGAATACCTACTTGATAGAACTACAATGCATTATATCATAAACACCTTTCTTATTCCACCTACCAAAATTTAGAGCAAACTAACTAATTGTGCAAAATAACACTTAGAGGAAATTAAAAGGAACTATCCTAACATATACTAACCAGAAGTGACACTTGAGCAAATGAAACCATTAATAGGATTACTGAAATAGTTTCCCATCATTTTTGTTAACATGAAATACTTCAAATGGTTATAGACAAAGAAACAAAAAATAGAGGACAAATAAAGATCTAGTAAAAAGATGTAAAACCTCTTGAAGAATATAGGTGAACTCACTTACTTCTTGTTGTGCATGTACACTACTATTTTGAAATGGACAAGGGAGCTGTGTCTATTCATCTCTTGGTGAAAATTCATTTTTAGCTTCATCCTTAGTTGCAATCTCATGCATGGGTGAAAAAATGAATGATGCTACTTTGCTGGCTTCAATTCTGGATAAATTCTTGATAGGACATCCCCTTGAAAAAAAAACCTCAACGGCCCTCTTTCTATCCTCTTTCTTATGAGGGTCTCTTTTAACCCCACCTTGTTTCTTTGACTAATTTGGTTCAAATCATTCAAATTAAATCATGGTTTCTCTATCGACTTGATTATGCTGCTCACAAATTTCATACTAAGATAGTGATGCCTTGGCATCAATATTAGAGGAAAACTCTTCTATTATATTTGTAAACATGTATTTTCCAATTTTTTCATCAGTTGTATCATACATAACATGTTCTATTCCAAATTCATGACCCTTTACTTGGGTATTTGAAGGAATATCAAAAATGATCTTGGAAAAAATGTTCTTGTTTATCATCTTTTTCAACTTGATGGATAACTTCATGCATATCATCCTTTTCACCTCGTGAAACATGGTTGTCCTCATTTACTTATTGATGGATCATCCCCCTATCAATGTGGTATTCATCTTCTTTTTGTCCAAAAACTACCACTAATGTTTGTTCAATCATGCTTTCTTCAACCTTGTTAACAAAACTAGGCAGTTCATTGATTAAATCAATGACATCTCATTCTCATCACCTATTTCTTTCTTATCTTCACCATGTACAACAAATCTAGGCAACTCAATAAACAAACTTGTTAGCATCTCATGTTTCACTCTCATTTCTTTTTTACAACCTTGTTGTCCTCATTGGTATGCTCATCATGCACATCCAACAATTATAATTTTTCATTTTGACCCTCATACACAAGTTTATCTAACACAAAAGGCTCATCCTTACCATCTCAAAACTCCTTAATTTTCTCACTAGACCAAGTATCTTGGTAGACAATAGGACCCTCTGGGTGAAGATGGATGATATTGGAACAAGAAGTTTGACTTGGTGTATGATTTTGGGAAGCTTGAGGAGTTTTTTGAGGTAGGTAAATGCTTGGAGTAGGTTTTTCATGATGAGTAATGGACTAACTTTTTTCAAGTATAGGCTCTTGTAAAGGGTGGAAACTCCTAAAACTTGGAATTCAAACTTAGGGAGCTCATCTAAAGACCTAGGAGGCTTACCTTTCTTGAAGCTTGGAATATTTAACTTGGGAATCTCCTCTTAAAAAATAGATTTAGAAATGTAACAAATGATTGAATTTCCATCTTTTTACATGATCAAGAATTTTTTTCATTTTATCCTCTTTCTCATCCATCTCCCTTGCAAAACCCTCCTCATGTATCCTCCTTTGCATCTCTAACTCCTTAAACCACTAGATATTCTTCCAAAGTCACCAGTTGTGTTGAAAATTTACCTCCAAAGATAGAAACTACTACTATCCAAATCAAATTATCCCACTAGGTGTGCCAAAAATTGTTATCAACTATATTTTCACTGTTGGTTCCCAAATCAATAGATTGGAGACCCTACAAGTTTTCCTAACCCAATTCTTGGACTTTCCAACTGACTTGGCCAATGAATGGTGATGATCGATTATGATCCTCTTCTCCTCCACTTTAGGCTCTCCAAGACCAAGGTAGGTGTACCTACTCCTTCACCTAATATGTTGGTTGAAGGAAAATATGATTTTATTATAACTTATGGTTGATCTCTCAAGATGGAGAAGGGTTCTTAAGGGAGATTGAATTGTATGTTCTACAATTTATAAATCACTGAACTTATCTTTTGATCATTGTATTAAGGGTATGTTGAATGCTTTTATGTGTTGATATTTTGTTTATAATGAATATTTATTACTTCTTTCCACTTGTAATCTTTCAAACAAAGACTTCAATTAAGGATGATAAACCAGTGCCTTTCTTCTATTGGGAGATAGACATAGTTCCTTCTTTAATCCTATGTACGACTAAGTGAAATAGAGAACACCACCTTAATTCTCATATCAACTGCTCCTCTTCAATGTCTTCGATTATTCCATTACACCATAATCAGTCTTACTGAATTTAACCCAAGCTTAAAGACCAATAAGATAGAATTACTAGTGCCTAATAATCCTAATGATCAAATTACATAATAATGGGAATAATTTCCAAACAAGAAGCTTTAAAGAAGCTTTATCTTCTAGAGATAAAATCACAAAGGACTAATCAATCCAAAATGATCCAATCCACAACTCCAAATTAGAGAAAATACTAATTTATATTAATGCTTCAAAAAGTCTTCTTTACAATAAATCACTTGTAGAAAGTGCAGTAGAAAATAAATTATTTACATTGTTGATTACATTTTATACACAAATATATATATATATATATATGAATGGTTTTCATACCTTTGGGTGAAAAGACACCACCCTTTTGAATAAAAATAATTCCAAATCTCGAAATATATATATATATATATATATATATATATATATATATATATATATATATATATATATATATATATATATATATATATATATATATATATATATATATATATATATATATATATATATATATATATATATATATATATATATATATATATATATATGAATGGTTTTCATACCTTTGGCTGAAAAGACACCACCCTTTTGAATAAAAAAAATTCGAAATCTCGAAATTGCCTTACTTTATGTAATTAATTATCATTTTACAAGTTGTTAAGGCATATTAAAGGTATATTAAGGCTATTTTAGGGGTATATGATGGATAAATGGCCCAAAAATGATGTAAATACCTTCTCTAATGCTTCACAATCTATTCTTCATGCTCATCATTGTATTTGTGTTCTAGTTTCACATTCTTCCACATGGATAACACATATTACTTATACTTGTTGGTCCTCTATTTTGGCTTTTTTTATTTTTTTAATCTCTTATCTTGGTTGGCCTCTTCCTTTCTAATGCAATAGAAACCTCCATTTGCACATTTTTATTTTCAAAATAATCTTACGATAAATGGCGTATGTGAACTTTGATTATGCAGATTCCCTTGTGCTATTTCCCCACTATTTTGGTATGAATGTTGTGCATATTGATTTTACAAAATCCTTAATAAATCTGATGATTATAGTGCCTCATGTGACTCCTTTAATTCATCTGATCTATCAAGTTTTCTTTTACACACCATCCGTATAGCTCACCATTTACTATCCTGATAGAGCTATGTATTCCCGATCATCAGTTTAGGTAATACCGCTTCAACCATCAATCGTCGGTGTGACTTTCATTTTATTATTCTGTAATGAAAAGCTATACCAATGAATTCATAGGCATGACTCTCCTCGATTCCCTTGTTCCATCACTGTTGGCGTATGTTGAGCATTTTTTCATTCTCTTATCAACATATGTTTCCCCTATCATATCATCCTTCAATCACCTATCACTATAGATCTTAACGATGTCTCTTCATAGTTCCTTCGGCTATCATTCCATTGGCAAGTATTTCCCCGATGATCTTATTAGGTATCGACAGACAATTTTAATCATGCTCCCAATAGTGGATAGCTATACCGATATCCTTTGATCTGAGTAACCCTATCCAATGTATTTCCTTCATATGCCATATCATTGTATGTTCTCTTAATATACTCATCGAGTATCAACAATATAATTTTTTGTTCCTCCCAATAATAGTATACTATGCCAATGATCACTATAGGTATCCCTGATGATGGTCATCGGTATAGTCATTTCTGATTGTTTCAAATTCCTTTTGTGATCTTCCATCGGTATTACCTTTGCCAATATGTTTCATTCCATTGATGTCCATATTGTTTCCTTATCGGTGTAACTCTTGTCACTCTGTTTCATCGGTATAAGTTAGACTCGATCTTTTCATCGGGTGTCGATGAGACTTTTCAATTTTTATCCTGCTAGTTATCGACTACGCTGATGAAACTCTATAAAAATTTCATCGATAGTAGCTTTCTTTTTTGGCATAGGTCTTACTGATGACCTTATCGGTCATCGACAAGACATTTAAAACTTTGCTCTGATTTCTTTAGTCTTGCCAATGAATTTGTCGGTATAGCTTTTTCCAAGTAGGTATTCCCTACATCATTTTATTGGTGGGACTATTGCTGATATCTCTTGGCTTACTACCTTTTTCTTCCCACCAGTGTAACTTTTCTCGATGAATCCTCATTGGTATAGCTTACTTCTGAAATCTCTTGTCGCTATGTGATCTATATCAATTATTTTGATGACTTTTTAACCATTAAGCTAGCTATCTTCTAGTCCTATTGTTACTTATGTATATTTGTACAAAGTGATATTAGTGTAAAGGAAAGTCACACCTATGATATTATCTTTTGAGAGTATTTCTATATAATAATTTCACAAGTTACAGATTCTACATGCAACTAATTAGAATAAATATGCTTCACAACATGCATTGAATACTTTGTCTCTGATAAAGAATCTTCTTATATGTGAGTGATTCATGGGTAAAGATAGTCATTTTTAGGGTCTTCTCATTATGTAGATCCCAAAATTTTGTAGCAATTTTGAGCTCCATCATGCACCTTGGTGAAATTGAGGTTCTTTAAAATAGTGACACATGGGAACATTCTCAAGTTGTTAGTAACTTGTAGTGACTATGAACCTTTGGAGAAGACTAGATTCCTCTTAATAATTCACCTAAAACTAATTAGACTCATACTTTTGTAGAGAAAAGGGTAAGAAGGAAATATTAAAATGCAAATTACTTCTTAAGGTGATGCACCAAAATGATAATTTAAAACTTGCACAACAAACCTAACACATAACTTGACTAAAAATAAAACTTATACATGCACAACTCATAAATTCACATGCTTCTACATCAACACTTTATAAGAAGGTTGTGATATACACAATCATACTAGGAAAAATATAATTTTCACATCCTAAGATTGATTTCATCACCAACACAATATATAACCTATAAACAAACATGTATTTTTTCATAGATGCTATTAATGTGACACAATAACAAGGAAATACTTCACAAGGAATTGCATCTATCACTTAGCACACGGAATATATCAGGAAACTGAGAAGCCAAACTAATCTTAATGATCTCCTAAAGGTGTAACATTGTTGTACATGTCTAAAATTGATTTACAAAACTTATCTCTCTTGTTAAAGAACTCCCAAAAGGTTATAATGTAACATGGGAAAATGGTAAGAACTCCTACAAAAATGAAGCTTGAACATACTTATATGTTTTTCCAAGTAGTTGCACACAAATAGGAACTAGAAACTTCCTTGGTCGTGCACAAATAAAAGCCTATTTTTAAGCCCCTAATAAAACTCCAAAAAATCATAAGGCTGGAGAAAAGATCAAGCCTCAACCTTTCCTACCATAAAGGCACCTTAAAACACTCCAAATGCCTCCAAACTAAGTCAAAACATCCCCTAAACTCCCTCCACATGTTTATACACTTCTTCAAACTTCCCTATATGCTTGGGATCTCATAAATTTTCAATAATATCCACTTGACTCATAACTAAAGATAAATACTATTATTTTTACACCACAAATATTATTAAAGTGATTTATGACATATCACTTTAATATTATTTTTACATTCAAATTAGATGCAAAAAAAAAGTAAAAAAATATACAAAAAAGCACTTAATATAAGAAAAGGGTATAGTATGAGGAAAATGTTTTTAAAATATAGGCATAAAAGTTTTCCTAAGTGTATCACCATATTTAGCGTAAAGAAAACCCTAAACACAAGCCACTCATTAATTCTTGCATTCAACACTTTTCCTTTCTCTAGTGCATTTTATTGTTATGAGGCATTGACATGATGTTCTCTTTGCATTTGTATGTTTTAAAGGGATTTCCGAAGTGAAAGTTTTATGCTAATCATGGGTACCTCAAGGCTTGGCATAGTAAGTTTTATTTCACTGTGAAAAATGATGCCTCGTGCTCTACTTATGCATAAAATAGTGTGAATGTTCTTGTTTCTCTATGCATCCTATTCTTCATGTTTTAAGCTCTATCTAGCTGAAAATACTAGATATTTGTTTTGGTTTTCTATGCATTCCATATTTTATTTCTACCTTTATTTGAATTTGATCCTTCAAAAATAGATGCACATGTTTACTCATTGTAGGTCGTGACTTCATCTCTCTGCATATTTGTTTCTTATGAGCTTTGATAATATACATGATGCTTCTTCTTGGCTTCAACTGCTATTTGAGACTATCCTTATGCAAGAAATTGGGTCATTTTCTAATATTTTGCATTTTTGCTTCAAATAGCTTTGCTAAAAGGTATTTACAAGGGTTTCATCCATTTTTCAAGGCAATACTTCATTTTTCAAACCCTTGTCATTTTGGTTTTATGTTTTTATTGGTTCATTATGCTCTACATTATCATTTATATGACATCTTCTTGCTACTATAATAAATCCATATCTCTGATTATAACATGTTCATTGATGTCTTTGTCTTCAGCAAATTAGACCTATGATAAATAGAAGACTCTCTCTTTGTGACTATCATCTCCTTGCAATACCTTGTGTAAGAACCCAAAACAAAAAAATTGAATACACAAGCCTCATATGTAGCAGTTAAAATACCTCATTAAAACGATCCATGAAAACCATGACAATGAATACACCCTTTGACAAATATATAAAAGATGGTTGAATAATCTATGCTAGTGGTCATTGATAATGTGAGTATGACATGGCTCAATACCTTTGTTGACTATCATTGTCTACTTTTATTTTTGTTTTGAAATGCTCATTACATATTTGAAATATTCCTTGACCTTTACCTCTGAGTATTCTCTATAGATGCTTGCTTCTTTTATTGAATGTATTATCACTATTTTGATACATAGATTGTTGTTTTGTATTGGCATAATAGTGTTTGAGTTGTGCTCCATAACAACAACAAGGATTTTTTCTATGTTTCTTTCACTACTCTCATGAAGATTGTCACCACATTGTTGTTACCATGCATAATAATTATTTTGCAACATCTGTATACATTATCACTATATCACCATCTTTTATTACTATTTAATTTTCATGATAGTGCTCGACTGCATTTTACATTGTTTCTCAAGCATACATCAATAACAAGCAATGTCCTCCATTATATTGGATGATCATACATATCTCTCTATGAAAGTGATTTGTACTTATATTTTGCATCATAACAGTAAAAGAAACCTTGATAATGCATGGCTATATCAAACCAATGACAAGATCACTGAGAACATTCACTCACACCTCTATTATTTCTTATTAAAATCTCTATTCTATATGAAAAAGATTTCATTATTCATCATGATTTTGTGACTGTGGTCTTACAATATTTTCCATCATCATGACTATTTTTTTTCATTTTAGGTATCACTGCCATTTCTTGTTATTGATCATTAGCTTTACATTGGCATCAATGTCCATCAACAATCACTGGCATTGCTTTGTGTGACCTTTTTACTATTTTCATGCTTTAGACTACTACTTTTTTTACCTTGTGATGGAAATCTTCAAGAGATTGGTATCTTGACCATATAAATCATTGTCTTGATAGGGTACAACACTATCCCAAATTATTTATGAAATAATAGTTTCTTTCTTGTCCAAGATCATTGTTCTATTTCTCTCTTGCACAATTACATTCTAATCATCACTTTGTCATATTTTTGGCAAGAAATATATGATTCTCTTGATGTAATTCATGGACAGTAAATCACTATTTTTTATCATTGACTATCTTTTATATAGAGATCAATCATGGAAGTTCCTTCTCATTTATTTTGTCTTCAATGTTGTCATAAACATAAATAACTTCCTTTTATATTTTTTGTGACTATTTTTATGCATAGAAACAATGTCATGGTTAGTTTTATTGAGAAGCCATTTTCTATTTGTGACAATGAAAACATCAATTCAATTTTATGAAAGATAAATGTGTACTCAATAGAACTACAAGCATGTTGGGTTCAACCATTGTGGAAGCCCGTTTTATCCCACATGTTGTGATATCTAATACTATGAGCATTTTTATCAATAATAATAATATTCACATACCTACACAGTGAATACACATGTGAGATACAATAATGAAGTTTCAAATTGAATGGATATTGATGGTGTTTCATTCTTTTCCTATGATATCTATGATGACTGCAAAATGGTTTAATGCATTATGAGAGAAAATTTTATGCATTTGTTGATGTTGTATATGAAATGTCTAGGCATCTTGAGCTCTAACACCAATTTCTCTCATCTCTTGCAAGCATTTCTGGGTAGTAGGGTGGAAGGAACTGAAGACATGCAGTAGTCCAACCTTAGGGTTTTTCATTCAAACAATGAGGGATCCCTTTTCATTTCATGTGCTTTCTTTTTTAAATGTGTAGTTTCCTTGTATATTCCATTGAATCAATTACTCCCATGGCTTGTGTGGGACACTATACTTTTGAAATCATGAATAAAGAAAGTATTTTTTTATGCAAAGTTGTGTGATTCTACTTTCATGTAAAAGAACTTACATTGAATATGAAACTCATTTGATAGAATTTATTTCTTGTAAAGAATACTTAGAAGAGTTAAACATGTACCTTTCATCTTTAGTTATGAATGTTGTTACAACTTTACTTGATTGAGTTGAAATAAAAATTAGTTAACAATAATATTAACCATATTAGCCGCATCCCCTCAATTTGTTTCAGTTACATCCCCTTATGCCATCTCAATTACATCCCCTTTCTATCCATGTCCTAATTACATCCCCTTAATCTATTTTAATTGCATCCCTTTCTAATCATGTCCTAATTACATCCCCTTTCTAGCCATGTTATAATTGCATTCCCTTGAGGAGAGAGGGGGAGAGAGAAGTGAGGGGGAGGTGGGGTTAGTATACAATAGGTTGAGGGAGATCTTGGGAGGATACACAAACAACTGTGTGTGTGTGCACACGCGCATGCACATATGTGTGCATGTGTGTGTGTGTGTGTGTGTGTGTGTGTGTGTGTGTCATCCTAAGTTACATAATACATGTAAAACTTAATAAAATAAAATAGTAAAGATGCATACTTTTTTTTATCTCTATAATATCTTTACATTCTTCATTCTCTATAACTTCATTCCATCTCAAGTGAATATTTTCATGAAGTATTATTTTCCCCTTGTAGTTTTATTTCCCATCTCCTTCCTTTGAAAATGTGGCCCTTAAAAATTCCACACCAAAAAAATGTACTTACAAAAAAATGTGAATTAATCTATTATATTTTGTTTTTAAAAAATGAAAAAAAAACATATTTATATAAAAACGTTAATTAAAATAAAAATTAGAATTTGGTTGGCCACGAGTTTGTACAAAATTTGATCATTAATATAAGTAATGTTCATGCGAACATGTCTATTAAAAAATTGTTTGTATCAAGTGTGTGTTAACACTCTCTAAGTTTTGTTTTCACCTGGTAGAATTTCCAAGTCATGTTGTCCTAGTAATGTTGTTAAGCTCAAAAAATAGCAAGTATGGAATTATTTTTATCCTTCATATTCCATTGTTTTATTTTTTTGTTGACCCTCTTGACCGGTTAAAATAACTTAAAATGGGTGTTGAGTCATGAACAAACCAACCCACTTTGTGTTGAACCCTTTGTTTGGTTTCCTCACCTTTTTGTTAGGCCTCATTAACCCCCTACACGACAGGTATTCTAAGTGTCAAATGTGACCTATAAATGTGTGGGGGTATGTACCCCACATGCCCGTAATGTCTCAATTTTCTAAATGCAATATGGTGTGGGCATATGGGGAATTCATTATGAGAGGGGTTTATACAGTGAAGGTGTACACCCCACATTCCCACAAGGGTCATCGTGAGTCCAAAAAGTGTAACATGGGCTAACGGGCTAGTGATCTTAGATACAATGACATTCAACCTGATGTCCCCGCATACTCTCACTATGAAAAAATAGTTCAAAAGGTAACCTATGGGTGCACATGGTGCTTAAAAGGGAAAAATATTGATGATTGTTATGAGGTCAAAAACATGTCAAGAAAGTGATTAACTACCATGTGGCACCATGTAAGTAGAAAATTGATGGATGGAAATAGTTGAAGAATGTCTGACAGTGAACTAAAAAGGAAATAGGAAAAGGTATCGTTTTCAAACCAGGTGTGACATTTGATGGATGTGTTGCAGGGCTAAAATAATATGTAGAGGTCAGGATTAATTGTCAAAATTTGTTGAGTGTTCCATTAAGTTTGTTGCAATCAAGAAATAAAGATATGAAGATCTCACAACTGTCATATGATTGTCCTAGCATATATGACAAATTGATGCTGCTATTATGAGACTTTGATAAATTTGAATCATGGCTTAAGGAAAGAAAATAGATAAATACAACTTTTGGTATTCAAATTCTACATTCAAAGAAACTTTTTTTTCTCTATTTGAAGGATTGAAAATGGAGCTTGTAGAGAGAACAGATGAGTTCTAGTGTAAGAGAGAATGGGTCAAGAAAATCATGCTACAAGAGAGATGTATAAAGACCATGGGTGTGACCCAGTTGATACTCTTTCTTGTATCTAGAGAGGTCTCAAAATCACCATAGGTAGCTAGAGAGGTATTGAAAGCATTGAGTGTTGCTATGGACTTCCTTTGTGGCTTGAAAATAATTCCAATCTCTTAGTCCATCACTAAGATCCTTCCCAATAGGTGGAATATAGATAGATATACAGATGTAGGGACATAAAATGGGGCCTTAGAGCCATCCTTTTCCCCTTGATTAATTTTTTTAAAGTTCTCACCCAAGAGGGGAGATGGTGACAAACTTGCATTCTGACATTCTCTGCATCAATCTTCACATGTATGTGATAATGGCATGGCTCACAAGCTTGGTTGGTTCCAAATGAAACAAAAACCTTGGGTCTTATCCTTCAACCAGTCAGTCAGGTTCACTAGAAGACAAAACTAGAGGCAACAACTTCATGGAGATTATTGTTGTGTAACCAGATAGTGATAGTCAAAAATGAAATATTTGTTAATGTCCTATAGCTTATTTCATTCCTTTAAAATATAAAAGGAATACCAAGGCCATTTGTAAGGTTTCAAAAAAAACTTATTTCTAATGCATATAAATAGGGAAAAATTTTAGCTTAGGGATGTAGGAAGATTGTAGGTGGCATATGTATTTGTAAGAATTTTCAAATAGAAAAGATTGAACCAAGGATCTAGAAGTTAAAAGAAAGCACAAGAGAGATGATATGAATGCAATGATTGATATTGAATTGATCCAATAGATTCACCTTTCATGATTACATAATAGGCCTCCTTATATAGGAAAGGCGATAAGAGAGAATGATAAGGAGCTGATAAGCTATCACCTATGCTAGGTGTAACCACATGTCCACCAAATGTGGATCATCCTCCATTATGAAATGATGTACGTGCAATGGGATTAGGAGGATAATGTGATAAGAGCACTAAAGGTGGATCTCACACCTAAAGTGGAATTTCTCCTACACCATGTGCTTAATTAAGGTGCAAACTCCTAGGTGTCTCAATGAAAAACTACTATGCAATGCATTAACCTAAGTAAGATTAAGTAAAGTATGATTAGGAATATTTAATTACACCAACACACCCCCCCCCCCCTTAAGTGAAACGTAGGGGAATGCACTTAAACTCACAATGCAAGATGGGTCCCAGCTACTAGGCCATGTTAGGTACCCTTGTACAATATGCAATGCAATACATGAAATGCAATAACTATCATAAAGTGAAGAAAGAGGGAAAACCTCATGGGAAAAACCCTCCCCCAAAAAGAGAGAAGAAAACAAGATGTATGGATGGATGGAGTACTCAAGACCCCCCAAGAACTACATACATCAAGTATATAAAAAGAATTATCCCCCCATAAGAAGGATAGGTGGAGACAAGATATCCCCCCATAATGAAGAAGCTCCCATGTTGATGAAGAGTACCTACAAACAATATATAAGCCAATGCTTACAAGAAACATGTCTCCCCTTAGGAATAAATAGATACATCAAATGATGAAGAAGCCAATCCATGTGCAAATAGAAGGAGGAGGAAGATGAAGGTCTCCATGTATGAATCTCTGAAGACTAAATAGGTCTCTCCAAGCTCAAAGAATCTATCACCTCATGTGAAAAATTAAGTGAAGATGAAGAATAATCAAGAGTGCCAATCTCCAAAGAAGGTGAAGAAGTATCCTCAACTATGATGCTATCATCAAAGGAAAGAGAAACCCCCTCATGTATGTCTCCCAAATCTGCATCATGAGAATCAACAAATGTTGAAGATGCATCCAAGTATTCATCACATTCTACAAGATTTGAAACACTATGATCATCCTATTGAGTAGTAGAGCCCATGTCTGAAGAAGTAGGAGGTGGATGAGTAGGAAGCTCAACACTTGTCTCAACAACACAATGATTCAAGTGCCCAAAGTTCTCCTCATATACATAGGTATCCCTTGGCAAAGGGATGTGTACATCATGAATATCATCATCATTAATAACAAAATGTGAAAAATAATACAAGTGTGATATATGATCAACAACTCCCATAGCTATGACATCTCTAGTCTTAATGTCCCTAATGTAGACATAATTAGGAGTGAACTCAACAATTTTACCTTGTGCCTCATGTGTAATTTGGTAAATAGAAATGAGATTAGTGGTCAAGGATGGTACATAAAGAACATCATTAAATGTCCCCTCTCCCATAGGAATAGAACCTTTCCCACAAACTCTCATGAATGTGTTGTTACCCATCAAAATATTATGAGAATTACAAGGCTCAATAGAAGAAAACGTACCCATAGATGATGCCATATGATGTGATGCACCTAAATCAAGAAGCCATTTACCTTGTTCATGATGTGTGGAAGCCAAAAGTGCTTGGCATTTACCTTTATCTTTGCATGGTAATGGAGATGTAGAAGCTACCAAATGTGTAGAGGGAGTAGACACTAATGAGGGTAACTTAATGTTGTGTGTCTGAATAATGTGAGTTAGCTCATTAATCTTCTTTTGAAAATACTTATTCTCATCATGTCCTAGCTTATTACAATATGCACATTTATCCCTCTTTATTCTAGATGATTCCTCTCTTAAAGAGGACTTGGAATCAGTAGTATTGTGTGAAGGACATTTATTACCTTTGTCATGAGGGTTAGGATCCTTATGTGGTTTCTTTCCTTTTCCATTAGAAGCCTTTAAATTATACTCACTTGCAATCAATTCATGATGTGTGGAAGGATTCAATTGTCCCATGTGTGCCAAATTTGCTTGTGCCCTTGTGAGTTGAGCCGCAAAGTCATCAAGAGAAGGCAATTTGTATGTACTACCAAGGGCATCCATAGTAGCATAGAATGTAGAAACAAATATAGAATAATTAGGACCTAGCTTGGAAAGAATAGAAAAGATCAATTGTTCATCCCTTTAACAATGCCACAAGTAGAAAGCTCCAATTTAATAGAATTGAACTTAGAGAAAAAGTCTTGAATATTGACAAAATCACTAGGATTTAGACCTATGAGCTCATTCTCCAATCTAAATTTTCTCATTCTATCAAGTTTACCAAAGATTCCTTCCAATATGACCCAAGCATCATGAGGATGTATGCAAGATGCAATATGAAATGCAAATTGCAAGAGATGGATGATCTAAGAGAGCCAAGTTGTTGGAAATATAAATGGGAAAGTAATACTGAGAAGGGGGGGTGAATCAGATATTACTCACTTCTATCCTTTTTAAACTGTTAAAACTTTATGCATCATGTAAATAAATCCTAATCATTCTAAGTAACATAACATGTCAAGAAGCATACATGAAATCACACATAACACAATAAATTTTGGTAACCCAGAAACCCTTGAAAGGTAAAACTGGGGTGGGGATGACACCCACAAATCTTCACTACTGTAGTAATAAGTTTTTCTAGTTAAGGCTTTACAAAATGTGATCAAATCATGATCTACCCTGTGAGAGGTCTGCTCGGTTAAGAGCTAAAAAGACTTGTATAGTCTACCTTGTTAAAGGATTTAGAACTTACAACAAAGTAAGCACTCGGTAAAGAGATTTACAAAATTCTGTTAAGACTACTCGGTTAAGAGATTTACACTGATACACTAGTCAAAATGTCTCAGTACCTGATCTTTTAGTTTGCACTAGTATGCAGATTACAGATCTCCTCTTTCCTTTGTATTTTGATCTCTTCTATCTAATTTTTCTTGATTCTGTCCTTTCATTGCTTAGCTCGATCACTGAACTCTTTCTGAATACTTTGATATTCTAAATATACTTCTTTGATCATCTTCTCATACTGATTCAATCTTATTTCTCTGATTCACATACTTTTCTCTAATCTAGATCTTGCCCTTATATAACAACAAAAATGTTTTACCGTTTCAAGATCTATGGTTCAGATTTATTTCTATTGTTGCCTAAACTATACAATTTTTTGATTGGCTCTAGATTTTACATAGGGATCAATGATAAAATTATGGATATTTAATTACCTCTGAAGTTACCTCAATAGGAAAATTACAAAACATTATTATCACCAAAAATGGTTTACCTCGATCATTGTTCCATTCCAAACTTGTATGTCAATTTTGGCTAACTCAGCAAAAGTTATTCCTAGCATTTGGCATTAACTGTACTCAGCATCGGTTGAACTTCTCTATCACTTGGTAATAATTGATATATGTAACTCGGCAACAACTATACTCTTGGCATATTACAAACATATAGTGACCATGACTTTACTCGGTAGTACTACTGCTTGGTAAGTATACAATACAAAACTTGACCTTTACAAAATGACTCGGTCACAGTGATGACCAACCATCATTGCCTAGATATGACTAAGTGTGAAAACACTAATGATCAACAAAACTATAGAGATCTACAATCTCCCCCTTTGACATTAGTGGCAAAAACACTTTGTCATGGCATTTGTATTTACAATTACAGAAATATGTTTCTACTAGCCTAATACTCCCCCTAAGAGATATATACATATTCAAAATTATGTTACCTGTCCCTGTTCTATCCTTATCCATACTCATGTCATGATGATTCCCCCTTGTTTTTGACATGAATAATTTCTTCATCAGTAGGTAGGTCACAAATTTTCTCTAGAAAGGGTCTATGCAGCATCGTGATCATGTATAGTACATCCATCCATGCAGTTGAAGCAAGGTTCAAAACTTATGTCTGCACTTCTAAATCAGTAGGTAAACTGATGAGACATTTGGCTGTGGACAAATGTGGATCACTCTGGATCAATGTTTTAGCCTTTTCTAATTTCCTTTGTATAGCCTCTAGATGCAGTGTCAAAATAGTTTGAATAGAGAGTAGGCAAGAATGAATCTTGCCATCATTAGCCATCAGTTCAGCTAACTTACCTTGTGTCTGCATGACTTTTACATAATGTCCAGCACTGGTGTCTGCATCCAAGGTCAGGGACTGACTTGTAGCTTTAATCTCTTGCTTGAGAGTCTCAAGCAAATGTTGATTCTCTTCTGTGAATAGTTTAACATTACATATTTTTTCCAATAGAGACTATCCATTTACAACTAATCTCTCAGTCTCCTTTACCAAATTGGATAGCTCAACCTATTTTACTGCTATTTCGGTAGATATCTTGTTTAGCATTTTGGTCTCAAATCGCTGTTCTAACCATTCAAATAGCTTATCACTTGCACAACTAACTTCATTATTGACTTTTTGAACAATATGTACAAGTTGTTCTAAGATGGGAGCAGACCTATTTACATTTGATAAGTCATAAACTTCATTGAATATATCTTTGATTTCAAAAAGAACCTATTTTTGTTGATGCTCTCTTCGAAGTTCTACTTGTCTTCTTTTCTTTGTTAGCAAATCCGTCAATATCTGCATTTTCTCATAAGATAGATTGTTAGTATCCCATTTTGGAATAACAATGTCCTCATCAAGTGTTACCTCAACTATCTCCTTCTGTGCTCTCGGGGAGTGTGTCCAATCGGCATCTATACAAGGGCTTTGATTGCCTCTTGTTCCTTTGGCTCTTATTCTTAAATGAATTTTCCTTTTATATTTTCTTCTCCTTTCTCCTTCTCCTTGGCATGAGGACTAATAGCTTGTTCAGTTAATTTGATTTTGTGTTCTTTCTCAGGAGGACTTTGAATTTTGTCTTATGCTTTGACTTCTTCCTTGGCAGATTGTGTTAGTGGTACCAACTTGATGGGTTCCTTGGTAAGACTTATACTGACTAACTTATCAACAATAGAAACTCCAGGTAGAGTAGGATTCTCATCAGTAGATTGTGTGCTCAGAAGGGTGGGATAATCCATGACTTGCAATAGTACTATGTTGCTACCTAGCAGGGGTGTGTCAGTTGCCTTTGTGTTCTTTAAATCATCCTCAGTTAAGAATAGATTCTTAATGGGGCTCTCCTCTGGTATGTCAACAATGTGAACCTCAAAAGTATCATGTGATTTCACTTCCTTAGGAGTATCAGTCTCCATTTTATTTTTCTTTGTGTCAAGTTCAAAAACTGTTGAAGTGCTAGCAACCTTTCCTTCATCTTTATCAATCAATAATCCAAGCATTATTTTCCAGATTCTTAGACTTTCTTGCACAACATCTTCAACCTTTTGTTGAAGAATTAAATAGGCTCTGAGTTTAGGATCAAACTTGCCTCTGTATTGTTCAACTATCTATTTCATGTCTATAGGAGTGAGAGTGGATTCCACTTGTGCTAATGTACTCTCTCTTATTTCCTTCTCTATTTGTAAAGCATACTCCCATTTTTGTGTGAACCTACTGCATAATTCCTTTGGAATTCTATTTTCAATCTCAATTGGTAGCATCTTGAAAATGCATAACATTTCAAGAATAGCATCCTCAACTTTCTCTTTATCTCCAATGCTCATTTGTCCAAACTTTAATCTTTTCACCTCATCTACTGCAGCTGTGCTAGTAAGCTTAAGACATAATTCATCAATAGTGAGTGGATGTGTACCCTATTGTGTAGCCTTCCCCTTAATTTCTTCATCACTTTCAATTTCTTCATCATCATCTTGTGTTAGAACAAGTTTCCTTCTCAGCTTCTTCATAGCCTTGGTCGGCACTATTTTGGGTTGAGTGAGTTTTTGCTTTGCAGATGCAGGAGGCATCTTAGGAGTCTCAGTTGTAGTTCTTCTAGTGAGAGGCCTTAGTGATGGTGTCACTGACACTTTACATTTCAACACTCTTTTCTTGGGTGGGCACTCGATAATTACTAGTTTCTTCTCTTCTTCTTCTTCTTTCTCACTACCACTAGTTTCACTCTTTTCATCTTCTCCCAATCCTTGGGTCAATTCTAGTGGTGCATCCTTCTCAGATTATTTAACATATTCTTTCAGATTTTTCTCTATCTTCTTTCTTCTCCTCTTAGTGGTGGAAGCCAATAATCCCAAAGAGATCTTGGATTTGGCCTCCTCAAATGTACCAAAGTAAGGTGCCTTAGCATCAATTTCCTTAGCTAAGAGAGCTGTGATTGTAGCAGTAGCTTCATCAATATTGAGTTCATAGGTAACAGCATTAACCATGATACCCTAGGTAGGACTACCTATGCATAGGTAAAGTCTGTGTCTACCAGAAAACATATGTCTTTACTGTATTTCTCAATCAAAGACACAGGGACTCTAGTCCTATTCCTCATCTTCTTCTTAAACTCAATGAAATAATTATCCATTATCCCTTCAAAATCATCACCAACCTAGTTTATAAAATCATTTATTTGAACAGTGATGGGCTTCTTCTTATCCCATGTCACATCACCATGTGTAGGAAAACACTTCTTGACATAAAAGAATAAACAGATCAGTAGGGAATCGAACTTACACATAGAGTTCTTCTTCTTCTGGATGGAGTTCAAGTTCTCAGCAAGTTTAGTTAGCTAGAGCTCGACAAGATCATATGTGTGCCCTTTCTTAATTATCTTCCATGCCTAGTCCACTGCCATACAGGGGATGTTGTCCAACCAACTAGATTGGTAAAACTTGTGCGAGATAACTCTAACAGCGAAGTCAATTTCTGGATCAGTGATGGTGGAAATTGTCATTCTACATTTGTTCCAAATTGCCTGAGTGTTTTCTTGAATATCTTCTTTGCTTGCACATTTCATCATTCTCTTTTCATCAATTGTAGGGTAACCAGTGACTTTTTGTATCATTTCCTTTGTGATCTTCACCAGTCCATCTTCTAGCCATAATTGCATGTCATGTACTTAGCCCAAAACAATCTTTATCCATTCAACCTTGAAATTTTGTGGGAAATTTAGGGCATGCACTAACCCTGTATCAGCAACAACCTTATGTTCTGGCTTCAGCACTCCATTGACACATAGTTTGTCATATGCTTCCCTAATCTCATAATCACCAATTTCTCCAATTTTGCACATATAGCAAGACCTAACATCGTTCATCAATAACACATTCTCTGAAGTAGAAGATAGGGCTCCATTTAAATCTCCTTTGATAGCACTTTTGGATATTGCCTTGAATACCCTCGGTTTGCAAACTTCATTCCTTACAAGTTGCACATTGAAAACTTCCATTCCTTGTTTCTTGATTGGTGTGGATTAAGATGATGCCATTTTAAACTGTAATTTTTGAAAAGAATATATTTTCTCTGTAAGGTACCCTTTTTGTCAATAACCTTGTAGATGAATTTCACCGATGGCATGCTGAAAAAATTTGGAATCACTTTGCTTGATCTAGTTGCCTAAATTTTGAATTGCTCTATAAAATCTTGAATAACCTAGTGAAATGAAATTAACGGCAACTTTCCATTTTATAGAATCCAAAAAAATAGGATTAGGGCCTCATAAATGCTTCGTACAGATTTTGGTGGAATATAGTTGTCTCAGAAAACTTATGTTAACCTTGGTTAAACACAAGCTCGGTCGATATAACCATTGTCTTATAGCTTGGCACAGCATTTTGGCCATAACAAGTGCTCAGCAAACATTGATAGCTCAATTAAGACACTGATGCTCGGCATCATAAGTGAAATTTTCTATTTTGCTCAGTTATGTCCTAATGCATCTTGATCTATGCAGATATGGACTTTTGTTTACTACTATGTTAGGAACTGATGAAAGATAAGCTTTGCAAGAATTAGTTCCAAACATACCTTTCATTCTTAGTTAGAAGAAGTGTGATCACCTGATCCATCGGATTGGGTGACCTCAGATGTGCTTGCTTCACTTGTAGTTCCTTCTTCTTTCTTCTTCCATGTCTAGTTCATTTAACTCTTCAATTTCTCATGAATATCTTCATTCTAGTTCTTATCATTGCTCGGCATGGGTGATCTACAATCTTTCTTTAAATGACTGACCTTATTACATTTGTAACAAACCATGCTTCCATTCATCCAACTTTTAGATCTGCCTCTAAAATGAGTCTTCATGCAATTGGCTCTGATATGTCCATACTTACCACAATAATGGCAATTGTACCAAGTGTTTTAATCCCAATTGTAACAATTGTGCTTTGTGACTGGCTTTGTTTTCTCATTAGATGACCACCTAGGTTTTGATCTGCATTCAAATACTTTGTGCCCATATTTCTGATAGTTGAAACAACTTCCTTGAAACTTAGGTGAGATGGATGAATTACTAGCCTTGGATCTAAATTCATGTGCTTGATGTCCATGCTTCTTGTAATACCTCTCCTATGGTGATACTTGGACTTTTTGACTTGGACATTTTATTATGATGGTTAGAACTATACATTTACATTTATGTTTTTTGGATGATGATATGATTGATATGCTCATTTATGGTTATCATTTATATGTTTATGAGATTATAAAACCATCTATTTTTATATGCTTTATGAGTCTAACCCAAGGAATTGAATCTAACCATTATTATGATGTTTTATGTTTCATGGATAAGTGTCTGATGTGTTTTCATGACTCAGGATGAAGTCATAGTTACTCACTTAGTTGAGGTCCACACAATGTATCAATCCTGGTCATCTACTTGCATATATCTAATTTGTATATCCATATGTATATATATGTATCTCT
This sequence comes from Chamaecyparis obtusa, assembly GCA_027943335.1. Classification (NCBI taxonomy): domain Eukaryota; kingdom Viridiplantae; phylum Streptophyta; class Pinopsida; order Cupressales; family Cupressaceae; genus Chamaecyparis; species Chamaecyparis obtusa. The sequence continues at coordinate 126,047 of BSBK01008467.1, read as the reverse complement.
TCTTGGTGATGCAGGATTACAGGTACCAAGTATCATCTCCACTTGGCTTCATATGTCTGATCGATCCCTCAAAATCCTTGATCATTGTTGTTGTTACGGAGATATCAACAGGTTCCACATGAAGGAACTCTACCTCTAATCCTTTTCTGTTCCTTAGGATGGGGAGTTCCTGAGTTAGTCCTTATGTTGATGATATGTTGGTATGTCAACTTGTTGCTTTCTTCATGTATTTATTGAGTAGGTGATGTTGTGAATGGTAACTCTAGTTCCTTTGTATAAAATATTCTATCATTTGTTAGAAGTTATCTTATATGGATTATCATATCTTTTATGAAGTATGATCTAGTGCTTGATTAAATAAATGTATTTATATGTCAATAATAGTCATATGTTCTATAACATTGATAATAATGTGATGGTGATATTAATAATAATATTAATATGCTTGTATAATACATGTGATGATATATGTACACATATGCATATGGGTGCACACGTATGCATATGGATACATATATTTATAATTAATTGTGAAATATGAATTATTGTATTAAATTATATTTATATATATTTGGTTGTGGATAATAAATTATTGCATCAATAGATAATAAGTAATGTTATCTATACAGAATAGAAATTAAATAAATAGTAATTATGTTTAAAAGTAGAAATTACTATCAGTCTTCCTTAAATAAAGGATATAAGAGAAGAAATTATTGCTATTATTATAAATATCTCTTTTTGTGAATGGTTATTTTTATTGGATAAATTAATTATAAACTATTAACCAACCATTAGTTTTCAATGGTTGCATCGGTTGGGTTTTCCCGTGCAACCACTTCCTTAGTTTATTAATAGGAAAAATCCCTATGAGAAAGGGAGTTGGCAGTTGGCTGGAATAATTTCTCAGGAAGTTTTATTATAGTTTTAAGATATCATATTGAGATTTTTAGGTGGCTGGAGATTGTCTCGGAGGATTTTTATCATAGTTTTTTTTGGAAGGAGTCTGGAGAAGTGCGTGAGGAAGGCTGAGACAATTAGATCCACCTTCATCAACAGTATCTCCGCAGGACACCAGGTAGGATCTATCCCAGGAGATGATCCTCCATTTGAGTATTGTCTTGTTTGAGTGCTAATATTTTTATCTACTTGTTTTTCTTGTGTGAATCTGCAAGATAGTGAATGGTTTGCTATTGTACTAAGTCTGTATTATTGCGAAATAACATTAGGATAGAGGATAATATTGATATAGTGTTGCATAAATAAGTATGTAATCCCTATGTGAGTTAATTTTCTTTTGTTATTTTCTTTCTAGATGAAGGTAGAATGGAAAATTAGAGATGGATTATGCTATTATTGTTTGTATAATGGAATAGTTGGGATTTGAATGTTTATAGAAGCATTATTGTAATCAAAAGAATGTTTAGTCAATTAGGATTCTATTGGTTTTTATTTTTGAATTGGATGAATTCTAAGAACTTCCTAAGATCCTTGTGACATTCTCCCATATGTCTCAGGGGTATCTAGGAACTACCAGATCTTGAGATTGTTGTAGTGACCCTCATAGTTTAATTCTGTCATAGGAACTTAGTTTCTTTCTCCAATTATAAAGTAGACTTATATGGCTAGTAATCCTTGTTGAAAAGGCTGTTCTTGTATGGAAACTAGGAGATCTCAAATGGGTCTTTCCCAAATTTGGTATTTGCAGTCCCCATAATGCCCAATTTCTCCCACAAGACGGATTTGTAAGTCATTTTTTTTTATTTTTTGTCATTCTGCACAAATGTGTAGGTATCTTGAACATATGTGTAGGTTTCTAAAACAAATGCACAGCCATATTAGACAAATGCATAGGAACCTTGAACAAATGCGCAGTTAAATGAAACCAATGCGTAGAACTGAAAAAATAAATGCGCAGTTTGATCCCAGATCAGGATTTAGGCAGGATTTATACAAGTATAACATTTAAGTATAAGTTATGATACTTTAATTTCTTATACTTTAAGTTATACTTGTATAAAGGAATTAGGTACCTTCTAGGAATTTTGAGATAGGTTCCAGCTTCATAGGAGTTAAGATGCAACTTCTAATTTTGAGATTTCCAAAGATTTAGACTTAGTCAAATTTCAGGCATATGGAATTTTGTATAAACTATATGGGAATTTGTGTAAACTTTATTTATGATCACTTCTTGTTTGATGAAATTTATATGGCACATTTAGATGCCTTAATAGGTTTAGGATGTGTGTAGGGAGTAGTGTTAGGGTTTAGGATTGTCTGGAAGATCAGAACTATCCTAGGGTTCCCTAGACTGCTCCTAATTTTCCTAAACATCCCTAAACTATCCTATTCTTTGTTGTTCCTTGATGTAAGTTTACAAATGTGTTTATGATGTGTTTTTACTACATGTATGATGTATTTGTGATGTGTGGGTTAAGGGTAGAAAACCTAATGACACCAAGTGAGTGGCTCTCAATGCAGGGTCGGGGCCCTAAGTGGTTAGAACCAGGATAACTGACTGAAGAGTTATTTAACAAGTGAAAATTTAACTAAACTTATGAGAATGGGTTAAAACATTAAAAAGATTAAATTTGCCTCACCCATGCCATTAGTGCTAGTAAAGGCTATGGATGGGAGTGGGAGAAGGTACCTATGTGTAGATACGATCAAATGGCGCTTGTCTGTATGAAAGGCATTTGATCCCGCATGTGCCTACTTGGGGGTCGGGGCCCAAAGTGGCTAGTACCAGGAAAACCCAAGGAGTGAGGGCTATGCGATGACACTCACTTAGGTTGTTTCTTAGAGTTTCTACTAAGTCTTAGAACCTTTTGGGAAAGATTTATACTTTGACTCTCTTTTCATTTGCTATTTGGGAAAGGTTACCCAACCCTAGGTATGGCCTAACTATTCCTTCTTTGTGGACCTTGGTGTTTATCTCCTAGCACGGGGGAGTGGACCTTTTGGTATCCACGTGGTTGGGTGGTGAATATTTTTATCAAGGTATCTTCTGCAGATGTAGTGTTTGAAGATTCATGCTTGCCTATGTACCAATTTTGAAGAATGAAGGCTTTGTAATTATGTTTCATGATGTAAAACTATTGTTACCTCCCAAGGAGGAGATGAATGTATTGTAATCATTAATGTATTTTAAAATGATTTATTTGGAATGGGTAGACTTAGGAAAAAGGGAAAGGGTGAACTTCATGTATAAGATGTATATTGGAAAAGAAAAAGGATTTGGTAACATTTCAAGTATGTTAGTATGTTTCTTAGTATTGATTAAGTGAAAAAGGCTATTGAAGAACAAATGTATTATTTGAAATGTATCCAATGATTTAAATGATTCTATTTGATTTAAAGGTTATATTGTTCATAAAGAATACTTAGGAATATAGATGGTTTTAAATGGAAAGTTGAAATGAAAATACTTTGTATTTCTTAAAGATATGATGGAGTTTGCTTTGTGAAGTAAATCTTGTTGTTAGCTTACTTAATGGACTTAAATGAATCATGCATTTGAATAGAAAGGAACCTTGGGAGGAAACTAAGTTTAAGTTTTGTTCATGTAATTATTTTTAAAGTTCAAAAATTTTCATAAATCTCTACTTAGGTTTTCTTTTACAAAGAAAATCTATGTTCTCTTCCCCAGTTCCCTTGCAGGGCATGACACTTCTTGTAGTTAAAACAATGTCCATTAATCTTAGGTTTAGAATCAAACTTACCATGTTTTCTTCTGCATATGTTGGTTGTATGTCCTGGCTTTCCACAGTGATGACAAGTGGGCTTGGTGTTCTTTGGTTTAGCAATCTTATGTTCTCCATTCATTGATGATTCTCCGTCTTCAGTAGATGAATGTTCATTCAGTCCAAGTCCAGATCTGTCACCAGATCTCCTAGGTGACCTTAACAGTTCTTCAAAATATTTTGCAGCTTCATTAGGTTTGTTCATCCTTTCATTGATTTCTTTCTCAGTTCTCAACTCATGTTTTAGCTGATTATTTTCAGATCTTAGTTGATTGATCTCCATGTCTTTCCTGCCCAATTCTTGATTTTCTAGTAGTAATTGGTTTACCATATCTAGTTGATTATTAGTCAACCTTTTCATGTCACTTTTTCTTTCATCTAGCCTTATTGCAATTTGTCTTTTGTCTTCTTCAACCATTTCCTTATCATCTTCATCTTTCTTTTTCTGCTCCACTACTTCACAAAGTCTGACAAATTAAATTTCCTATTCTCTCTTTAGAGTCTTGATTTCATCATTCAGTATGGTATTTTTCTCCAGTAGTTCTTTTATGGCTTTATCACTCTCAACAGAGTTACCATTGTCAAATAGTCCAGAAATATCTTCCTCTTTGTACTGTAGCTCATTTTGTTGAATTGCAATCTCTCTTCTATTGCTCAAGGATTTCTTCAATTCTCCTCTAGCTACTTCAAGCTATTGTAATGCTAGTTGTACTTCAATCTTTTGATTTTCTATGGCCTTTCCCAGTTTTCAAGCTTCCATCTTAAGATCTTTTTCCTCAAGTGGTTAGACTTCCTTGTGAGAAACCTTATGCTCTGATACCAATTGTTGAAAATATAAATGGGAAAGTAATACTGAGAGCAATCAAATATTACTCACTTCTATCCTTTTTAAACTGTTAAAACTTTATGCATCATGTAAATAAATCTTGATCATTCTAAGTAACATAACATGTCAAGCAACATACATGAAATCACACATAACACAATAAATTTTGGTAACCCAGAAACCCTTGAAAGGTAAAATTGGGGTGGGGATGACACCCACAAATCTTCACTACTACAGTAATAAGTTTTGCATGTTAAGGTTTTACAAAATGTGATCAAATCATGATCTACCCTGTGAGAGGTCTACTCGGTTAAGAGCTAAAAAGACTTGTATAGTCTACCTTGTTAAAGGATTTAGAACTTACAACAAATTAAGCACTCGGTAAAGAGATTTACAAAAGTCTATTAAGACTACTCAGTTAAGAGATTTACACTGATACATTGTTCAAAATGTCTTAGTACCTGATCTTTTGGTTTGCACTAGTATGAGAATTATAGATCTCCTCTTTCTTTTGTATTTTGATCTCTTCTATCTAATTTTTCTTGATTCTGTCCTTTCATTGCTTAGCTCCGTCACTAAACTCTTTCTGAATACTTTTTTATTCTAAATATACTTCTCTAATCATCTTCTCATACTGATTCAATCTTATCTCTCTGATTCACACACTTTTCTCTAATCTAGATCTTGCCCTTATATAACAACAAAAATGTTTTACTATTTCAAGATCTATGGTTTAGATTTATTTCTATTGCCGCCTAAACTATACAATTTTATGATTGGCTCTAGATTTTACATAGGGATCAATGATAATAGTATGGATACATAATTACCTCTGAAGTTACCTTAATAGGAAAAATACAAAACATTATTATCACCAAAAATGGTTTACCTCAATCATTGTGCCATTCCAAATTTATATGTCAATTCTGGCTAACTCAGCAAAAGTTATTCCTGGCATTCGACAATAACTGTACTCAGCATCAGTTGAACTTCTCTGTCACTCAGTAATCATTGATATATGTAACTCGGTAACAACTATACTCTTGGCATATTACAAATATATAGTGACCATGACTTTACTCGACAGTACTATTGCTCGGTAAGTATACAATACAAAACTTGGCCTTTACAAAATGACTCAGTCACAGTGATGACCGACCATCATTGCCTAGATATGACTAAGTGTGAAAACACTAATGGTCAACAAAACTATAGAGATCAACACAAGTGTTTTATCCCTTCGATCAAACTATTTTCTCCTTTTTGCAACACATGTTTATGGTTCTTGATCCTACCCAAGAGTCATTCTAAGAAATCCAATACTCAAAAAATGATCACTTAAAGATTCTTTCCATTCATGTTAGTTATACGGAGTGAGGATTTTGACCTTTTAATTATCCATAATAAAGCCAAATAATGACTGATAACTCCTTCAAATGATTGATGCAAATTAGAAAATTGAAATCCAAGGATTAACCAGGTGCAAATATAGCCCCAAAATGACCTATTTCTAAAAGTGATATATCACTAAAATCTTATTTTAGATCTGTAAAGTAGACAAAAAATCATGCACTTTCAAAAAAAATTCACCTCAAAATGTAACCGTATGTGCCCAAACGAAGCCCTAGGAGTTGCAAAAATCAGGAACAAGCAGGAATAGTCAATCAAATCTATAATTTCTGATAAATCTAGCTACCAAATTGGAAAAATAATACCACCACTAGAATCTTCAAAAAATTCTACCCAAAATATGAAAAAAAAATTACTTGAAAAAAGGAGCAAAAATGAGTAAGATATGGCCCTCTAAAGTTGGACTGCAAAATCAAAAACTCCAATGGTGAAGGCAAAAAATTTCAAACCCTTGCTGACATCAACATTTCACTATGTTAAATTTGACATCCATATGGATGTCACCAGAGAGCTAATTTGGCTTGTTATGATGGCTAAACAACCATCAAATTTAGATTCATAATCTAGGCGACGTGGCAAAAATGTACAGGTCCTGCTGACGTGGCATTGACTATGTTGCTGATGCAAGTTGTCCATATAGATAACATCAGCAACTGTACGAATGATGGCATTAGGAGCTATGTGGCAGGTGATGTGGTAAGGGTGTGGCCTTTGTGCCATGTGTCACAATTTGGTTGGATGAAGTAAGAGCTAAGGTGGCGGGATCTGGGTTGCCATGTGGCAGCTTGTGGGAGCAATGCATGGTAGAGGCTTCCCGCGTAGTGGCAATGGTGGTGGCTTTTGCTGATGGGAGGGGTGCATCTTGGCAGTGGGACTTTTAGTCCCACATGCCTTGTGTGGGCTAAATTTTTTTGTTTATAACTGTCGACCACACAATGAAGATAAAAAACCAAGCATGTAGTCGAGCTCGGGCTCAAGCTTCAGCTCAGGCTCTAGTTCCTTACAGCTCAAGGGGTTGTTCTAATCACTTGTTATTGAATTCGATCCTTGATGATGATGTCAATGTCAATCTTGATGATATCAGCGACTGGTGACTTGATTGCAAATTGTTACTTTAAAGGATAAAATAGTGTATGGGGTCCTATAACAATGGTTTGCACATGAAAAAGATCCCAAAGCCAATATTTTACACTTACATTTGAATAGTATTGATATGGAAAAAAAATATAGATGATTAATATTGAAATGAAGAAATAAAGGTACTTACCTCCAAAAAAGAATCAACTGAAAACCCTATCAAACGATCTCAAAAACTCTCAAATTTTGTTGCTCTAAATCGAAACTGTGAGATCTAAAAAACCCAAAAATCTTTTCTCAATATGGCTCAACTCAGGTTTGACCCTCATAAAGTTCAAATACTACATTTTTTATTTGAAGTCCGATTTAAATTCTATTCACAGATCCTGGGAGTTTGTCGAAAAGGGTATCCAAATTCGCTCTTAGATCTGAAACTCCAGACCTGTACCTACAAGAAAAAGAGGATTTTTATTGTTTGTTTGAGGGGTTTGCCTTGGTCAAACCCCGATTTGGAATCAACTTTACTATTGAAATTGAAATTGGAATGCTAGCAAGTAGTAGAAAAGGATCTAACAATGAAGCTATGCAATTCAATAGATATGCAATTGTATTTGAAATGTAAACAAGTATATTGGTATGAAAGCCTGAACACAACAATAAATGTATCAAACCTCCATGGTTGTATGCTTAGAATCCACCTTGAGAGAAGGATGAAATAAATCTTGAAGATGAACAAAGGATCTTGAAGGAAGATCACACCATCATAATGGCTAGATCTAGGGTTTGAATGATGAATCTTGAATGCTTGAACCAAATCCCTTCAATGGCTTGAATTCTTCAATCCTTCAATATTTAATGGAGAACTTGGATGAAGAAGACTTGAATGCTTGCTTGAATGGAATGATTGATGATCTTGAGAGCTTGCACATGAAATTGCTTGAGTGTGGATGTGAAAATGAGAGAGGAAGGCCTCCTTTTATAGTGATCTAGGGCACACTCCTCTAGATGGGCCACCTTGGAGAATTAAATCCCAATTAGGTCCTCACCTTTAGAAAATATACCTAGATTAAATGCAATTAAAGGATTTACCATCCTGAAATTTGAAATGGCAAACCTGGAGGTGGGAAAATAAATTTCTCGAAAGCCCAAAGCCCGAAAAGTAAGGATCTTGGAAATTTGGAGAAATGGATCAATGTCGAGATTGACCCTGACCTATTTAGTGTCAACCTAAGACATTGACCCTAGTCCTAAATTGACTCAGAACCAAGTCAAGAGGTCTCAGGGATGCCTAGAAACCTAGAACTGATGCCAGGACATGATAGAATGTCAGTGATAGACATAAAATCCTATGATTGTTGAGATGAAGGCTAGGAGGATCCATTTCTAAATCCTACCTAGAAAATAGAGCTATGGAAGAGAAAAATTCAAGAGAATCCTTAAGATCCTAACCCTAATTTCACCTAGAATGAAGCAGAAAAGAAGTGGAAAGTGGGGAGAAAGCCAGATCAAAAAAAAGATCAATTTAAGGCATCCAATATGACCCCAAACCACTTACTCAAAGGGCTAAACACTCTTAATATGGAAGTGCTTCCATTTTAAGATAATACATTAAGCCCCCACTTTAGCAAGAGTATGGATTTGATGCAAACTCTAGGTAAAGGAGAAGAAAGAGAAGATCCAAGTGGATTCACAATGAGATAAAACAACACTTAGCAAAGGACACAAGCCCCCAGACTAAGGATTATAACTCAACATACACACATGAAGGTGTGAAACAATAAAACCAAAAGAACAAGGGTTAGTACTAAACAACCCAAATCAATTAGCATAAGAAACCTCACTAAGAAATATTCCTCATGCTAATATCATATTTGGAAAGCTATCATAAAAGAATAAATGTTTACATAAGAAAGACAAGAGCAACACTATAGATAACATAGCTTCATGATCATGTCCTAATAGCATGAAAGCAGAAAAGAGAGAAAGGAGAAATTGATTACCTCGCCCAGTAAGATGCCCACATTATCGTGAATCGCCCTGGAGGGAGAGCCCAATAGGTTCACCCATAAATTGTGCTTGCAATTGTAATGCATCTTCTAACACCTTCTGGAATACTCATAGATCCACCTTTTTGTATCACTATGAATATGAAATGTGTGTCTCCTCAGGATTTAGCAACTTATGTGCATTACCATCGGAAGATTTAGCATATAGGTGTGTGTCTTTTCAGGATTTAGCAACTTATGTGCGTTACCTTCCAAGATTTAGCATATTAAAAATGGAAATGCGTGTCCCTTCAGGATTTAACAACTTATGTGTTACCTTCAAAGGATTTAGCATATTGAAAAATTTGAAAAATACGTCTCCTCAAGATTTAGCAACTTATGTGCGTTACCCTTGGAAGATTTAGCATATGGATGCATGTCTTTTTAGGATTTAGAAACTTATGTGTGTTACCTTCCAAGATTTAGCATGTAAAAATAAAAAAAACTATAGTACAAGGGAGACCCTATATATGCCCCCCTCCTTAATATGGAAAAACATACTATTTTGACATGTTAAGGAAAGAAAAGAACAAGGATAAAGCCTTTCTTCGGCATCAAGACAATATCCATAGACAACACCCAGTCCAAGCCAAGAAGGTCACAACTCCTATGAGGCCATGGAAGGGATTAATGTAAAGAGATATTGATCAAGAAGTAAAAAGAAAGTAACCCTTATGAGGGATAGCACACTATGAAGTTTCCAAGGTGAGAGATATATCAACCATGGAAACCCAATGTCAAACAATGAAATGGGTTGTGATCAAGGACAAAGATCCTTAATACAAACCAAAATGTTCATGTATGATTGGATATCACATAATAGATAGATACTGCTTAACCAAGGAAAGCAGTGAATCCCGGAAAGACAAAAATGAAGGAGATGACATCCTTGCCCCCAAGTATAGGAACAAGGATGGAAGGGGATACCTACTTCACAATTCAAGGAGATATCCCATTTAGCAACAATGTATACCATATTATTAATGAGGGATATTGACCCCTACATCCAAGAGTATAGATAATCATGAAAAGGATATGTCACTCATGGAAAAGGATCCTCAAAGAAAGAGATCTTATCAACAAGACCCCCACTGAAGAGGAGTGCTTTAGATAAAATATCATCTTTCAAAAGGTGAGAACAAAGATTCAATCATCAAGCCCCCTATAAAGAAGAGGAAGAGGAATCTTTGGAATGATGGAAACAACTCTAACACCAAAGCGAGTGTAAGAGTTTATAAAGAACATAATTTGCAACATAGAGAAGAAGTGACAACTTAGGACAACAACTTCTCATATAAGAAGATTATCCATAGTCAAAATATATGTCAATATGATGAAATAATATTGCAATATAAACAAATACCCCTAAGCTAAGGAAAGTAGTTCCCTAGACAAAGAGAGAGAAGAAAGAACCTTGCCCCCCAGAGATGAAAGCAAGGGATACCTTTGCAAAACACATGTCCTAGAAAAGATATCTAGAATAATAGAAGAGAGCAATAGATGAAAAACTATCATAATACAAACCATCGATATAAATGAAAGAATAACCAATTAAGCTCAAAGTAGGAACATAATGGATTCTAAAAGACAGGAAGAAATATACCTCTTGCCCCCCAATCTAGAGGGGAAAAGAGAGTGAGGGGTAAAATTATGAATAAATCTCAAAGGAGAAGTTTCTTTTCTCTTATATTTATAGATCAATAATAAGGAGAAGGTACTTTGAAAAATATTTGCATATCATGAACCATAGTTTTAACCTCAATATAAGTGTGGGAAGAACTAGGAATAGCAGATGGAGAATTAGGAATCGGATTAGGAAAGATAGGATTAGGATTAGGAAGTTTAGGAATACTAGGAAAAGTGTAGGAAGTGATATGAATGGAAGACACAACGGGAGGAACATTTGGAACCACAATTGAAAAAGGGTTGGAATAGAGATAAGTAATATTATGGTAAGAATGATGTGAGGTAGGATCTTGATTTTCCATAAGGTCACTACTAAGGAGAAAAGTGTTAAGGGAATGCCTATCTTTCTCCGCTAATGCCTCATCACTAGAAGGAATCCTAAATTGAGGTGAAGGATGTATAATGTCATCTTCTTTCACATAAGGGAAGTGTGTTTTAGAGCATATGTCATCCTCTTGTATTAAGAATTCTTCACAAGGAGGAGATAAATCAATGTATTTATCCAAGGGTTCATCCCAAAAAGTATAATTATCCACAATGGCTTCATGAGGAAGAGAGTAATCAACATCGAAATCCAAAGGTTCATCCCAAATAGGAGGATTATCCACAATGGTTTCATGAGGAAGAGAGTAATCAACATCAAAATCCAAAGGTTCATCCCAAATAGAAGGATTATCCACAATGGCTTCATGAGGAAGAGAGTAATAAACATCAAAATCCAAAGGTTTATCCCAAATAGGAGGAAGAGAGTAATCGATATCCAAATTCAAAGGTTCATCCCATATAGGAGAACTAACATCCCTATCCATAAAGCACATTGTAGGAGTGTCATAAGTCATTGAAGCTTGATCCCTGAAGGGGAAAGAAGGTAAATTATACTCTAAAGTAGGCTCATAGAAAAGACATATATTAGGAGAAGAATTAACATCAATCCCTAACTCATCTTTGTAAAGGTCAATTGAAGAGGTTGTGGAGGAGGGTGAAATAGGAATGGGATCAATGGAGATCTCATTCAAACAAATTTTCATCCTCACTTCCATGTACCTCATTAAGGGATCTATCATCATCATGAACAACAAAAGCCTCATCAAAGTACTCAAAACAAGAATCATACATGTCGAATACTAAAAGCATGAAAATGTAAATGTTTTTGTATTTTTAAAGAAATTTTGCAATTTTTTGTTGAATTTTTGAAATGTAAATGCAAGAGCATAAATAAACCTAATCTTAATGCAAGAAAATATTAATCACAATAGAGCATCTAAATCCACAAAATGAAGGAGGGTAAGCATGTTGGGTTCACCAAAATGTAAAGTGAAGGTGAAAACACAAGTAAATACAAAGGAAGATCTAACACAATAGAGCATCTAAATCCACAAAAGAAAGGAGGGTAAGCATGTCGGGTTCACCAAAATGTAAAGTGAAGGTGAACACACAAGTAAATACAAAGGAAGATCTAACACAATAGAGCATCTAAATCCACCAAAGAAAGGAGGGTAAGTGTGTCGAGTTCACCAAAATGTAAAGTGAAGGTGAACACACAAGTAAATACAAAGGAAGATCTAACACAATAGAGCATCTAAATCCACAAAAGAAAGGAGGGTAAGCATGTCGGGTTCACCAAAATGTAAAGGATAAAATAGTGTATGGGGTCCTATAACAATGGTTTGCACATTAAAGAGACCCCAAAGCCAATATTTTACACTTACATTTGAATTGTATTGATATGGAAAGAAAATATAGATGATTAATATTGAAATGAAGAAATAAAGGTACTTACCTCCGAAAAAGAATCGATTGAAAACCTTGTCAAATGATCTCAAAAACTCTCAATTTCCGCAATCTTAAATCGAAACAGTGAGATCTACAAAACCTTAAAATCTTTTCTCAATATGGCTCAGCTCAAGTTTGACCCTCATAAAAGGTCAAATACTACATTTTTTATTTGAAGTCAGATTTGAATTCTGTTTACAGATCCCAGGAGTTTGCCGAAAAGGGTATCCAAATTCTCTTTTAGATCTGAAACTTTGCACCTGTACTTGCAATAAAAAGAGGGTTTTTGTTGTTTTTTTGAGGGGTTTGCCTTGGTCAAACCCCGGTTTGGAATCAACCTTAATATTGAAATTGAAATTGGAATGCTAGCAAGTAGTAGAAAAGGATCTAACAATGAAGCTATGCAATTCAATAGATATGCAATTGTATTTGAAATGTAAACAAGTATATTGATATGAAAGCTTGAACACAAAAATAAATGTAAATCAAACCTCCATGGTTGTATGCTTGGAATCCACCTTGAGAGAAGGATGAAATGAATCTTGAAGATGAACAAAGGATCTTGAAGGAAGATCACACCATCATAATGGCTAGATCTAGCGTTTGAATGATGAATCTTGAATGCTTGAACCAAATCCCTTCAATGGATTGAATGCTTGAATCCTTGATCTTAAATGGAGAACTTGGATGAAGAAGAAGACTTGAATGCTTTCTTGAATGGAATGATTGATGATCTTGAGAGCTTGCACATGAAATTGCTTGAGTGTGGATGTGAAAATGAGAGAGGAAGGCCTCCTTTTATAGTGATCTAGGGCACACTCCTCTAGATGGGCCACCGTGGAGAATTAAATCTCAATTAGGTCCTCACCTTTAGAAAATATACCTAGATTAAATGCAATTAAAGGATTTACCATCCTGAAACCCGAAATGGTGAACCCAGAGGTGGGAAAATAAATTTCCTGAAAGCCCGAAGCCCGAAAAGTAAGGATCTTGAAAATTTGGAGAAAGGGATCAATGTTGAGATTGACCCTGACCTAGTTAGGTTCGGGCTTGACCTTGACCTAGTCAGAGTCAACCTAAGACATTGACCCTAGTCCTAAATTGACTCAGAACCAAGTCAAGAGGTCCTAGGGATGCCAAAACATGATAGAATGTTAGTGATAGACATAAAATCCTATGATTACTAAGATGAAGGCTAGGAGGATCCATTTCTAAATCTACCTAGAAAATAGACCTATGGAAGAGGGAAATTCAAGAGAATCCTTAAGATCCTAACCCTAATTTCACCTAGAATGAAGCATAAAAGAAGTGGAAAGCGGGGAGAAAGCCAGATCAAAGCAAAGATCAATTTAAGGCATCCAATATGACCCCAAACCACTTACTGGGAGGGCTAAACACTCTTAACATGGAAGTGCTTCCATTTTAAGACAATACAGTTACATGTGATGTCACAAAAATAAATAGGGTCATACCTCACCTGAAATAAATTTTCTCTAAAAAAAATATGAAAATAGACCAGATAAAAAAAAATTTATTTTTTTCAGAATTGTACTGCAAAGGTGCAGATTAGGTCGTATGGCTCGATTTGCAAAAAAAAATTGCTTCAATTTGGACTTTTGTCGAGGATAGGCAAGTTTCTAGTTGGTTTTAACCAAAATAGCCTCCTGGATGCAATGGTGAGGTCAGATTTTCCCCAAGACACTTCTACATCATGTTGGTCTTCAAATCTGAGATTTGGACCTTCAACGCTTGCACCTTGAGCTCTCCAAATATGCTAATCAAAATGCTCCAATGGCTCTAATACCATGTAAGAATTTGCAAATAGAAAAGATTGAACCAAGGATCTAGAGGTTAAAGAAAAGCACAAGAGAGATAATATGAATGCAATGATTGATATTGAATTAATCCAATGAATTCACCTTTCATGATTACATAATAGGCGTCCTTATATAGGAAAGGTGATAAGAGAGAATGATAAGGATTTGATAAGCTATCACATATGCTAGGTGTAGTCTCATGTCCACCAAATGTGGATCATCATCCATTATGCAATGAAGTATGTGCAATGGGATTAGGATGATAATGTGATAAGAGCAAAGGTGGATCTCACACCTAAAGTGGAATTTCTCCTACACCATGTGCTTAATTGAGGTGCAAACTCCTAGGTGTCTCAATGACAAACTACTATACAATGCATTAACCTAAGTAAGATTAAGTAAAGTGTAATTATGAATATTTAATTACACCAATAGTATTCGTGTTATAGTTTCAATTGGTTTTATACTATGCAATGAAAAGAATTGCAACATTATCTCTTTGTCATGTATTTGTTTTTTTTCATATAAATCAATAATATCAAGGGTATTTTGATTTGTATTTACAATTTTCTTGTACTGTGTGGTTTTTATATAGGTCTTCTTCAAGGAAGGAGTTAAAACTATATGCAAACTAATGTGAGATCAAATATGTCATAAATAATCATAAGTATAATTTTACAATTATATGAGGGGGTTCATTTATGTAAAGCATAAATGTTTTGGTCTAGTTGATTAGAGTTCATTTTTTTACATGAATACAAGGGTTGTTTTCTTATAGACTCTGCCCTATGATTTAGGCACTAGTCTTATTGAAGTTGTTCATCTTTGCTTCCACAATCAAGAACAAACCAAATTCATGTTACTTTCTCATTGTTAGTTGTAGGTTCAAAATATTTTCTCTCAAATTTATATTAATTACATATACCAAGAATAGAGCCAATTTTGAGAGCGTGTATATGTATTCAGGTCGTATATCTTGAGATCCATCTATTGTTTTTGTAATACTTATCTAAAACTAGCTAAATATCCAAAGTATAAATAAGGCCTACCTGCCTAGGTCCTACAAATTCTAAAGCGTAGGAGGAGTTTCTCATTTCTTTTGAAATCCTTATTAATTGGCCACTGAACTGGAATAGCTAACCATAGGTGAAGGAAAATCCTTAGGCTCACCCCAATCATTAGTTAGAAAAACCAACAGTGTGCTCATTCAAATATGTGTTTGAACAAAGGGGTGTTAGACTAAACATGCTTCCTATGCATGTCTCCCCCAATCTATGCAAATTTATGCATATTTTTAGCCTCTGAAACTCTAGTTAATAGTAGTCCTCGAAGAAAGATTTTCAACAACTAAAATTTAATTAAATATTGTTTTTTTTATGATTCTGTTTCTTAATTTTACTAAACGTGGGTTTTTCACCAAACAACTTCTATGTTCAATGCATATGGAAAAAAATTTAAAATGATAATTTTAAAAATTTCTAAAAACTATCTACGCCTTAGATATTGATGTCTTGTTTCCAACAAAAAAAATTGAATTTTAATATGTACAAAAAAATTTACGAGTTTAAAGATCACCTATGTCTAAATTACCATTAGTTTGAATTCAAAACTTGATAAAATAAAATGAAATCAACATATCATTATGAAACCAATTGCATTCTTTAGATATCTATGTTCCAAAGCTATATTCAAAAGACTCAATTTTTTTATCCCTTTTAGAAAAATAGTTATATGTTCTAGATTGCACATCGCTCTTCAAAAATGTTGTTTACTATTACTCACCTTTAGTAATCTTAACAATAGTCTTTAACCCAACCTAGCTATGAGTTTATTTCTTCAATCTAATTCATTGTGTTTAATTAGTGGATTGATAATATTCTTAATCCTTTGTTGAATACTTAAATCAACAACTTCATGATTAATGTATAATGAAATTAAATTAATTATTCTAACTAATTCATAAATTTAGGGTATTTTGGAGATCAACTCCACATCACAAAATGATAAATTTCACATCACTATAGAACTGAGCCCTTCCATATGCGCTAGGGTCAAACTTAACTAGCTAATCATATATAGAGTTTCCAAGTGATCTCCAAGTTTTCATTGGCCATGGAATTAAAAAAAACTCAATAGAACCATTAATATATTCATCATATAGTCGTGGTAACCTAAAATGTGATCAAAGAATGTGTGGCTATTGTTTGCTACTCTTTCCTAGTCAATGGTGTCCCAAGGGGTTGTTTTGGTACAACCAGAGGTATTAGACATGGAGACCCATTTTCCCCATATATTTTATCATTCTACATAAGGTTCTAGGGAGGAACTTTCTAAGAATGGTCGATGAGGGTAGAATCCTTGGAGTTTGTCCTACCGCTTGTTGTCCTCCACCAATTTGTTGATGATACCATTATTTTTGGTGCTGCCTCAGTGATTAAAGTTAGATCTTGGAAAATCTTCCTCGGCCAATATTCCTATGTTTTGGGTCAAGCCATCAACTATGTTAAAAGTAATATTTATTTCTTCAACACTCTTGATAGTCTGCAATACAAAATAAAAAATATTTAGGTTGCCAATGTGTGAATATCCCTACTACTTATTGGGAGATCCCACTAACAATCAAAGAGGTTTCTCATACCTTCTAGAACTCAATCCTTCAGAGAAATCAGCATAAATTAGCTAGTTGGAAAGGTAGACTACTTAGTAGTGATGGTAAGCTACAACTATTGGGGGCTTCCCTGCAAGGCGTCCCTATTTATTTTCTCTCCCTTTTTCTGAATCTCAAATTTTCTGATGGAAAAACTTGAGAGAATACAAAATATTCATACGGATAGGTATGGAGGAAATAAATTGGATGGCCCTTATTAACTGGGACAATGTTTTTTATCCGAAAATAGCAGAAGGATTGGGCATCAAGAAAATCTATCACCTTAGTAAGGCTCTCCTTGCTAAGATTGGATGGAATCTTACCCTACACAAAGACAAGTGGTATGATATTATGACTTTCAAGTACTTGAATAATAAAAAAATTTACCATCTCCTTACTATGCAAGGGCTTCCCAGTAGATCTAGGATTTGCAATAGCATTTTTAAATGCAAGAACATCATACAGTTGGTCTTAAAATGGTATATTATTGATGGTCGCACAATTCATTTTCAGGATGATACTTGGTTGGAAGATACACCCCTATCTTCCCACCCATCCTTCTATGGCCTCTATGGGGTTGCTAAGTGATTCTTTGGAGACTAGGTGGCTAATTATCTTGCTCGCTCTATTCTTTGAAAAATGTCTCACTTTTCTACCAAGATCAACATCAACTCCTAGCGCTAGCCTGGGATTTACAGAAGAGGCTTTAGGAGGAGATAAAAAAATTTGATATTCCATAGATAGGATAGATTCATTTGGAAAAGGAATGTCACTGGTGAATTCATGGTTAAGACTTCCTATCTTCTTCTACTGTGTGAGTGTAATACTAGAAACCTATGGAAAAAAGTTTCGAGTTCACTCCTTACTCTAAAGTTATTTTTTTTGGTGGACAGACATGCACAATAAAATCATCATGCAGTACAACCTTACCAAGAAAGGATTTCAATTGCCAAACCTTTGTTCTCTTTGTAAACATGAGAAAAATGCTAATCACCTACTTATCCATTGTCCATTCACATGGAACCTTTGGCATATGGTGTTGTAATTTCTCCAAATTGATTTGGTCATGAATGGGGAGGTCCAACAACTTTTCTTTAACTAGAGGGGGACTTAGTTCAATCCCATGATTAGGAAACATTGGAGGAAAATGCCTCTTTATTTGAGTTGGAAAATTTGGAAAGAGAAATAATAGAATCTTTTGGGGTGAGGAATTCTCAGTTGATGTTGTTTCTAGAATTTTTCAAAAAATACTTACGGAGAACCTATTTTTCACCACTTGGCATTGCCCCTCCTTCCCTCCCTCTCATTTTGACATTCAAATTGCTATAAATCAAGGACGCTTAGACTTCAATGCAAAGTTTGACAGTTCTAAAAGACTAGAAATAAGAAACACCAACTAGACCATCCTATGACAAGTTGGTTCAAACTTAATTCTGATGGAACTAAGAAGCATTCTCAAGGTGATGCTAGTACTAGAGGGTTGATTAAAATAGATACTATAAACTTAGTGGTAGTCTATAGTGGTAAATTGATAAATTACATGAATAACCAAGTCGAAGGAATGGGCCTCATTTGGGGGCTCAAGATTGTGCTTTTGATTTGTGTCAGAGCTTTATTAATTGAAGGGGATTCGAAGCTCATTTTTCATGTTGTTAAATGGTCATCCAATATCAACTACTAACTTGATGGAATTGTGGGAGATGTTCATAGGCTTCTTCTACGCTTTGACTCCTTTAAAATTAATCATTTTTATAGGGAAGGCAACGTGTTAGCGAACTCATTTTCTACAATAGGCCACAATTTGAGGGGATTGAAATGTTTGAGAAACATATGATCTCTCCATGAAGGCACACAAACTCTCCTCAAGGGAGAATGTTCAACTTCTAACAAGGATGACAACTGATAATTTGTAATGGTCATGGCACCCCTTGTTGTGTACTTTATGGTGTTAGGTTTTGTCTTGCTATAACCCTTACTTGTTTTGTATCGACTGGGAGAGATGGGTTGTAAATGCTATTTTGAATTTGAATATGAATTTGATGGTGTGCCATGATGGCCTCAGGATGTGGAATTGCTTTGGTCAACATGACATCAAAGGCCCACTTAGGTGTATTAATATATATAGGTGATCTTTAGTGAATTATGAAAAATAAATTAACCTAAAGGTGAGCCCTATTAAAATGAGATGACATCATGTGCATATCACATATAGTCACTTAAGCATTTATCATTTCCTCCCTTATAAAGGAACACACTCCTACTTGATGATGAAAATATCCTCGCTTGTGGGGAACTGTAACTCACATGTGACTAATTTAAAAGGAGGATGGCTTAATGATTATTGTAAACTAGATAGATAGGCATTTATCTATTGGAAATCTATTGGGAAAGTGTGATACTGAGAGGGGGGTGAATCGGATATCACCAATTTATACATTTTGACATAAACAAACTTGCATAGCATAAGCATAAAACTCAACAATGTAACAGATCCAATAAGCTAATCATCATTTATTAAAATAAAAATAACACAATGATTTTGGTTACCCAAAAACCCTTGAAAGGTAATGATGCAGGAGCATCCTGGGTGTAAGAGCAATCTTGCATCACCCAAAAATATTTCTATTTTTATATTCAATAAGGGTTATTTTGTGCAGAGCTGCTATTTATGGAAAGTTACTATTTTTGGTAATTTTCGTATGTGCTCAAAATGATCTGATTTCTTTCTTGGAGGTTCATTTTGGTCATATAAGTCTGCTAGTAAAGTTTCATTGCCAGATCAAGTGTATATTGGAAGATATTGAAGATTTTCGGTAGTGGCAGTAGGGGACAGAAACTTTGAACTCAGTTTTGAAGGCTTTAGAGGCCCCGGATGAGGTCGACTTTTGGGCTGAATGAAGCTTGCTTAATTTAGGTGTTGTAGAGCTCCTCGCGCCCTTTCCGAAATGGGGTTACAATAGTCAATCAGGTCAACTGGTGATGACTTATGGTCTTCGGAAGTTGGGTCACCTGAAATGGCGGAAAATGATTTTTCTTCAAAATTTTTGTTCGGGTTTCAAAATTTATTTTGAGCCGACTATGATGTAATGAAATGTAAAATAAAAATAATTCTAAGTTTGGTCGGCCTTATTGGCTAAAATTCTGGAACCTTCCCAGGCGGTGGAAAATTGCCTATATAAGGAAGGCTGTATTATTGTCTTAGGCAGTTCAGAATAGTTCTGGGTAGTAGATCTGGGTATTGATTCGAGGCTTTGTCCTACAGAATATTGTAAGGGAATGCCCATGTGGCTTTGCATATTGTAATTCTGAAAGTTTGTAATTCCACATTTGTGGAGATAATAAGAAGCCAATTTTCTGTTCTTGCATATTGTTGTTGTTTCTCTATTTCTGTTATGTGTTTGTGGTATTAAGGGAAGCACCCTTCATCAAGTGGTATCAGAGCAGGAGTTCTTGAGTGTGTAAATAAATCACTGACTGTGAGGCAGTTTGCACCAGGACCGTGGCTAGGGTTTCAGCGCGCATCGCGAAAATGCCTCCACGAAGGGAACGTGGCGGAAGAGCTGGTGTTGTAACACCTGAGGTTAGAGAGCTGCAGAGACAAGTGCGAGCATTGCAAGAAGAGATTCGCAGAGGAATGAATCTTAATGTCAGAGATGAAAGCGAGGATGAAGCCGAAGAAGAATATCAAGAAGGAGAAGTCAAAATTGTGAACCAGGAGGAAGAAAGACTTTTTCGGGCCATTTCTAAGATTGGGAAAAGACCTAAGATTGAGGTTCCTACATTTTTTGGAAATCTTAACCCAGAGGAATTGATCGACTGGATCAATGAATGTGAGGAGTATTTTGAGTATGAAGATGTTGAGGATCCTGATAGGGTCAAATTTGCAAAGGCCAGACTGAAAGGTCATGCGAAGATCTGGTGGCAAGAAATTCAATTGGAGCGAAATAGAAGAGGGAAAGATAAAATCACAAGATGGAATCGGATGGTGGAAAAATTGAAGCGACAGTTCATTCCTGTTGATTATGAGCTTGACCTACTGAAGAAAATGCAAAGTTTGAAGCAAGCAGGAAAATCTGTTCAGGAGTATACAGAGGAGTTCTATCGACTCCTCATCAGAACAGGCCATGCCGAAGCTGATAAGGAGAAAGTTGCTCGATACCTTAATGGGTTAAGGCCAAGCATTCAGGAAGAGTTGAATCTGGTTCGAATGAACAGTATTGAGGAGGCATACCAATTTGCCCTAAAAGTAGAGGAAAAGCTGAACAAGAAGTTTGAGAGTAGACAAAATGGAAGAGGTCGCGGTGGACGATCTGGTGGACGGTCATATGGTGGTCGAAATGAGGATTCGAAAAAGAAGGATGAGGCAAGTAGTAGTCAGAATCAGTGAGGAAATAATTCCAATCGCTTCCAGGATCAGAATAATAGAGATCAGAGAGGAAGAGGAAGAGGACAAGGATCTGGAAGAGGTGGCTTCTGTGGAACATGTTTTCACTGTGGAGAAGAAGGTCATAGGGTATTTGAATGTCCTCAGCGCCAAGGCAGAACGGACAGGAGAAATGAAGGCCAGGCCAGAGTTGCACATGTAGATGAAGATGCCAGATCATCAAATTCTAAAGATGCTGAAAGAGGAGAAACGTTGATTAACAGAAGAGTCCTGTTGAGTGGTGAGAATGAACCTGAGCAAAGGAGGAGCCTATTTTGCACCAGGTGCAAGTGTGAAGGTAAATGTTGTGATGTGATCATTGATAGTGGAAGCACTGACAATTTGGTGTCAGAAGAGATGGTGACAAAGTTGAAGCTCAAGAGACAGAAACACCCACATCCATATCGGATTGCCTGGGTACAGGATGACCACAAGGTCATGGTCAATGAACAATGCCTGGTGAAGTTCAAGATTGGCGGATACCAAGATGAGGTATTGTGTGATATCATATCTATGGATGCATGTCATATGTTGTTGGGTAGACCATGGCAGTTTGACAGATGTGCTGTACACGATGGTCGTGCGAATACCTATTCCCTGACAAAGGATGGAGTGCGGCATAAGCTAAAGCCATTGAAGGAGACTGAAGAAAAGGTATGTGGTAATGCAAGGATAACTTTTGTTGATGGAAGAAATTTCCTAGATGGTATGAGGCATGAGCATGTATGTTTTGCTTTAATTCCAAAAGCTGGTAAAGAGGAAGTAGAAGATGTTCCTGTAGAAGTTGCAGATTTGTTGAATGAGTTTCAGGATATTGTATCCGATAACGTGCCTGATGGATTACCACCAGTCAGGAAGATCAGTCATCAGATGGACTTGATCCCAGGAGCGAGTTTGCCGAATAAGGCAGCACACAGAATGACACCTATAGAAAGTGAGGAGTTGAACAGACAAGTACATGAACTGTTACAGAAAGGATTGATCCATGAGAGTCTGAGTCCCTGTGCTGTACCAGCGGTATTAGCACCAAAGAAGAATGGAGAATGGAGGATGTGTATAGATTTTAGGGCAATAAACAAGATCACAATCAAGTACAGGTTTCCATTGCCACGAATGGATGATATTATGGACTGTTTGAGTGGAGCTGTGTATTTCTCAAAGATAGATCTGAAGAGTGGATATCATCAGATTCGGATCAGAGAAGGAGATGAATGGAAGACTGCCTTCAAGACAAAGGAAGGACTGTATGAGTGGTTAGTCATGCCTTTTGGGCTAACCAATGCACCGAGCACTTTCATGCGGCTCATGAACGAGGTTCTGAAAGAATTTCTGGGTAAGTTTGTCATTGTTTACCTAGATGATATTCTGATCTTTAGTAAGACATTGGAGGAGCATATGATGCATATTCGTATGGTATTTGAGAAGCTGAGAGAAGAGAAATTGTTGATTAATTTGAAGAAGTGCAATTTTGTGAAGAAAGAGTTGGTGTATTTGGGGTTTGTAGTTTCAGGAGAAGGTCTAAAAATGGACCCAGAGAAGGTACATGCTATCCTTGAATGGTCTACTCCAAGGAGTGCTACTGAGGTAAGATCTTTTCATGGTCTAGCTAGCTTTTACAGAAAGTTTATCAGAAATTTTAGTAGTATTTGTGGACCCTTGACTGAAACAATGAGAGGGGATAGAAAAGAGTTTAAGTGGACTAATGGGGCAGAAAAGAGTTTTCGATTGTTGAAACAAAAAGTTACAGAACAACCTGTTTTAGCACTTCCAGATTTTAATAAGGTGTTTCAAGTAGATTGTGATGCTAGTGGTACTGCAATAGGAGCTGTTATGAGCCAAGAAGGTAAACCTATTGCTTATTTCAGTGAGAAGTTGAATGATGCCAAGAGAAAATATTCTGTTTATGATCAGGAATTTTATGCTATAGTTCAACCATTAAAGAAGTGGAGACACTATTTGCTTCCTAAGGAGTTTGTTTTGTATACTGATCATCAAGCTTTGTAATATTTGAATAGTCAAGGAAAGTTGAATCAAAAGCATTTGAAATAGGTTGAGTTTTTGCAGAGTTATACATTTGTTTTGAAACACAGGAGTGGAAAGTCTAATAGGGTTGCCGATGCTCTTAGCAGAAGGCAACTATTGTTGACAGAAATGCAGATTGAAGTGGTTGGGTTCAAGGAACTCAAGAATTTATATCCAGAGGATCCTGATTTTGGTGAAGCTTGGAAAGCTTGTACAGAACCTGTTACTCTAGACAGGAGGAAATGGTTGGATTTCATCATCCAGGATGATATGCTATTCAGAGGGAGTCAGTTGTGCATTCCACGAAGTTCTATGAGGGAGAATCTCATCAAGGAGAAGCATAGCGGAGGATTGGCTGGACATTTTGGTCGTGATAAAACCCTTGGTTTGGTTAGTGAGAATTATTATTGGCCACAGTTGCAGCAAGATGTGAAGAAGTTTGTACAGAGTTGCAGAGTATGTCAGATGGCGAAAGGAGTGAAGCAAAATATAGGATTGTATCAGCCATTACCAGTACCAGAGAAGCCTTGGGAGGATATCAGCATGGACTTTGTTCTTGGTTTACCGAGGACTCAGCGGGGACATGATTCAATTTTTGTGGTAGTTGACAGATTTTCAAAGATGGCACATTTTATTCCCTGCAAGAAGACTAATGATGCTGTTCATGTAGCAGAATTGTTTTTCAGAGAAGTAGTGAGACTTCATGGTTTGCCAAAGACCATAGTTTCAGATCGGGACACTAAGTTTGTTGGATATTTTTGGCGTACATTGTGGAAGAAGTTGAAGACAGATTTGAAGTTTAGTTCATCACATCATCCACAGACTGATGGACAGACAGAGGTGGTGAATAGGAGTTTGGGAAATTTGATGAGATGTTTGGTTGGAGATAAGCCAACAGGATGGGATTTGATTTTACCACAGGCAGAATTTGCATACAATAATTCTGTCAATAGGAGCACTGGTAAATCACCATTTCAGATTGTATATGGAAGTAGCCCAAGAAATGCATCTGAATTGAGGAAGATAGATAAAGGAGAAATAAGTAGTGTTGAAGCTGAGGATTTTGCAGAACACTTGAAGAACATCCATGAGGAGGTGAGGAAGCATATTACCAAGATGAATGCACAGTATAAGGCTAAGGCAGATGAGAAAAGGAGGTATAAGGAATTTCAGGTTGGTGATGAAGTCATGGTTCATTTGCGGAAGGAGCGGTTTCCAATTGGTACATATAACAAGCTGAAAATGAAGAAGTTTGGACCATGTAGGATACTAAAAAAACATGATTCAGGAAACGCATATGAGGTAGAATTACCTACTGAGCTAAATATTTCGCCAATGTTTAACATTTCAGATCTGACAGAGTATCATGAAGGAGGTGTTGAAGATGAGATCACAGCAGCACAGTGGAGTATTCCAAAACCTAGTTCAGACACTAAGGAGATTGAAGATATACTGGATAGTCGTGTTGGCAGAAGCACAAGGAACATGACATATGAAGAATATCTGGTCAAATGGAAAGGATGACCCGTTGAAGATTCATCATGGCTAACAAAGGAGGAGGTTAACCGTCTTGGTTTTCCTCTGCACACCTGAGTCGTGACAGGGTCACTTCTCAAATTACCCTGGGTGTCTGATGCAGGAGCATCCTGGGTGTAAGAGCAATCTTGCATCACCCAAAAATATTTCTATTTTTATATTCAATAAGGGTTATTTTGTGCAGAGCTGCTATTTATGGAAAGTTACTATTTTTGGTAATTTTTGTATGTGCTCAAAATGATCTGATTTCTTTATTGGAGGTTCATTTTGGTCATATAAGTCTGCTAGTAAAGTTTCATTGCCAGATCAAGTGTATATTGGAAGATATTGAAGATTTTCGGTAGTGGCAGCAAGGGACAGAAACTTTGAACTCAGTTTTGAAGGCTTTAGAGGCCCCGGATGAGGTCGACTTTTGGGCTGAATGAAGCTTGCTTAATTTAGGCGTTGTAGAGCTCCTCACACCCTGTTCGAAATGGGGTTACAATAGTCAATCAGGTCAACTGGTGATGACTTATGGTCTTTAGAAGTTGGGTCACCTGAAATGGCGGAAAATGATTTTTCTTCAAAATTTCTGTTCGGGTTTCAAAATTTATTTTGAGCCGACTATGATGTAATGAAATGTAAAATAAAAATAATTCTAAGTTTGGTCGGCCTTATTGGCTAAAATTCTGGAACCTTCCCAGGTGGTGGAAAATTGCCTATATAAGGAAGGCTGTATTATTGTCTTAGGCAGTTCAGAATAGTTCTGGGTAGTAGATCTGGGTATTGATTCGAGGCTTTGTCCTACAGAATATTGTAAGGGAATGCCCATGTGGCTTTGCATATTGTAATTTTGAAAGTTTGTAATTCCACATTTGTGGAGATAATAAGAAGCCAATTTTCTGTTCTTGCATATTGTTGTTGTTTCTCTATTTCTGTTATGTGTTTGTGGTATTAAGGGAAGCACCCTTCATCAAGTAAAACTGGGGTGGGGATGACACCCACAAATCTTGACTGCTGCATTATAAATTTTTCCTATTATGGCTACAAGTTTGATCATAAAATATAATCTACCCTATGAGGGGTTTTCCCTGTTCAGAGCTTTGAGACTTATACAATCTACCTTGCAAAAGGATTTAAAACTTACAAATAAGTAAGAAATTAGTTAAGAGATTTACTAAGGTTTTCCAAAACCACTATGTTAAGAGATTTACCCTGATACACCTGTTAAAATGTCTCAGTACCTGATCCTTTAGTTTGCACTATGATTCTGATTACAGATCTTCTCCTTACAGTATAGATTTGATCTCTTCTATCAAATATGTCTATGTTCTATCCTTCACTACTTTTTTCTATTCTTCTTGGTCACTGAACTCTATTTTTTATCATCAAAATACTTCTCAGCTCTGAAAGTATGAGATCTCCTTCATACTCTTCTCTTCATGATAATATGTTTTAGGGTTCAGATCACATCAAATATAGAAAATTAAATTTCTCTTAGATTTAAGATCTACAATCTAGATTGTCTCCTTTTGCCACTTAACCTTTCCCTAATTCTGATTGGTTCCATATATTATATAGGGATTAATGATTACAATACAAGAGCATAATCACCTTCGTGATTTCCTCAATAAAAAATAAATGAAATATGAATGTTGGCCAAAATGGTTTACCTAAGTGTTTGTGCCATAACAAACACATATGTCAATTCTAGCTTGCCTGGCATTTGATATCTATGTCACTCAGCATTCATTGTTCTTTATACCCTAGTGCTCGGCATTGTCATCTTTACATAACTCGGCAAAAGCTAACTTGGCTAATATAGAAGTACTCAATGACCACTATTTTACTCAATAGTGACTATTTCTCGGTAAATGTACAATACACATGACTCGGCCTATATATGATGACTCGATCATAGTGATGACCGACCAACATTGCCTAGAAAATGACTAAGTGTAAGACACTAATAGACAGCAAAACTTTAGGGATCAACAATCTCCCCCTTTGACATTAGTGGAAAAAACACTTTGCCATGACATTTTCATTACATTTACAAGAGTACTTAGTACTAACAAAAATGTTTACAAAATACTCCCCCTAAAACTTAACTCGGTCTTCAAAAATAAAATTTACATATGTACACATAAGACTTCCTTATTTGACATACACTTCAAATACATTTATACATTTACAATACTAGTATTTCATACCATTCATCCTTGATTTCTTCATTTTGATTCTTCTTTCTGATATCTCACATGATGTTTCCCCTTGTGACTTTTCATGTCTTGTCACTTTGATTTCCCCCTTGTTTTTGTCACTTGAAGTTGTTGGGGTGTAGGGATCTTGAAATACTTGTCTAGAAATGGTTTGTGCATTTTCATGACCATACTCAATGCGTTGTCCCAACTGAACATTGTAGACTTCAAAACCTCATACTTTACTTCTAGCTTGGCAACTAGCTCAACTAGGCTCTTGGCAATAGAAAGATGGGGATCTTTCTGAAGTAATTCCTTTTCCTTAACTAACTCTTTTTGCATAGCCTCCAAATCAGGTGTTAACATAGTTTGAATGGAGAGTAGTCTAGCCCTTATCTTACCATCATTAGCCACCAACTTGGCTAATCTCCCTTGAGCATGTAGAAGCCTTGTAAAATGCATAGAGCTAGAACTTGAATCCATGCTCAATGAATGACCTATAGACTTTATATCTAATTGTATCTTTTCTACCAAATCCTATTTTTCCTTTGTAAACTCTTCTACATTGCATAATTTCTTGTACAAAGAATGTGCATTTTGTACAACTTCTAAGTTTTTTATTAAGGTAGAGAGTTCTACATGTTTCATTGCAATGTCTATAGAGACCTATTTAAGTACCTTGGTCTCAAATTTCCTTTCTGACCACTGCAATAAATTTTCATTAGCCTCATTGTTATCATCAATCACTTTCTTGACAATGTGAACAAGTTGTTCCAAAATAGGGTTAGAGTCATTTACATCAGTCATATCAAAAGCATCTATGAATATACCTTTTATTTCATGAAGCACTTTCTTTTATTGATGCTCCCTTCTTGTTTCTTCCTATTTTATGTTCTTCTTCAGCAGATCTTGTAGAATTTGCATTTGTTCATAGGTCAAGTTATTTGTGTCCCATTTTGGAATCACAATAACTTATTTGACTGTCACCTATGTAGCATGATATTTCTCCTTTTTCTATGACTTCTTCCTAGGTGTTGTACCACTCAGCCTCTTGCTCCTTAGGCTCTTGAATATCCTTGGCTTTTTCAGTCCCTTTGTTTTCCTTTTCCTTTTCCTTATCCTCCACATGAGGACTTACTACAACCAATGTAGACTTTTATGCTTTCTCTTTACTTATCTCCTCGATAGATGTAGGCTTGGGTGTAATTACCAACTTGTCATGTTCCTCAGTAGTAATACTTTGACCGGCTAGTGGATAAACTGTGACTATATGTGGGCTCATTGATGGAATCTCAATAGTTGATGTATCCTCAATCTATGGATATTTTAGTACTTGAAATAACATAGGATTACTGCTCGTCAAAGATGTGTCTTTGGCTACCTCAGCTTGAATTTCTTCCTTGGCCAATATATGATTTTTCACTGGAGTGTCCTCGATGATATCAATAATGTTTATTTCAGCTTTCTTCTCACACTCTTCAGTCTTCTGAGTTGCTTCCTTCTAAATTTTATGTTCACTTACATCCTCTTTATTATCTAATTCAACTTCTTTAGATGTGCTTGCACTATGTTGTGCACTCTTATCAATTATGAAACCAAAATGATCTTCCACACCTTTAAGCTTTGTTGAACAACATCTTCAACCTTGTGTTGAAGGATAGAGAATTCCTAGAGATTGGGAACGAATGTATTCATGTACTACTCCATATACTTATGAATGTAATTAGGGGATAAGTCTGGCATGACTCGAGAAAGACTGCTCTCCCTGATTTTCTTTTATGTCATTAGGGCATGTTCCCATTTATGTGCTATCCTTTGATATAACTCATTGGGAATCAAATTCCCCAATTGTAGTGGTGTCATCTTAAATGTACAGAGCATCTCAAGCATTTATTGTTCTACTCTCTCCTTATCCTCAATACTCATCTTCTCAAATCTTATTTTTTTGAATCTTGCTAGGCCAGTAGTCTCTTGATGTTGTGGCATATTTCATCCATTATCAGTGTTTTCTTCTGTGATGGTGCCTTCTTTATTTCCTCATCACTATCAATTTCCTCATCATCCTTCTCCAAAATGAGTTTTCTCCTTGATTTCTTTCTTATATGGTCGGCACTGCCTTAGGCTGAACTACTTTTCTTTTCCCTGATGCAGGGGATTTCTTTTGTGGCTCAACAGCTAGAGGCTTCCCTAGTTCTCAGCCTAAGTACTAGTGAGGATATGGCCTTAGGTTTTTGTATTGTCTTCCTTATGGGCTCAGCACCTGATGCCTTCTTGCCTTTCTTTTCTACCACTTTCTCCTCCTCTTCACTTTCACTTGACTCACTTGACTTATCTTCTCCTAATCCTTGAGTCAGTTCTAGAGGTGCATCTACCTCTTCTCCTCCTATCATCTTCTCAATGTTTTTCACAATCTTCTCCCTTTTTCTCTCCATGGTAGAAGACTTTAATCCCATGGTTATATTGGCCTTAGCTACCTCATAGGTTCCAAAAATGTGTTTCCTTCTTGTCAACTTCCTCAGCTAATAGGGTTGTGATTGCTATCATTGTTTCATCAATGTTTACCTCATAAGGTAATGGCATTAGCCATGATACCCTCAGTATTACTTCTTGTGCATATATATAGTCAGTGTCTACTAGAAAATATATGTCCTGATTGTATTTATCTATTAATGATACAAGAATTCTACTTCTTTTCCTCATTTTCTTCTTAAACTCAAAAAAGTAGTTCTCCATTATTCTTTCAAAATTATCACCCATTCAGAAAATAAACTCATTAACCTAAACTATCACTGGTCTATTCTTATCCCATTCTACTCCTCCAATAGTAGGAAAACTTTTCTGAATGTAGAAAAATAAACAATCAAGTAGGGAACTAAACTTACACAGAATTCTTTTCTTTTTGAATAGATGTAAGATTCTCAGCTAGCTATGTCAATTGGAGCTTGACAAGGTCATATATATGATCCTTCTTTATTATCTTCCAAGCTTGGTCCACTTCCATGCATGGGAAATTATCCAACCGAATGGACTGATAAAATTTGTGTGCTATCACCCTTACTACAAATTTAATTTCTAGGTTTGTGATAGTAGAGATGGTCATGCCTCACTTGTTCCATATTGTCTGGGTTTTTTCTTGTATTTCCTCCTTACTTTGACATCTCATAGTTTTCTTTCTAGTGAGCTTAGGGTATCCAGTTACCTGGTGAATCATATCCTTGGTGATTTGGACTGGTCCATCCTCCAGCCATATTTTCATATCATGTACCCTACTTAGTACAATCTTGATCCACTCCACTTTGAAATTTTGCAGAAAATCAAGGGCATGAACCAACCCTTGCTTGGCAACCTTCTGGTGTTTTTTCTTCAACACCCTATTTCTGCATAGTTTATCATATGCTTCTCTAAGTTCATAATCATCAATCTCTCCAATCTTACACATGTAACATAAATGAATATCATTGATCATTAAGACTTTCTTTGGAATTGACGACAGGGCTCCAGTCATATCTCCCATGATTACACTTTCCAGAATGGCCTGGAAATTTTGTGGCTTGCATGCCTCGTTCCTCACTAATTGAAATTTGAAAACCTCTTTCCCTTGCTTCTTCATTGCAGCTGATGATGATGATGCCATAACTTTTAACTTAAGGGTGTGAATACTAAAAATATTTACTTGGTAAAATACCTTGCACAAGTGTTCTTCATATATTTTCTGACAACACGCTGTGAAGATTTCTACAAATCACACTTAGCACTAATTTCACTGGTTACTCCCTCTTGAATCACTCTGAAAAATTTCTCAATTTGCTAGTGAAATGAAATAAACATAAACTTTCCACTTTATAGACTTTAACCAGTTGGATTAGGGCTTCATTAATTATTCATACACTTTCTAGGTGAGATATAGTTGTCTCAACAATCTCATGTTAAACTCGATCAACATAAGCTCAGTCAATACAAGTATCATTCAGTTATAGCTCGATGTACATCATATCTCAACTATCACAAGTACTCAAAAAACACTAGTAACTCAGTCACTATAGACTAGAATACTGATGCTCGACATCAAATATGTAATGTAGCTCTTTGCTCAAATTCGTCCTAATGCATCGTAATCTATGCAAATATGGAATTTTTCTCATAAAATGTTAGGAACTGATGTAAATTAAAACATTATAAGATTCAGTTCCATACATACCTTCTTTTCTTAATTTGAAGTAGTGTGATCACCTGATCCATCGGATTGGGTGACCTCAGGTGCACTGGCTTCACTACTGCTTGCCTCTTCTTTCTTCTTCCATGTCTTGTTCATCTAATTTCTCATCTACTCAATAGTTTCTTCATTCTTTCTTTGATCACTGCTCGGTATGTGTGCTTTTCAATCTTTCTTTAGGTGACCAATCTTATTGCATTTATAGCATACCATACTTCCATTCATCCAACTCTTGGATTTACCTCTAAAATGTGTCTTCAAACAATTTTCTCCAATGTGACCATATTTTCCATGGTAATGACAACTGTACCAAGTGTTGTAGTCCCAATTGTATGTATTACCCTTCTTAGGTGACTTAGTCTATTGATTGGATGACCACTTAGGTATGGATCTACACTCAAATGCTCTATGTCCATATTTCTGATAGTTGAAACAATGTCCTTGACATTTAGGTGAGGTAAGTGGATTACTAACCTTTGTCCTGCATTCATGTGCCCGATGTCCATGTTTCTTATAGTTAAAACAATGTCCATTGAATTTTGGTTGAGGATCATACTTACCATGTTTGCTTCTACAGATGTTGGTTGTATGTCCTAGCTTTCCACAGTGATGACATGTGGGCTTGTTGTTCTTTGGTTTTGCATTTCTTTTCTCTCCACTCTTTGATGATTCTCCTTCCTTAGTGGATGATAAGTGCTCATCATGTCCAAGTCCAAATGTATCACTAGATCTTCTAGGTGACCTTACCAGCTCTTCAAAGTATCTTATAGCTTCATTAGGCTTGTTCATCCTTTCATTGATCTCCTTTTCAGATCTCAGTTCATTCCTCAGTTGATTGTTTTATGATCTTAGATTTGTGATTTCCACATCTTTCCTGCCCAATTCTTGATTAACCAGTAGTAGTTGATTTACCATGTCTAGTTGATTGTTTGTTAGTCTTTGCGGTAACCGGACATAATAACCCAGCCAAAATAACCCTGGACACAATAACCCCACCATAATAACCCAAGGACACAATAACCCAGGGTCACAATAACCCATGGTCAAAATAACCCATGGTCATTTTAGATCAAGTTAGTATGCTAAAAAAGGGATTGTGAGGCACCATAGAGGATATTTAGGTCATTTTTAAACCATATATCCATTATATACCCCTAAAATAGCCTTAAAACATCTTTAATATGCTTAAATAACTTATAAAATGGTAAATAATTATAGAAATAAAGACAAATTCGTGGGAATAAGCTAAATAAGAGTTACTATGAAAAAGATATAAGTCAAAAGGCATTATGAAGAGGCATTAAGAGGATATATAAAGTGGTAGAATTAAGAGCTTAGAGAAGTAAAGGAAGGAAGAAGAGGAGAAGAATTAAGAGTTTGTAGAGTGATAAGAAAAAGAGAAATCAAAATTCATAAAAATACCTTTTATACACTACACAACCAAGTAGGAAAAAATACCGTGAACTCAAAGAAAGACTAAAAAGACTAGTTGATGGTTATGACAATAATAATATTTAAGATTATATAAGAGGCATTGCTCATAATTTGAAACTTTAATTGAAAATTTGAATAAAAAGTTTTTTAGAAATATACTTATAATTTATAAATTTTGTTTTCCTTTCTCTATAATCTTATGGGGTTATTTTTTCCATGGGTTATTTTGACTGCGGGTTATTTTGGATTGGGTTATTATGACCCTGGGTTATTTTTTCCTTGGGTTATTATGGCCAGGTTATTTTTTCCAGGGTTATTTTGGTCGGGTTATTATGTCCTGTAATCAGTCTTTGCATGTCACTTGTCCTCTCATCAAGTCTCATTTATATTTGTCTTTTGTATTATTTAGCCATTCTTTTATCTTCTTTAGCTTTCTTTTTTAGTTCTACAACTTCACAGAGTCTTATAGATTGTATTTCTTGTTCTCTTTTTAGATTTTCAATGTCCTCATTCAGTATGTTGTTTTTCTCCAGTAATTATTTTATGGCTTTGTCACTTTCTATAGAGTTTCCACTATCAAATAGTCCAATAGTATCCTCTTCTTGATATTGTGTTTCATTTTGTTGAATAGTTGTTTCTCTTCTTCTACTTAGAGATTTATTTAGTTCACCTCAGGTTGCTTCAAGTTGTTGTAATGCAAGCTAGATGTCAATCTTCTGATTCTCTATGATTTTTCCCAACTTATAAACCTCCACCTCAAGATCTTTATCTCACAAGTGGTTAGACTTCTTTAGGAGACTAAGCTATGATACCAATTGTTGGAAATCTATTGGGAAAGTGTGATACTGAGAGGGGGGGTGAATCAGATAAAACCAATTTATACATTTTGACATAAACAAACCTTCATAGCATAAGCATAAAACTCAACAATGTAACAGATCCAATAAGCTAATCATCATCCATGAAAATAAACATAACATAATGATACTAGTTACCCAAAAACCATTGAAAGGTAAGACTAGGGTGGGGATGACACCCACAAATCTTCACTACTGTAGTATAAAGTTTTCCTGTTAGGGCTATAAGTTTGATCACAAAATATGATCTACCCTATGAGGGGTCTGCCCTGTTAAGAGCTTGGAGACTTATACAATCTACCTTGCAAAAGGATTTAAAACTTACAACTAAGTAAGCACTCGGTTAAGAGATTTACTAAGGTCTGTCAAAACCAATTTGTTAAGAGATTTACCCTGATACACTTGTTAAAATGTCTCAGTACCTGATCCTTTAGTTTGTACTATGATTCTGATTACAGATCTTCTCCTTATAGTATAGATTTGATCTCTTCTATCAAATATGTCTCTGTTATGTCCTTCACTTATTTTCCTTGTTATGCTCAGTCACTGAACTCTATTTTTTATCATCAAAATACTTCTCAGCTCTAAAAGTATGAGATCTCCTTCATACTCTTCTCTTCATGATAATACATTATAGGGTTCGGAACACATCTTATATAGACAATTAAATTTTTCCAAGATTTAAGATCTATGATCTAGATTGTCTCCTTTTGCCGCTTAACCTTTCCCTAATTCTGATTGTTTCCATATATTACATAGGGATTAATTATTACAATACAAGAGCATAATCACCTCTATGATTTCTTCAACAAATAATAAATGAAATATGAATGTCATCCAAAATGGTTTACCTAAGTGTTTGTTCCATAACAAACACATATGTCAATTTGGGCTTGCTAGGCATTTGATATCTCTGGCACTCAGCATTCATTGTTCTTTATACCCTGGTGCTTGGCACTATCATCTTTACATAACTCAGAAAAAGCTGACTCGGCTAATACTAAAGTACTTGGTGACCACTATTTTACTTGGCAGTGACTAGTGCTCAATAAATGTACAATACACATGACTTGACCTATATATGATGACTTGGTCTCAGTGATGGCCGACCAACATTGCCTAGAAAATGACTAAGTGTAAGACACTAATAAACAACAAAACTTTAGGGATCAACATTATCTTGTTTTTAAATCACTCTGTAGTAACGACAAGTTTCCCTATCTGTATTAAGGGTTATAATTATTTTTGTGGAGAAATTTATTTTGGCCATTATGTTAAATTTAACAGTGGGGACCATGTTCGCATAAAGCCTGGTAAGCTAGAGGATTTCAAGAATAATCCCACTATGTGGCATATTTGCAAGGAAGAGAGGGGTTTCTAATTATATCAAATTCATTAATGGGTTTGATGAAGGTTTTTCTACCCAATTTTCCAACTCCTCAGATGAGAAGAGAGTTATTATCGAGGGTATCTCTTTTGAAATCAACGAGGAGGTGATCACCAAGGCTATTGGGCTATCCTCTGGAGGAATAAAATGAAAGAAGACCAGTCATGTGGTTGACAATGACAACCTAAATAGGTTTTTCAAGAGAAGTGAAGCTCCAATCAAGATGCTGGGAGGATACAATAGGGCATAATTGTCGCCACCTTGGGACCAGGTTTGTTTCATACTTATGAAGTATTTCACCCTTCAAGTGTGTTTTAAAGTTTACTACTACTATCACATGCCTCTCCTTAACCATTTCAAAAATCATGAAATTATTTCCCTTCCATTTTGTTTTCTCAATTCCCTTAAAAGTTATGTAATTGACGCAAAAGAGAGTGCATGTACCTAGGGTATGAAACCTATTCCCTTGCATCAGGGCCTCATTTTTAGGCTTTACCATTTTCATCTAGCACTCTACCTCATAAACCTATTGTTTTCTATGAGGCTCGTACTTCACAGTCTCTTGCCTTCTAGGGTCATTAATATGGTAGGGCCCATTAAAAAGAAAGACATTCATCACCCAAGTGCCCTTAAGATTGCTACCCATCCTAGCACTACAAATGTGGTGAATTCTAGTACCCCCACCCCCGACACCATTGGTTTGAAAGGTCTCACTAGTACATTTGACTTGGTTTTTCTACCAAAATTTTTGACCATGAAATAAAAAAAATTTGGTTGGTCGGATTATAGAAGGAAAAATTTCATTTTTTTAATCCATGCCCGTGTTTGTCGAAAGTTCAACCAATAATATGTAGGTCAAACTTTTGATGACCATGGGCATAAGTTCAAAAAAAAATTCATTTCATTATTATCATGGTGAATTTTTTCAAGGTTGCAGGGCACGAAACCTCATCGGTACTATGTAGCAGGATTCGATCAAGTAGAACCTTCGAAGAAAATTTCATTAACAAGGAACCAGATTATGAGTATGTTTTTGTTTTTTGGTTATCATTTCATGCATTAATTATGGAAAATAGATAACTTGTATTCATACTGCTATAAACCCCATTTTTTATGCATTCACGACATTAAAATTTTGTGAACAAGTTTAATTTGCAATGTCGAACTGGCAATAAATCTACAGTGTTGTTTGTTGTAGAAACTCATCTTATACATCTGTGGGTTTAGTTCAATATGTACCCACTATGTCAGGGCTTTTCTATCTGTTAAGTATATTACTTAGACACAGTCTGCCCAATACAAATAGATGCATTCATATCTCTCTGCAAATTCATGTATTCACATTTTAAAGTTTTATAGCATTTAGTGTTTGTTAAACTTCTATGCAAGATTCCAATTCATTGATAGTCCATGTTGCAGGGAGTTTGGCTCTGTTATGGAGTTTGATCCTTAAATTGCATCTCCTCCATTGGAATTTCATGTCTTTGGATGGAGAGAAAGTTAAGGCAATGTGTCAAAAAAACCTAAATGCTCAGAACTCGGGGAACTATGTTAGTGCTTCAAGGTCGATGCCCTAGTTAGGTGCATGCCATATGTTAACTTGTGAAGTAAAGAAATGTTATGGAAAAGTAATAACTGGGAATTTGAAAATGACTCCTCGATCTAAATTTGAGCAAAGAAACAATAAAAGACACAGTTGCAGAAGTATCTCGAAAGTATGTTGGGTTTAAAGATTAATTGACCGAGATCTCTGTTGACAGTTGGAAAAAAAAAACACCAATCCCTAATACCCATCTTCAAACTGTTCCAAGTCAACCTAACCTAATCTGATTAACTGGGTTAGAGATTCCTTGAAGACCAGTTGGAGGTGCTGGATAAGGATTGACTGTTATTATTTTATAATTTCCAATTAAAGCAAGGGAACCTGATAGGCCTATGTTAAATATTGTGACTAATCCATAGATCAAAAAAAGAGAGTACTATTGAAAACCAACAAAGGATTAGTAGAAGTCTAAGTATCATATGTGAGGAGTTGGAATAGGATTGCAAGTTTGATAGATTATAATCAAAGGAACATCAGCAAACGTGTAGTCTTTCTAAAAGTAGACACCAGTGATTGAGGTAACAAAGCTATTTGGAGGACTGATTATAAATTTCAGTTGATAGATTGAAGAGTCACCACCGTGTCTAGAAGTATTCAAAGTTTAGAGAGTTTGACAAGTTAATTGGAACCATTATTCATAGTTGAACCAACATTGTTATTTTTTGATATTCTATTGTGATAATTGGTTGGGTCTATCCAAGGAGTATAAATTACCTAAAAATGCCCAGTTCTAAAGCTCCAACTTGACCAAAGGTAGGGAGTATGCTAGAAAAGGTTGAGGAGTCTGGCTTTACATCCACTAGTTTCATTTTCTTAAAATTTTCTAATGCATTTCAACAAACCCATTTTGAACATATCCCCCAATCATGGCAGTCCATGAGACGACATCTCTTTGAGGCAAGCTGTCAAACAATTTATGTGCCTTGTCTATGTTTCCACATTTAACATACATGTCTACTAAGGCTTTGACAACTAAAACATTTAATAAAAATCATTCCTAAGTATTTATGATTCTCTACATATTTATTTCTATAAAAGCACTAAAATTAGCTATTCGAGGGTTTTATTTTCTTTGTATTCCTATAGTCTCATACTTGTTGCTCTATTCGTATAAATGTTGCTAAAGATTATCGATCTTTGATATAATGATGAAATGGTACTCATATTCATTGTGGATTTTTCATTCTATATCTTTTTTTCCTCCAACATATGCTATAGTTTTTTGGAGGGTAATGAAAACCCTAATAGGTTATGATTTCACTTTGTGACACCATCAGTAATTTTGGGCTTTGAAATATTTGTATATTCTTCAATGCTTTTCCACTTCATTTGATGTTTGTAATAATGAGCACCCATGTTATTCATATGGAATTACTATGTCTTATTTCTCCTTGATTGAATATCATTATTACATTAGTAGAGAGCTATTTTTACCAGTTAATGAAATCATTACTCCTTTATATCATGACAAAGTTTATCATTTCTTGGACTATATAAACACTCTACATTGATACTTATTATATTCTTAGTGCTATGGGTATACATCTTGGTTGTGATTTGTTTGAATCTCTTTAATCAATTCCATTTTCCAGTTGTCTATGTGATTTGATGATGTTATGGTGATTTTAATGACCCTATGTAATTTTAAATTTCTATGCATATGAGAATCAAACCTTTTTTTGTTCATCCTAGTCTACACAATTTTTCAATCCTTCATTGGTCTTGATGCATTACTTATCACCCCAAGGATCATCTACTTTGATTCTTTTATGACTGCCATGCCATCATAGACCACTAATACTTATTACATCTCATTGTATCATCATTATTGCTCTCTTTTATCTATTCTTAACAACACTTGACAACATGCCTTCACTACCTTCTTTTATTGTTCTTATTTATTAAATATTTGTGTTCATTATTTAGCACTTGATTGCTAATGACAGTAGCATAGTTAACTACTCTAATAAATGCTCTGTATACTACCTCGCACTTCACTATCTTGGCACTTATTTTAGCACCTATGTTTCTTTGGTAAGTCTATGGTATGATGTTATGACCTTTACTAGCTCCCATTTGATATCAAATACCACTTCTCCTTGTGTCTTCCGACTGATGTAGCACTAAAGTCTTGAATTATTGGACTGATTCTAAGTGATGTGTCTTGTATTTTCCATTACTCCCCTCCTAATGAATCGAGTTTATTTATTGTCTTCAGTAATAGAATTATTTTTGTTCAAACCTTTCTGATGTTTTTAACTTCATGATCATCTACAATCTCCTCCTTCTAATACATTAATGTGTTTTCATGATGTAGCTATGAGTTCCTTTTACACTATAACAACCATGTATGATCATTTATCTTGTGACTACTTTTTCATCCTTTTACCACTTTTTTCCGTATGATGTTACAAGTCCAAATCTTTCTTCAGGTAAGCATATTTATTGATCATTGTTTTTATAATCTTTACCACTGCCTTGTTTCCATTTCCCATATTCATTATTTAGTTTTATATATCAGAAACCTCTAAAATTTAAACATCAATGTATTTTTATGTATAAACTATCTTTTCTTTTGACACCATCTTCACACATAAATTTATCATTGCTCGAAGAATGGTAAACTTGTCACTTTTTCATATTTTTTAATAGTGAACAAATCACTGCTAATGATTCAACAATAATTTTTTTAGGGAATTGAATACTATTTCATTGTTGTCTTGTAACTTTATATAATATTTTTCACAATCTCATGGCATACCTCTATTTTCTAGGATAGTCTACATTCCACTATCATTTATAGTAGTTGATCTATCATTTTTCTGCTATGATGACTATTTATTTAGACTTAAATACATGAGAATCATTACAAATACATGGGAAACATTACCATTTCTCCAATATATTCCTTGTCCATTTCTATAAGGTGGGAACTTTTATGCTTGCATCCCTTGTTCTATTGGATACACACCTCATCCATATGAGGGCATCCCTAAGAAAAACAAACAATTCTTTGTAAGAAGGAATGTCACATGATAAACAAATACGACTCAATTGGATTTGCTATAATTTACTTGATTATTAATGTTGGATGTTATTTTATATAGAATTTGCAGGTTGCAAATAAGTCATCCTTCTTCCACCAACGAGTCATTCCATACAAGAAAGACATGTATGCACCCTAAAATGGTCATCTAGACTTTAGTCCCCCATTCATCAATTTATCAAATCCCTAAATCAATATTTTCAAAACTCAAAATTTTTCAACTATATCAATTTCCTTGATCAAATCTTATTTCATTCATTTTTTATTATATGCCTTGGGCTAACCATTTTATTCTAAGTCTTTATTTAATTAAAAGGAATATTTCCTCCCCTTTTATTAAATAAAAAGCCCCCACATTTTCCTCTTATCCTAAGTTGCACAAACAAAGCATTATTCATATTTTATAAAAAGGGAAAAAGTATTTTTTGTCTCATATGGACACAAAAGTCAACTCTCATTTTCTCATTGGAGGATATTTGTGCACAAGGCTCAAGCTTCCATTTTTCTCCACCGTTGATTAAGTTTTTTGCCTCTTAATCTCCATGGTCCATTCCTTTTCATTTCTTATAAAAGGAGAGCTCTCTTCTTCATTTGGCATTTTATGTTTTTATGCTAATGTTATGCTGCAGGTTTTCTAGGTCATTTGGAGCTCTTTTTGAAGACATTCTTGCATCCAAGCTTTGAAGACATTGTTGTTGCACTTCATTTAGTTTTCATATTTGCTCTCATAGTTGCACAATCATGGCATTCTTAGCTTAGGTTTCCTTTTTATACAATAGAATAATCTCACATAGTCTAATTAGGAAGGTTGTAATCCTTTGTACTTTCCTTTCATAGCATAATTTGTACTTTCATTTTCATAGAATAATTTGCATACTCATATAGGTTGCATTGCATTGCATTCATTTATATTTCATTGAGGATATTGGCACTCTTTCCCTTGTCTTTGATTTGGAATCTCTCATTGTGTGGTTAACTAGCAAGGTCATGAGTTTATAGCTCTAGCTGAGAGCAATTTTACAAATCTTGCAACTTCATGCATAAAGAGCTATGGATCGATTTGTGAGGGCTCATTCTTGAGTTTCCTTGCATGTAAGGATTCATAGAAGTGTGGTTACATTTTCACCATACAAGACCATGTCTGACGATATCAACGCACAACAAAATAGGGAGACAATTGCTAGACTGTGGTCTAACTTAAAAAGAAAAGGTGATAGAAAATGTTATTTTCCTTGCAAAATTTGTAAGGGCTTAAAGACTCGAAGATATCTAATCAAAACAGTTGAGGAACATTGTAGGCAGCATGGTCACATTGAAGGGGGAAATGAATTTCGTCCCTTGGTATGTATTTTAATAATTTATAAAATACATAAGACATGATTTGATGATGACATCATTGTCATGGTTAATATAAGGTCATCATTTTCATATAGGTCAACCACCCTAGGTTTCATGTTATGGACCATGATAATCCGAAGAATGTGGATTTCCAAATGAGGGAACATGGAGGTGTGAATATATAAGTAGAAGGTAATGATCCCATGGAAGAAGACCACAATGATGAAGAAGATCACGATGATCAAGATGATGATGATGATGATGTTGACGTAGACCTTGATGTACCTATACTTGAGAAGGCACGCGAGCCCCTATATGAAGTCTCCCAAACAACTTTTCTTGATGTTGTATTGTTGTTGGTGAACTTGAAGGTTATGAATGGTTTATCCAAAGTAGCAATGACACGTATGTTAAGGTATGTCATTTTTTATTTTTATTTTAGTCGTAATTCCCTTATAATTAACATTGGGTGAATCGTGTAGGAATTAATATTATTTAAATTAACAAATTATATTTTTGGTCATAGGTTGATAGGTGAGTGTTTTTTACCACCATCAAACATTCTACCTCACTCGTACCGAGAATTATCTTCCATTATGAAAGATATTGAAATGGAGTATCAAACAATACATGCATGTCTGAATGATCATATTATATATCATAAACAACATGAATTTGCAACAAAATGCCCTATTTTTCATATTAGTAGATATCAATCAGATCGAATAAAAAAAAAGGTGCCTCACAAGGTTCTTCGGTTTATTCTCATTATTCCATGTCTGCAATGATTATTCAGGTGCAATAGCTTAGCACAATTTATGGATTACCATGCACGCAATAGAAGTCAAGATGACATTATGTGAATGTCTATGGATGGTTTGGCATTTAGGGAAATAGAGGACAAATGGCCACACTTTAAAGAAGAACCTCGTAATCTCAAGCTTTCATTGGCAGCGGATGGTGTCAATCTGTTTGGAGAGATGAGATCTACTTACTCAGTGTCGCCTATTTTTGTTATCAAAAATAACTTTCCTCCTTGGATGTCCATAAAGAGGGAGCACATAATGTTGGCACTGATTGTTCCAGATATTTTTTCATTTAATAGTTATCTAAATTAATTTATTATAAATAATCCATCAAAATGGTCATAATAATTATGTAATATTTTTGTTCATTCAACTAGGTAAGTACCAAGTTAAAGATATCAATGTATATATTGAGCCCCTTATCGACGAGTTGATGGTGTTATGGAATGGGGTCACTATGTATGACATCTCTAGACCAAGAGGACAAAGACAATTTCAATTCCATGCAATGCTTGTATGGACAATACATGATGCCCCTCGGCTAACACATTTTTGTGGTATGTTCTCTTCTTAACACCTCTTTTTTGGTATGTTATAGTGCTAACACAAAGTTAACATATTTAATCCAATTATACATGATCTTGTAGGTCTTCAAAAAAATGGAAAATTTGCATGTCCAGTTTGGGGTCCAAAGATGAAATCTTGTCATTCAAAAATTTTAGGAAGGTAGGTGTTCGATCAAAATAGACATTTTCTCCACAGAAATCATAAGTACCGAATTACCAAAAAATATCTTTTCAATGGGAAAGAAAAGACTACATCAGGGCCACAGAGAATGACACCTCGCCTATATAAGTCGGCATACAATAAAATAAATCATCGAGGTAATGTCATTCCATCTAATGATTTTTATTTGAAATTTATATTTTGATATTGTGTTTTGTTTACTAATGATGTAATTGATGCTTGTGAAGGTCGTCAAGGCATTAATGACCAACTTCCAAAAGGACTAAAAAGTTATCCTATGCAATTTGGTAGGTTGTCGTACTATGAGAAACTCCCAATCGTGCATTTGTTTGATCTTATGCATATTGGAAAGAATGTAACAGAGACATTATGGAAAATCTTGGATGGAAGGCGTGACAAAGATAAAATTGTCAAAATTTGTAGTGACATTGAAGAATCCAACCATGCAATAAAAAATGTCATTCGATCAAATAACAATGGAGACCAGATTGATACAAGTGCCCTTAGTTGGTTATTGTCGGAGCAGCAGAGCAATGCTATAAAAGAAGTCATAAAAAAAATATGATTTCCCATAGGATTTGCTGCAAACATAAATGATCTCATATCAAAGAAAAGTGAATTTGGGCCAGGGATGAAAATACATGATTGGCATACATTTATTAAGGTAATTCATGTTATTTTGTATTCACTATATATTTGTTTACTGCATGTAGTTTTCATTGCATTCTTTTATAAAATATTGATAAGATCATTTTATAAATATTGTAGTACGTTCTACCTCTATCTCCCCCACACCACTTCGCCAAAAGTGTCAAACAAGTTATATATGATCTTGGAAAATACATGAGGTGGTTTTCATCAAAAAAAATCAATAAAGAAGATATAAAATATTGGAGGAGAAAAATTCTTCTTCTTATGTGTGAAATGCAAAAGTGTCTACCTTCAACTTTTTTCAATGCACAAGAACACTACCTCATACATCAAGTTGAGGAGATTGAATTGTGTGGACCTGTACCAACTAGGTCAATGTGGATGGTTGAGAGGCACTTAAAATTTTTGAAAATCTCGGTTTGACAAAGAGCACATCCTGAGGGTTCTATGGTGGAGGGATATATGGTATACCAAACCATGGTGTACATTAGTGAGTATCTTCCTAAGTTTGCAACAAAGATCCATGTAGATCGTATTTGGGATTCCAACTCCATTAACAAATTCAAAGGGGAGTACTTGATGGGAAAAGGTAGATTGAGGAAAGTGAGAGGTAAATATATGTTATTGTAGTTAATTAATTCTTATAAATCTTCAATATAAGTTATTTATAATTGGTGTATTTTTTTTATATAGTTGGTCGAGAGTGGGATGCAATACATTTGTATATTGCGAACAATCTTGATTGGATGATGGTATGGATTGAACGATGTCAACAAAATGGTTTCTTATTAACATGGGAAGTTGTTTCTTCATTGGTTAGAGAAGCTCATCGTAATGGAGATTCCAATGTTACGCCAATGGTAATTGATCTAGCATATGGTTTAAGAGGTTTAGAGGTACGTACAAATTTATTAATGATCATGACTCATATGTTTCGTATCAACTCATGATGAAAATAATTTACACATGCTTGAAAAATTGCAGGTCAAGCACCACAAAGCTATGTACTATCATGGCCACAAATTTCGCATAAAAAAGTTGGATGACACGAAGAAAACTTGTGATTCTGGGATAACTGCAGTTTTCAATGTCACTAATATATCATCTAAAAATGACATACATCCTCAACAATCTCAAAATTGATACTATGGCATCTTGGATGATATAATTGAGTGCGACTTTAACTCCTTCAAAGTAGTTCTACTCA
Organism: Chamaecyparis obtusa; assembly: GCA_027943335.1. Lineage (NCBI taxonomy): Eukaryota > Viridiplantae > Streptophyta > Pinopsida > Cupressales > Cupressaceae > Chamaecyparis > Chamaecyparis obtusa. The sequence continues at coordinate 81,573 of BSBK01008467.1, read as the reverse complement.
TCATCAAATGGTACAAGCTACGATTGAATCAAAATGATCTAGATAGAACTGTTATTCAACATGATAATGGATTTACAATGATTAATACAAGGTCATTTGAGTCAGTTGGAGATGAGCCCTATGTTCTTCCAAGCCAATGTGAGCAGGTGTTTTACTCAGAGGTTCCACATAAATAGAGTTGGTCATTTTTTGTTAGACATGATCCAAGAGGAACACCGATAAAGTATAATGTTATGGAAGAAGAAGATATTAAAGATGATGAAGAAGCAGATGATGAAGATCAAGATGATGGTGATGATGATGATGATGGTGATGATTATGATGATGATGATGATGATGTTGATGATGATGATGGTGATGGTGATGATGATGGTGGTGATGGTGATGATGGCGATGATGATAGCGGTGATGATGATGATGAGATGGATGAAGAAGATGATCAATGACATGATTGAAATGTACAAGGTATATATGTGATTTCATTTGTAATGATTACATATTTATTGTGTTCAATTCTAATGATTACAACATATGTGATTTATAATTACCAATGTTTTGCTTACGATACTCAATTAATTGTTGATGATACATATATATATATATATATATATATATATATATATATATATATATATATATATATATATATATATATTGTGTTTGATTATCACCCTTTTTGCAAATAGGCAATTGACTATAGACATCATCACCCCTTCTATTGATGATCTTGCATTCCATATATAAGCTAAATTTGTTCATGTTTACGATGTTGCATATTGTTCATGTTGTCTTCTAAGTTATTTGTAGCATACGTATCATGTAATTTTTGGCTAACTTAAGATAAATGATTAACATATGTAGGAAATTTAACCCCTTTGGCATGGGTCACGCACAATGACATGGATCAGCAGGTATAGACATATAATTATATAATCACTTTCAACTTGTACATTTTATATCTCCCACGTATAGACAAAGAAGAACCGTACGTATGGGTCATGATTTGATTATTCTATATATATTATTTAAATATTATCAAAATTCTATTTGAAGCGGGGATGTGACAATATCTCATTTGATAGATTGCAAGACCCACTAAATAGGTACTTGTCAGATCTATCTACATCGAATGAGGGAAATGAGGGAATGGTAGATGAAATTTCTACATGTAGTACAGTTAAAATGGGGAGATCAACTAGAGGTCAAAAGATTTTTTAAAAAATTGATAAATGCATACAATTTTTCCTTGCTAAAGGGGGGTCATGTTCTTATGATGATGAGACCAAAGGTGACATCAAGGTGCCCTTTCGATAGACACATATTGAGAAAGAATGGGTACCCAATGAGCTACCTCCAATTAACACTAATTTTTGTGTTAATGAGAGGATATATTGCATAGCTCCATCCTCATTACATGGTTTGGGCCTATTTTTCATAGATGGGATAAAGGTATGTTACAACAAAGTTGTTGAATTGTTCAAGTATGTCGGTTCATGTTACAATTACAGTGATTGGATGTGGATTGTTCAATATAAAAAAAGTATGCATAGGTATGCACTATTAGAAAATTATATACAATGGAAAGAAAATGATCAAAATAAAAGATTTGCAATGTACATTGATGAGAGACCAAAAGTAACAAGTAATATTGTGGGTTTTATAAATAGTACGTGACCTTCCTCAACTAATAAGCAACCAATTGCATATTTGAGGCGCGTGAGGGGAATCAAGTTTTTGTATGTGTGATAAAATCAATAAGTGCAGGGGAAGAACTACTAATAGATTACCATTTAAATCGCACAGATACAAACAAAGTTACCATCATGAGGGTGGTAAGTATTATATACCATTTTATTAATAAGTTTTTTTTGCTAAGTCTATTGCTTTCAGTTCGCTAAAGTTTTTATATTTAATCTTTGTCACAAGACGATATGGATCCCCCACATGATAGAGGCCACGAGGATACCCCTCCCACCCATTCTTCAACAATGGTAAACCTTATTGAAATTGTACAAATTAGATAGTTAAAAAATGTTATATTATTACGTTATTTTATTTACAATTTTAGAGTTTTTATGATAGTTTTACTGATATTCCTGTCACAATTTGATGTTCGGGATAGGGTAAAAGCACCTGCAGTAACAGAGGCAATAGCTACCCCTTCTGATGATGATATCGCAAAAATGCCTAATATAACAATTATGTTGAGGAAAAAACTAAAAAAATTAATTTAGAAATAATGAGAATTTTGGATGAAGCAAATCCAACCGAGGAGATGCTAAAGAGGCTATCTGAATTCAAAGCGCAAGCACGTCGTTATGAAGTAAGTAGTAATGAATCTTTAGTTATAAAAAAAGTTCAATAAAGGTTTATATTTTATACTCTTTTATGTTGTGAAGTAAAATATGTAATATGTGTTCTTGTTACAGGATTTTTTGAAAACTCTAGAACCTGGTCAAGGACAACGCAGTGAGGCCAGTACTAGCAGAGCTCCATCCACCTCAGGTAAAATAATCCTTTAGTTGACAAGTTACAAAGAATTTTTTCTTTGGAACATTCAAAAACTTCTTAAGTTAACTCTTACTTTTATTATTTGAGAATGTCTTTGCTAACAATGTATTGTTCAGGTCATCAAGTGTAGGCGACTCCTCCTAGGAGGTCGACGAACGTCCATCCGAGATTGCCGAGTACAATGTCGGCAACAAGGGGCATGAAAACATCAACACCTTCACGGTCTATGCCTGGTAAATCCTTGTTTTTCTATATTTAGTTTTGTGTTAATTATGATTTGATAATTTGTACTTTAATCTTGGGTGCATCTCATAGTGGATTAATTTTTGGAGTAGGAGTTACACTGGCACCATCTGGTACGCCAGATACAAATTAGAGTACATGTATTGGTGATAATTCACCATCATTTCCTGGATCTACCCGTGTTTCTAGCACAGGAGTTATGCAGATGTCATTGTTGATTGACGATAATGAATTGATGCCTTTAAAATGTCCTAAGCTTCGAGGTACTTTAAAATTATTATTTTTTATATTGTAATATGCATTTACCTATTCATAACAAGTTTTGGATTGACTATCCCGTGACATTTTTTGCAAGAAATGATTCATTTTATAAGACGCTTTATGACCTCACACTGAAGATATTTGGGCCCACCATGCGTACAAAGTGGAACATCATAAGTGAACTAACCTTATCCCACTATTTTTTTTCATATCATTAATTAGTACAGTATTTTTCCTTTCATTCGGATCTTTTCTTTTACTATATTCAAGGTACACAACTTTAGTTCATTTTTCTATCTAACAATTTTGTGTTTTTTCTTAAAAGGTGGAACTTGCAAGAAAAAAAATTAAAAGATCAACTCATTAAAGATTTAGAGCATGAGTTTGGTAGTAATATTTTTTAGGAGAAGAAAATTTTAGAAAAAGCTACCAAACATCTGAAGACTGTGAGGGACTCATATAGAAAGAGTCTTGTCCAAAATCCAAAGTACAAGCATCCTCCCTTTATTCTAGTGAGGGATTGGAATGAGTTCATTTTGGATGCAAAGGAGAAAGGGGATGCTCAAAGAGGAATTACACCAGCAAATGAGAGAGGAATGTATGCAATAGTATTAACTACTAGTACAATGTAATAATGCACTAATTAGTGATCTTTATATCTATAGCATCTAACATATTTCAAACTTTTCATAGTTTGCAGGACACATCAAAGGCTACAAAGGCCAGGCTGCAAAAGATTGGGCAGCACAGACTTGGCTCTGGTGGATATTCCAAAGTTAAAGAACAAATTGTAAGTACCAGTAAATGAATTGCACAGAAAAATTATTTATAAAATGAAAATAATTTTGTTTAATCAAAAAATGTAGGGCTCTGAATTTAATTTAGAGGCCACGGTAGAACACAAAAAAATTGCCTTCAAGGAAGGCTATCAAGTCATGGCTGAACACCTACGCCAAGCTTCCACTAGCCCAAACCAAGAGTCTCCTACATCAGTTGAACAAGTAAATATGCCAAAAAATATATTATAAATTGAATACTTGAGCAACAATCTATTTTATAATAATGTGTATGACATTGCAATGCAGCCTCTTAATCATAATACAGATCCTACTTCGCATGACGAAGCCCATGATGTGCATCGTAGTGTCGATGGAGGTGTTCATTTGCTATTTAAAATTAATTATGTAATTATTAATACAATTTAACATCTTAAATTGAACTTGGTGTAACCTTTTTTGTGTATATTTTAGAGGATACAGAATGTCATGCTAAACGAGTGCCAGAGGATGTTCAAACTGATCACCATGTAGATCATGTGGCACATTCAGGTAAAGAAAATCTATGTTTTTTTCTTTTAAATTAATTTTTTGATTTATAGTTATTTTACTTAATTAAATACTTGTAATTCACTAATATAAAATTGTGTGAATTTAACTCATGATGTAGTTGTTATTGCAGCAGACCCCCCTTTGGCGCAACAGCCTCCTGTTCCTGAATAGATGAGGAGGAGACATGCATTGCAATTAGAATTAGTAGAGGAGGGGAATGATAAGGACATTGATCTTCCTCTTAGAAATTACATGAAAAAAATAGCAAGAAACCCAAAAAGAAATGATTATAATTAACATTTTTTGGTAATGAAAGAACGTTATCTTCATGGATGTAATTTTGTACTAGTAATGTTGATGAATGATGTGTTAATGAATTATTCATGAATGTTGTGTGTTAATAAATTTTATGTGTTAATGAATTATTCATGAATGTTGTGTGTTAATGAATTTTATGTGTTAATGAATGTTATCATGTGATTATAATGATTAAATTTTATATTTCAAAAATGGATGAATGAATGAATGAATGTTATTAGATGTTAATGGGGAATTTAGAGTGATGTTGGGGGGGGAGCCCAAATGAGCTTCCACCTTCACATGGTTGGCCTTGTTAAGTAGAGAATATTAAACTATTCTCAAAACCAAGTGAAGCTCAAACTTTAAAGATAAGCTTAGAGTTAATAGTGACAGCCAATTAGCAAGTCGAAATGAAGTTCATCGTTACAGGTATCTTGCATTCTCAATGTTTGGAGCATTATTAAAAGAACTGTTATAAATATTTATTACTGTTATGACCATACTTTATGACCATTTTAGTAACATAATTTATGACCATTTTAGTAACTATTCTAACATCACTATATGCTTGTGATTTGTTTATCTTGTTTCTTTGCAGTGCTTGGTGCACTTGGGGAAAAGTATGATGAGGCAATGAGAAGAAATGATGTGAGGGAAATTGTTTTTACTAGTATGTATGCCCTTTTAATATCCACACTCAGTTTCTTATTTTATATTTCTAAAGGTTCATTACATTACATGATTTGTCTTAAGTTTCCAATTCATTGTGTTTGTGAAGTCTTGTCATGCTCGTATTTCAATGCCAAAAGCACAACTTGGGTTGCCAGAGATTTCTCTTGGAGTTATTCTTGGTTTTGGTGGTAAGTGTTGGCACCTTTCTCTTGGTTGTGTTTGGATGTGCCATATGTAATCCTTAATAGTTTGAATTTTTGAATATGAGAATCAAATTTTCCTTCTTCCTATAAAGAAAATAACTATAAGTGTTATGTCTTTGTATATGAGTTACCATGAATCAAGAGACCTTAAATAGACTTATCCCCATGTATTCTTTTTCTATAAGAATATAATTTATGACCATTTTAGTAACTATTCTAACATCGCTATACGTTTGTGATTTGTTTATCTTGTTTCTTTGTAGTCCTTGGTGCACTTGGGGAAAAGTATGAGGCAATGAGAAGAAATGATGTGAGAGCAATTGTTGTTACTGGTATGTATGCCCTTTTAATATCAACACTCAATTTCTTATAATGTAATCTTATCAACACTTAGACTAAGCAAAATAAAATCTAGAGTAAAGAAAGATGGAAATAACATATGACATGTAATATACCAATTAACCTTGCTTGTTATTTGTAATCTAAAGCAATAATTCAATAAATAACTAAGCTAATAGCATACATGAAGGAAATCTTCTTCTTGCATGGCAATGATCTCTCATAGGTAGCTCTATGAAGAAGCATGTCAAAAGTTAACCTACCTCAATTGGTGATGGAGAGGGTGGAGAAACAATTTGAGATGTGGAGCAGTATGTCATACCTCTTTACTATCTATTTGTAAGAATGACCTGTGGAAGAATAGGTTGAACACTAGTATATAAATTTGATTACAAGCAACTTAGCCTTAATAGAGTGTTGTGTGAAATAGATGACAATTGGACGGTGTTGATTTGCATTAGTGAGTTGAAATTCTAACAACATTTGGGTAAGGTATATTGAAAAATTGAAAATGAAGAGCATGAGACTCCAATACACAAATTTAGTCTTTCATCTTCAACTCACAGATGTTTACATTATATGGCTTTATGAAGCCATCCAATTTATTAACTACCCAAACCACTAACTACCAACTCATAACTAATAATTATCTAAGAATTAACATATAATAGATAACATTAACATGTTGATTAATTATTTATTACATTATTCTATGTCATGCACTATAATTTGGAATTCTTAACACCCTTCTTTAGTGCTGACATAGGGACTTTATTTTGGTGCTGCAATATCAACAATTGGCTTACCTCAAATTTGCTCTCTTCAATGAATTTTTTCTTTCGGTCATCGGTTTATACCAATAGTGTATCCAAAAATCTATTTATGGTTGAATTGGCAATAACCATTGTCATGAGCCTGCATGATACAACGGGCGTACATATGATTGGGGGGCAATAGAATCCAATTCTTTCTGATTGATGGCATTAAGGCATGTTAACATTGAAACAAGTAATTAAACCATTGTAAGATAACCAATTTCATATTAGAGTAACCACCGGCTTTAAGAATTGTTACCAATTAATTAAGGGAAGAGACGTGACCTTTCATAAATGATGTGAACTTCAGCAGGAGGGTTGTGATCATTTGTTCTCTCTCATGAATATATATAGTCTAACATTAAGGTGGTGAAGAGCTTCAAAGGAAGAGATAAATAATAAATACCAACGACGGAAAAGACAAAAGGCATTTAACAGAGATACTTTATATAGCAATATAAGGAAATGATAATAAATCAATATACCATCATGCATATACTTCATGAAAAAAATGAAATAAATACCTATGATGTCTTATCTAAAATACTGAAAGCTTTTCAGTGGCCTGATAAGAACTTATCTTGATTTTCTTTTTGTACTTTCCTGAAGTGTGATTTGTCTCTTATGTTTTTGATTGGCTTTTTAGCTTATATTTTCTGTTCTATACCTCAAAATCAAAGAGCGTATGATTGTCTACATTTCTTTCATCATTATATTTGTATATATTCAATATTCAAACTAAAATGGTGCTTTTGTTTTCAGGGATGGACCCTCTATGATATTGTCAGATATGCTCATGTGCATAACTGGACTGCGAATGAAGAGGCCTTGAAGACAAATCCTATTTTGGAAAAGATGGCAATAAGTGGTGTTGTCTATTCCTTGGGAGATTGGATTGCACAGGTCTGTATCTCAAAATCATTTGCATGTGGTAGAAATGCATACTTATAACCATTTCATTCTACATTTAAAAACATTGATGACACTCTAGACAAAAAAATAATGCTCATGTTGTTGATTTGACAGTGCTATGAAGGCAAACCAATTTTTGAATTTAATCAAACTCGGATGTTCAGATCTAGTCTCATTGGATTTAGTCTTCATGGTTCTTTGTCTCATTATTACTATCATCTTAGTGAGGTAACACCTTGCCCTCTTTCTTAGTCTCTTACAGTTCATACTTGTTTAATTTGAATAATTTTTTAGTTCCTTGCAAAAAGTGTATGACAAACAAATATGGGTATACAGGCTCTATTTCCTTTCTAGGATTGGTGGGTGGTGCCTGCAAAAGTGGCCTTTGATCAAACTATCAAAATTAATGTCATATGTTGCTTACATTTGATTAATTTTCTATATTAATTACTCTCTTCAGTTGTATTAGAAACTTTTGCCTTAAGCATGTGTGATGCAAACCTGTAACACCTCTTTTTTCCATATGTAATCATGATGCTCTATTTCTTGGTATTTGCAACTCTTAATGATTAAACCATCTCTTGATCATGTTATTGCACTTGATATATGACTATTTCATGTAGGTGCCTTGGTTGATCTCTTATCTCTAGTTGAACATACTATAATTATTTATTATCCTGATCTCTTTCATGTAGGTGCCTTGGTTGGTCTCTTATCTCTTATCTCTAGTTGAACAAACCAAACACGTAATCATTAGTTGATTTCCTATAGTCTCCTGATTTGAATCGCATCCACTACTCTGTAGACTACACAAGTATTATCAAGCAATGTATGGCAAGAAACACATAAAGCCGTGTGTATTAGGAATAAGGATCAACAGAGGAGGATTTTATATTTTATTTTCATTCAAGTCTGAATGCACAAGTTGAGCGGCAGAAATACCAAGAATGGATACATGAGGAACTAACGATACCAATCAAGAGAGGCTCCACCCATTGCAAATGCATGAATACAAAACAATAATTTCAAAATAGCATCCAAGGTACTATTCAAAATTAGAATTAAATCATCATCTATAAAAGTTTGACAAAGGTTAGAAACAGTGATCAAATTGAGGAACAATACAGAGATAGATTAAAGGTATCTATATTAGATATCCTATCATATCCTTTACCATCATAAATCTGATTGGAAATACCAAGAATATTATTACCTTTGTGAGATAGCAGATACAGTATGTGTGTTTGAGAGAGAGAGAAGCACTCTTTAGATGGGCACAAACATACATTCTCAGATTGATATCTATGCAATTTCAAATGGGTATCTCTTATATCAGTGGTTATATTGCAACATTAATCTGCCAAACCTGATACATCTAAGATCATAGTAATCATTAAGTTTAGATTTATTCTACAAGATGCACTCATTAAAGTTGCATCCAATTGTCAAAATTAGGGGTACTAAGCGGCCTTGATATTATTAATGGGATATATCATTGACTTTGTATTAATAATTGAGGAGATTATATTGGCATCAAGAACATAATTCATACAGAGTAAAGGAATGGAAGCTAGTTGTCCCTAAATTACAATGCATCCTTAGAGAGAACATTACACCTTTTTTTTCCATATGTAATCATGATGCTCTATTTCTTGGTAGTTGTGACTCTTAATGATTAAACCATCTCTTGATCATGTTATTGCACTTGATATATGACTATTTCATGTAGGTGCCTTGGTTGATCTCTTATCTCTAGTTGAACATACTATAATTATTTATTATCCTTGTATGCATGTCATGGTCTGATCTATGTTCCCTCTTAAGCTGGTCTCTTTGTATGTCACTGCCCTACTAGCATTGTTTCTTCATCACTGTGATGTGCACTATCCACATCTATTTGCATGATTAAACTATTTAATTTACTGGATACCCAATCAGCATTATCATTTTCTTCTTTTATTCATTCATTTGGAGTTGTATTTAGAGGTAGATATTTGTTTCTGATTTCATGTTTATCTGTTATGTATGCTATTTACTACAGAAAAATAGAATCATCCATGAATTTAGAAAGAAAGAAGAAGATTCGCTTTTAATTCTAAGGATTAATATAAAACAAATTTCTATAACAAGGCTTCAGAATAATATAGACTAATATAAAACATATTTCCATAACAAGACTTTATAATAATAAATTTTATATCAGATGTGAATGTGGATGTGCAACCTGTATATAAGTCATCGTCATCTTTATTTCAAATAAAAGCATTAAGAAATTCATAACCAAATCTAGTTTGCAAAATCCGCCACAATTGAAACTCACCTTCTCAATATTTTCTCTAATAGCATACTTGCAAGCCTACTAAAAAATCTTTGTAATATAGAGAAATCGGTTACAAACCCGTCAATAATATATATATATATATATATATATATATATATATATATATATATATATATATATATATATATATATATATATATATATATATATATATATATATATATATATATATATATATAAATGAAAAATTAGTATTGGTCAATTTTTTGACATTTTAATATTAGTAGTTTCAACGAGAATGCTATGTGTTCGATGTCGATTTCGATGAACTTTGGTCGAAAAAGCGACACATTGTGTTTGTTGTTTCAACGAGACTGCTATGTGTTCGACGTCGATTCCGACCAACGTTGGTCTCAATTGCAACGAACTTTGGTCGCTTAGATAAAAGGTTTGATCTACAATTCTTCCAGCTTCAAGCGATTACTTCGACGAAGATTCTATCGATAATTCAACCACTAAGTAGGTCAAAATTTTGACGATGGTTTTTCCTGTCGAATAATCGACGAAAAAAGTTTGACAATAGTTTTGGTCATCTGATCGACCAATGGGTATCAAAAATTCAACTAATCCTCATCGAAAAACAGGGTAAAATTTACTAGTGTCTAAGTTGGCTCGTTCAAATAAGTGTTTGAACAAAGGGGTGTTAGACTGAACATGCTTCTTATGCATGTCTCCCCCAATCTATGCAAATTTATGCATATTTTTAGCCTTCAAAGCTCTAGTTGATAGTAGTCCTCGAAGAAAGATTTTCAACAACTATAATTTTATTAAAAATTATATTTTTTTATGATTTTGTTTCTTAATTTTACTAAACATGGGGCTTTTACCAAACAACTTCTATGTTCAATGCATATGGAAAAACTTTAAAAACAATAATTTTAAAAAATTCTAAAAAATATCTACACCTTAGATATTGATGTCTTATTTCCAACAAAAAATTGAATTTTAATATGTACAAACAAATTTACGATTTTAAACATCACATGTGTCTAAATTATCATTAGTTTGAATTCAAAACTTGATAAAATAAAATGAAATCAACATATCATTATGAAACCAATTGCATTCTTTAGATATCTATGTTACAAACATATATTCAAAAGACTCATTTTTTTATCCCTTGTAGAAAAATAGTTATATGTTCTAGACTGCACATCGCACTTCAAAAACGTTGTTTACTATTAAAAATCAGTTATCGAAGGAGATGGAAAAATGAATGCAAATTGATTCAAATATTTTTTAAGAAATTAAAATATTTAGAATCTATAGACAAAATGTCACAAATCACTAGTTTACATCATCTTCAAATTCATAACTGTTTAGCAATAATAGGTGCAAAAAATGAAGGTTTTTTTTCCAAATCTTCATTCCAATGTCAAGTTTGGTGAAAAAGTGCTACCCACTATTGTGAGATCACTCACCTTTAGTAATCTTAACAATAGTCTTTAACCCAACCTAGCTATGAGTTTCTTTCTTCAATCTAATTCATTGTGTTTAATTAGTGGATTGATAATATTTTTAATTCTTTGTTGAATACTTAAACCTTAATGTATAATGAAATTAAATTAATTATTCTAGTTGATTCATAAATTTAGGGTATTTTGTAAGGTCAACTCCACATCACAAAATGATAAATTTCACATCACTATAGACCTGAGCCCTTCCATATGTGCTAGGATCAAGCTTTACTAGTTAATCATGTATAGAGTTTCCAAGTGACCTCCAAGTTTTCATTGGCCATGGAATTACAAAAAAACTCAATAGCACCATTGATATATTCATCTAGTCGTGGTAACCTAAAATGTGATCAAAGAATGTGTGGCTATTGTTCGCTACTCTTTCCTAGTCAATGGTGTCCCAAGGGGTTGCTTTGGTACCACTAGAGGTATTAGACATGGAGACCCATTTTTCCCATATATCTTATCTTTCTAGTTAAGGTTCTAGGGAGGAACTTTCTAAGAATGGTTGATAAGGGTAAACTCCTTGGAGTTTGTCCTACCTCCTATTGTCCTCCACCAATTTGTTGATGATCCCATTATTTTTGGTGCTACCTCAATGATTAAAGTTAGATCTTGGAAAAGCTTCCTCGGCCAAAATATTTAGGTTGCCAATGTGTGAATCTCCCTATTACTTATTGGGGGCTCCCACTAACGATCAAAGAGGTTTCTCATACATTCTGGAACTCAATCCTTCATAGAAATCAGCATAAATTAGCTAGTTGGAAAGGTAGACTACTTAGTAGTGATGGTAAGCGACAACTATTGGGGGCTTCTCTGCAAGGCGTCCCTGTTTATTTTCTCTCCCTTTTTCCGAATCTCAAATTTTGTGATGGAAAAACTTGAGAGAATACAAAATATTCCTATCAATGGAATCTTACCCTACACAAAGCCAAGTGGTATGATATTATGATTTTCAAGTACTTGGATAATAAAAAAAATTACCATCTCCTTAATATGCAATGGCTTCACAGTGGATCTAGGATTTGGAATAGCATTCTTAAATGCAGGAACATCATACGGTTGATCTTAAAAAGGAGATCATTGATGGTCACACAATTCATTTTTAGGATGATACTTGGTTGGAAGATACACCCCTATCTTCCCACCCATCCTTCTATGGCCTCTATGGGGTTGCTAAGTGAGTCTTTGGAGACTGGGTGGCTGATTATCTTGCTCGCTCTATTCTTGGAAAAATGTCTCACTTTTCTACCAAGATCAACATCAACTCCTACCACTAGCTTGGGATTTACAGAAGAGGCTTCAGGAGGAGATAATTTTTTTTGATATTCCATAGATAGGATAGATTCATTTGGAAAAGGAATGTCACTGGTGAATTTGTGGTGAGGACTTCCTATCTTCTACTTCTGTGTGAGTGTAATACTAGAAACCTATGGAAAAAAGTTTAGAGTTCACTCCTTACTCTAAAGTTAATTTTTTTGGTGGACAGACATGCACAATAAAATCATCATACATCACAACCTTACCAAGCGAGGATTTCAATTGCCAAACCTTTGTGCTCTTTGTGAACATTAGAAAAATGTTAATCACCTACTTATCCATTGTTCATTCACATAGAACCTTTGGCATATGGTGCTGCAATTGCTCCAAATTGATTGGGTCATGAAGGGGGAGGTCCAACAACTTGTCTTTAACTGGAGGGGGACTTCCTTCAATCCCATGATTAGGAAACATTGGAGGAAAATGCCTCTTTATTTGAGTTGAGCAATTTGGAAATAGAAATAATAGAATCTTTTGGGGTGAGGAGTTCTCAATTGATGTTGTTTCTAGAATTTTTCAAAAAATACTTACGGAGAACCTAGTTGTCACCACTTGGCCTTGTCCCTCCTTTCCTCCCTCTCATTTTGACATTCAAATTGCCATAAATCGGAAATCTCATACTCCAATGCAAAGTTTGACAATTCTAAAAGACTAGAAAGAAGAAACACCAAATAGACCCCCCTATGACAAGTTGGTCCAAGCTTAATTTTGATGGAACTATGAAGCATTCTCAAGGTGATGCTAGTACTAGAGGGTTGATTAAAATAGATACTAGAAACTTAGTGGTAGTCTACAATTGTAAATTGATAATTTCCACGAATAACCAAGCCAAAGGCTAAAGATTGCCCTTTTGATTTGTATCAAAGCTTTATTAATTGAAGGGCATTCAAAGCTCATTGTTCATGTTGTTAAAGGGTCATCCAAGATCAACTACTCACTTGATGGAATTGTGGGAGATGTTTGTAGGCTTCTTCTACGATTTGACTCCTTTAAAATTAATCATGTTTATAGGGAAGGCAATGTGTTAGCGAACTCTTTTGCTACAATAGGCCACAATTTGAGGGGATTGAGATGTTTGAGAAACAAACGATCTCTCCATGAAGGCACACAAACTCTCCTCAAGGGAGAGCGTTCAACTTCTAACAAGGATGACAAGTGATAATCTATAATGGGCATGGCACCTCTTGTTGTGTACTTTATGGTGTTAGGTTTTGTCCTTCTATAACCCTTACTTATTTTGTATTGAGCGGGAGAGATGGGTTGTAAATGCTATTTTGAATTTGAATATGAATTTGATGATGTGGCATGATGGCCTAGGGATGTGGAATTGCTTTGGTCAACATGACATCAAAGGCCCACTTAGGTGTATTAATATATCTAGGTGATCTTTAGTGAATCATGAAAAATAAATAACCTAAAGGTGAGCCCTATAAAAATAAGATGGCATTATGTGCATATCACATATAGTCACTTAAGCATTTATCATTACCTCCCTTATAAAGGAGCACACTCCTACTTGATGATGAAAATATCCTCGCTTGTGGGGAACTGTAACTCACATGTGAGTAATTTACAAGGAGGATGGCTTAATGATTATGCTGAACTAGATAGATAGGCAGTTATCTTGTTTTTAAATCTCTACAGTAATGGCAAGTTTCCCTATCTATATTAAGGGTTATAATTATTTTTGTGGAGAAAGTTATTTTGGCCATTATGTTACATTTATCGGTGGGGACCATGTCCGCATTAAGTCTAGTAAGATAGAGGATTTCAAGAATAACCCCACTATGTGGCATATTTGCAAAGAATAGGGGTTTCTAATTATATCAAACCCATTAATGGGTTTGATGAAGGTTTTTCTTCCCAGTTTGCCAACTCCTCAGATGAGAAGAGAGTTATTATCAATGGTATCTCTTTTGAAATCAATGAGGAGGTGATCACCAAGGCTATTGGGCTATCCTCTGGAGGAAGAAAATTGAAGAAGACTAGTCAAGTGGTTGACAATTACAACCTAAATAGGTTTTTCAAGAGAAGTGAAGCTCCAATCAAGATGCAGGGAGGATACGATAGGGCACAATTGTCACCACCTTGGGACCAAGTTTTTTTCATGCTTATGAAGTATTTCACCCTTGAAGTGTGTTTTAAAGTTTACTACTACTATCACATGCCTCTCCTTAACCATTTCAAAAATCATGAAATTATTTCCTTTCCATTTTTCTTGCTCAATTCCCTTAAAAGTTATATATTTGATGCAAAACAAAGTGCCCATACCTAGGGTATGAAACCTATTCCCTTGCATCAGGGCCTCATTTTTAGGCTTTACCATTTTCACCTAGCACTCTACCTCGTAAACCTATTGTTGTCTGAGGCCCATGCTTCAAAGTCTTTTGCCTGCTAGCATCATTAATATGGCCAGGGCCATTAAAAAGAAAGGCATTCATCACCCAAGTGCCCTTAAGATTGCTACCCATCCTAGCACTACAAATGTGAATTCTAGTACCCCCACCCCCGACACCATCAATTTGAAAGGTGAAGGATCTAAGCTGGACACAAATTACTATTATATTCAATAAAAGTATTTGATTTCATTAAATGATGCTTCCAATTAGTTAAAAAATTCTCACAACCTACTTTCCTAGGGTACCTTTGAGCACTTGTTTTAAGACTCGGCCTAATTAAGCCTAGCAACCTTGCATAATCTAACAAGAATCTATAAACCTGAGTTCCTTGTAATTATTGTTATTTCTTGGTCCCTTGTGCATTCATGACATGTACCTTTCATGCATTTTGACATCATTTAGTACTATGTGTCAAAGACACATATGCACAATATTACTTTATCACAAGTGTTGAATCTCATCTTTAGAAAATAAGAATTTGGTTTTAATCTTAGTTCTGCTTGTTAAAATTTAAGAGTTACATGATACTTTCACAAGTCACAGTATGTTTGTTCACTAGTGCAACACAAATCTACTAGATTCTTTCACCAATGTGATCACTAGACATGACATTTTTTTTCAAACATTATGTTGTTCATACTAGCTACTTTATCACAATGTGTCAAGTCTCATATGTTCAAGTGCAACATAGACCTAGATTCTTTCACCAATGTGACCACTAAGATAAATACATGTGACACTTTTTTCCATAAGGTTATTGTTCATACTATCAATTACCACCAAGCTTATTTTTCTAATCTAATACCTATTTGCCAATTACCTATAAAGGGCTTAGTTTCCATGGTACATTCTATATTCTTATCTCATTCATTATAATGAGTACATTTTTCAAAAACTTTATACTGCTAATGTTTACATGGAAGTTGTGACTCTTTCATAGTTCTTGATGATAATTGCTTATTAGTTCAACAATGCTTATAGGGTACAAACCTTGGCATGGTATTGCTTACGATTGCCCATGATGTGCATTCTATTATTCTCACAAATAGTACAATTCAAATGCTATCACAAGTTCACTGATTATTGAAAATGATAGTTTCATGTATTGTAGTTCTGTAGGGTGCAATGATGACATTCTCCACTTTCCTATTTATTCACCTATGTGCCTTCATTGTTATATCCCTGATTCCTGGGGTCTCATCCTTACAAGCCTATATGCTTTAAACTTTTAAAGTTATGTCATATTGGGTATTCTTACAGGTTTATGTTGACAGGTTTACATCTTATTAGTCCCTGCCTATATATAGGCAGGGAACTTATGTTTTCATTTGCCTGTTTTGAATTAGTTTTGTCAATCAAAATATTTAATCTCTAAAGTTTATCAATCAGTTTTATTTTTAAATTAATTTCAATTCATAATTTCTTTTTTTTGATTGGCTGGTTTGTATTTTCCTAGGGGTTTAAATCTTTTATCCAAAAAATAAAATTTGGAAAATATTTGACTGCAACAGCTGTCGCAGTACGACTGTCAAATCTGGAAATTTCCAGCCAAGACGTTGCTTCATCCGGCACGGCAGTCTATGATTCAGGTGGAAGCCCCATTAAAGGAAGCGTGTCTGAAAGTACGCCACTGCAGAAAGAATTAGTGCATCCACGAGCCAATCCGGATGACGATCTTCCTTGATTATTTGGCTCACAGACGCCATAGATCTGCTTTCTTTGCAAATAGTTATGCTTCCATTCGCCTTCATTGAATAAAAGTATATAAATAGAATTTATTTTAATCTGCGCCGAAAGAAACAGAGAATCTCCTTTGAAAGCTTGAGCAGATCTGCGCTGTCCACAAAAGCTTCTTGTTCAGATTATACTAATTTATTCTGTTTGTGTGCAAAGAACTTCTTTTTATTAAAAGATAAATGTCATTACCTGTTGTGATTATTCATTTGCCGCGACACGTGTAAACTTCACAAGACTTCTTCAAAAAGTGTCTCACTCTTCTTTCGCACTTTTGTTATGACAAATTTAATCAGATAAGTATGCCCCAAAATTAGTGGAGATTGTCTGGCGTAAATTATTTGGTGGAAAACAATTTCTATACTTTTGCAGACAAACTTTGAAAGGTTCCATGACATTATTGGGACAAATGGAACGGAAATGGTCACCAAATGATGTTTTGAATTCACGAGGGCCATATTTCTTCTACAAGTTAGACAATTCAATTCATTAATTAGGAAAAAAAAAATTATTTTATGGAATAATTATATATCATCAATTCATTTCATATATATTTAAGTAATATATTTTAAAATGAATTTAATAATTATATATCAACAATTCATTTCATATCATCAATGTAATAATTTAAGTAATATATATTTAATTATATATATATATATATATATATATATATATATAATATTTATTGATTTTAACAATTGAGCAATTGAAATTAAGAGAAAATAAATTTTAAATGTTATGTAAATTAAATATTTCACAATAAAGAGGTCATACATTGAAAAATAATAATTCGAAAATCTTTTATTTTGCAAAATATTAATCAATTATGGTCATTTCAAGTTGATTTGTCTCAGGACTCATGAAATTTAAATAATTGGCATAAATTTTAAACAAATAAAATAATACTTTTGTTTTGGGCTATACCTAATGCAATTGCTAATTTTTACAATAGGCAAAAAGGCAGGGACTATAGCTCACGCAGAGCTCTTGTTAGTTATTAGACACGTTGATCATGACGCCTACAAGATCTGTTCATACATGTTTCTTGCTTGTGTGTCCTCAACATTTCCCTTCGCAACTGAGGGTGCATCTTGTTTCCCTTTGCAACAAGAAGGGTTTTTCCAAACATTTTTCAATTGTTCCAATAAAATTATATATTCTGCTTCGTGCTGCAACGCAGGGAAAATAGCTAAACATTATTATTTTCCAACATTTTTAAAAATACCACATATTTTGATGCCTGTTTGTTCCCAATTGTCAAAAGAGATTCATGTTTAGACTAATTTCAGCTTGACCCAGCAATAATATCTTTTGCATTTATCATTCTCCCCATTTTATTGGACAATATTTAACTTGGTATTATTGCGTGTATGTTCATTACAAAAGGTAGTTTTAAGAAACAAAGCAGGGCCATAAGTCTTGTCTCACGTTATTTCCTTTCAGCTGAACAAGAAATAGCAATTCTCTATTCTTTGGGAGAGGATTCAGTATTATTGGCATCATTATGGACCTGCCTAGTTGTGCCAGGAATCCAAAATGCCAAAACTGAAGACGCACTTGCAAACATCACACGTCGAGGAGCCCACTTCAGACATGTTGGAACGCCTGTATGATTTTTCCAGCATGAAACCTACAGTAATGAATACAATTGTTATCATTAATTTATTCAACTCTGAAGAATATATTTATATAAATAAAATCACAAGGTTATTATTTCCCACACCTCATTTCCATTGTTGACATTCCATGCACGGAGGCTTCCATCTCCAGAACCTGAAGTGCAAATGAAAAAAATGGAAGACAAAATCAAGAAATCTATTAATAAGTGATAAACCCCTATGATGCATTAACTCTTGGAAAGAGAAAGCAACATTCCTCTATCCTCACACTATTTAACTTGCTAGAGTCGTGGCTATATATCTTGCGAGACAATAATACCAATGTTGAATCTCATAGAATACAAGACATTTGAATGCAAAATTGTTCTTTAATTCCAGCACCAATATATAACCTATAAATGCAATACTCGCTTGGAAGGCAGTTAACACTCGCCATTGGCAATGTCAACTGGTTAATGCAAATTCATAAGCGAAATAAGCCAAATATCAAACCATGTAAACTATTGAATGTTGTTGTTCTCGGTCTGATGGTAAGGCCATTAGTTTATATTAAATTTATTTGCATTCTCTGACTTCGATGTAATTGCAAGTTCCTATTGCCGTCTGTCAATTTGTGATACCAATTGCTTCCATGTAACAGGGAAAGAATTACTCAAACATTTGTGTTAGTTCTTCACTTAAATGTGTGTGGTATTAAAAGTTGCAACAGCTGAGAACGATTATTAAAATAATATATAAAAGTTACTATTTGAAAAGATAATTACAAAAAAATATTGTAGCATAACACACAAAAAAACTCGGATTAATCCCGAGTAATCACACCCCATGACATTTGCCACTGGTTCTGATATTCTTTTGTACGCAGCTACCTTTTTGGAGCTCATGTTTGCAGCAAAGGCTGAAAAATAGATTTTTGTACACATTAAACTTCAAACAACAATGAGAGTTTTCTTTTAAATCATACCTTGATAAAAGTTCAGTCAAAATAATGGGGCTTCCCCTAAGATGGTAGGCCATATTTCAAGATCAGCGTCCTATTATTTTAAGAACTTTGAGTTTGGGTATATGTATGTGTTCAAGGTTAAAATACACAATAAAACATTTTTATCCCCTAGGTTAAAAACTTTATAATTAGAATAAAAAATCATAATCCATTGATTTAGTGTGAAATTCTAATACAAAATGAAAATTTCCAAGTTACAATCAATGGTTTCAGTCTCTATATTGCTCTTCATCATGAGTTTCATGATCAAAATCAACAGTTGGTTTGTTTGAACCACAATCAACTGCAGTGCCACTCCCACTAGCCATGTCGTAGAATCTTGGTCATCTAAAGAAAATATGGCAATTTAGGTAATGTAAGTGTCTATGATGACAAACACAAGGGTTGGATCTCAATTCCTTGATACTCACAGAATTTTCCCTATTATCATCCTTGAAGGATGCTGTATTGTGGTACCCTGAACCCTGATGAGCTTTCAAGTCTTCTTTTTCTTTCGGCATTGTGGTATCAGGCATAGCAGCAAAAATCATTGAGGTAAAAATCGGCAAACCAAAATATAAGATTTTTTCAAAAATTGGGAAAAAATGGGAAAAAGATAGGGAAAAAATCGGGTTTCAAAAAAATGTAAAGATTGTAGAAAAAGAGACAAAAACTGAACTTAAGGGCATTTCTATAGCATAGCAATACAGAGAGCAAATAAAATAGAGTTATAACCCATGAATTGTAGAAAATATATTTTTGTCATTTATATTCATATTGCTGATTACATAGACAAATATGCAGTTAACTTTTTAAGAGGGCAGTCACCAAATAGTTGTCTGTCTGAAATCAAATATAAGTTAAGACTATGAAGTAACTGAGATCAACATTTATCAGACTTTTTAAGAGGGCATTCACCAAATAGTCATCTAAGTCGAATCGAATATTAGTTGTCTATGAAGTAACTGAGATCAACATTTATCAGACTTTTTTAGAGAGCAGTCACCAAATAGTTGTCAAGTCTGAGATCAAATATTAGCAAAGTCTATGAAGTAACTGAGATCAAAATTTATGAGACAGCAATCTAGCTACAATTAGGAATTTAGTAAATGTGGAAGCCATTTTGAAGTGATCTAAGGCTTTCGTTGTGATTGAAGCTTGAGGAGTTTTGTAGGGGTAGTTCAATTTGAAAAAGCTTATTAAATCATATTCCACAATTACAATGCTTTATATTTCAGGCAATTGGTAAGTCCTTTATATGGAGTAGAATTCAGTCAAAGACATTTGTTTAGTTGAAATAAAAGATTAGCAAGCCACTGGTTTTGGCAATACCTAGCTTGCAACTACTATTTTAGGTGGAGACAAATGTTAATAAACAAATTAAATATATTAAGTATAAATTAAAATCATATCTATATAATATATTAAAAATTGAATATATTAATTATATATTATAAATTAAATGCATTATAAAATTTACATTATTTTTAATTTTTAATTTATTATATAACTATTAATATATATTAATAGTCAATAAGAATTTAAATTTTGAAACTACTTCATAATATTAATTATAAACATAGTTACATAGAGATGGGAGCACTTGGGTACTTTGGAGATGGTTATGGATATGAGTAAGGCTATTTTTCCAAAATAGGAGTTGGGGGTACCTGGAGACGTCAATTTTTTTTTATATAATTTAATAATTTATAGAAAATTTGAAAATATAATGACATTGAGTTTTCAAAACAAGGACAGTGATAAAGTTTACTGTCAAACATTAACTTTGAACACCAATTGAAATGTCATACAATCATTGTATCGAAGTTTCAAACTGATTAGTGTCTTGCAGTTAATGAAATGCAATTAACTATGTATAGCCACAAGCTTCTCTACTCTCACCTACAGGTAAGCCCATTCATCTTAAGAGAGTAGATGAACCTATAAGTAGACCAATGCCTCTCTATAGATGAAGAACTAGAAACCAAAAATAGCAATTGAATAGCTAGAGTGCTAGTTGAAGAAATCAATCCATGGAAAGTCCACCCCAAAATTGGATCCTTGTATGCCATAGTTGTTCTATCCATCTTTGCCTCCTAAAAATAACCCCTAAGAGTGAAAAATTGTCCACGCTATACAATTGATGTTGGACACTATAGAATGAACCCTACCTGCACCTCAGCATTCTATATGGGTGTGACTTTACTAGGCCTTTACTTGTACCATTTGGGATTTAATCCATAGGCAACCATGTACAAGAAAGTGTTGATCTTTTCCCATCTCCAATGAATGATTGGTTGAATGTGTTTGTTGTAGAATGCGAATGTGGGGCCTTCCTCTCACATTGCAGCCCTCATTTGGTCTAGCATAAAATCAATGCACTCATACACCTCTCCAAGGCTATGTGCATTAGCATCCTCATATCTAATGACAAGTAGAAAACTAGAGTAATGATGGAGACTACGTATGTTGCATCACCTCAAAACAAAAAACTCTTCACTATATCCTTCACCCCACCAATTCTATTTTGTTGTCATAAACATTAGTTGCAATGCCTCTTGCAACTCAAGAATTACCTCCAAGAGAATGAAAAAAGTTGCATATCTAGTCTTGACAAGTTTCAAGAACTCCTCCTTAGGGAAGCACCTAAAGAGTGCATGTGTAATGTGTTGGTTGCAGATAAACATCTACACGCTGTAACACCATTGGCCACTGCCTCAATCCAATGAATCTTTCCCATGTCCTTGAGGGTATTATTCACAACATGCACATAGAAAGGAGTCCACCAAATATATCTATAAGCTACCTCAGTTAATTGCCCTACATCTTTGCACACATGGGCTGCATCTATCACTACTTGGACCACATTCTGGGGCCCAACCTCCTCATAGCATCCTTGACGATCTGAAACTGAAAATCAGCATCTTTGTGATGTCCTAAACAATCAATTGCCTTAAGAAAATATGGGCCTTCTACACATGTAACTATGATATTAATGAGTGGACGATGCATAATGTTCGTCCACCTATCCATGACTATACTACCACTTGCCACCCAACATTTCTTCATTTTCTCTATTAAGACATTTATTTTAGAACAGTTCTTATCCAAAATTGTGGTCAATTTCGTCTCCCCTAGTGGCACACATGATGGTCCTACCCTTGCTACCTTCACCATCACCTCATGATAAGGAGATAGAGCCACATGAAATGGAATGCCATTAGCAAAGAAATATAAGAGTCAAAGCGATAGAAAGAGAGTCAAATTTCTACAAGTTAATGGACAGAAATATAAATTGACATTGTTAAAATGACGTTGGATGTTGCCTCTGTTGGGTGGATATTTTGCAACCGACAATTTGAAGGATCAATTGCAAAATAGTGGTTCCATAATCTAATGACACCACTGATGATCATAAGTAGCTGTCACGTATAACTTCCCTCAAGGCTATCATGGTTCATATCCTCAAACCATCGTGGCTTATATAGTTTGAACCATATAACATCTCACTATGAATTTCAAATCATACTCAAGGTGACGGTTCTTTTAATTGTTGTGGATGACCCATTTAAAGGTTTACTTTAATCATTTTATAAATGGGAGTCAAGAACACTGCAAATACAAGATTTAGGAACGTATTATGAAATCTTCCAAATTGTCGTTATTTAAATGTTTTCTCACGAGTGGCGTCTTCCACCCTGATATGCTTATGGTCTCATCATTGGATTTCTTAACAAATTATTTAAATAGCAAGCCTCCATGGTCAGCGGATTCTTTACTTAATTGAGTTACTTTGTTTGTCCATTATCTTATGACTTGTTTATTATCGACTAGCTACTCACTGCATGAATTTCCTCCTCTAATTCAATAGTGACCTCATATTCTGTTCTCTGCATCGATATTGGATGTCAATGCAGCTAACTTGAAGTCTAAGTTTGATGGAATCCCCATTCCTAAAATATATTTATTCATCCTATAATAATTCAATGCTATGGATATTCCAATCATCGTCGTCTGTTGCAATCGGGGTCATATTTTGTACAAAGGATATAATTTGTATTTAGCACCTTTGCCAATCCCCTTTTATAATGTTTTTCTCTATGTTTTTTCTTATACTCCGAATTTGCTCTTTTTTTCCCTCTGTCCCTCCCATATTTTCTACATTATTTTTATAATTCATGAGGGTCGCAGGATGCGACCTTATTCTGCTGTCGTCGCTTCAAATAACTGTATTTAGTATTATTAAAGTCAATTGTTATGGAATGAAAATATACTCAATGTGATATGTAGGTGTTTGAAAAAAAAACTCGCTCTGCAACTTGATGTACTCGGCTCTCCGATTTTTTCGCCTGGACCCTCGCACACTCCTCAGCAGGGATAACATTAATGGCTTCGACGTCACTGGGAGCCATTAATGCTATCTCTTCAGCCAAAGGTTTTAATCCTGCAAAGAAAGATAGTTCTCTCATTACAAACAATGCCCTCGCTGAAAACCCTAAAGTTATTCCTCAACCGTCTCCAGTGGCTTCTATCAACACTGTAGGAAAGAAGACTCAGCAATATGGAGAAGAGGCACCAACCGTTTTGAAGCCGAAGTCCTTCAAGCAAGCCGTCCAGAATGAACGAGTCCTTCTGGAAGGAGCAGCCTTCCTTGCGAGTGCCTCCCAAGGGATTCCAGCCGCCGAAGGAAATGGAGGTAAGGAACTTGTTCCGCCCAAGTTAATTGTTAAACTGAACTCACAAATGAATGTGGTTATTGATCAGGAGAAAGCTAAAGATTGCGCTATTTTTTTTGCTGCAGTTGATAGTTCTAGGATTCCTTCTAGGAACTTTCTTAATGATTGGTTTCATAAAACGTGGGGACAGAAATTAGGATTTCATTTTTCTTACTGTCACATGCTCCAAAAGGGTTTATTTATTTTGTTTTTCTGTGACTCTAAAGCCCAGAAATCTATTGTTGAAAAACAATTTTGGAGAGTTGGCCCCTGTGAATTTAGGGCAATTCCCTGGTCTCTCGAAGCCTCCCAAGATGAAGTCCTTGCTCTTTCCAACCCAAGGTGGATTATTATTGGCAACCTCCCTCCGTATTTGTTGACGCTCATTCCGCTTGCACTTGAGCTGATAGGCAAAGTTCTTAGAATTGATCAGTTGAATACTCTCATCCCGAACACAAACATTCGTGTCCTCTCTGTCAAACCCGGAGTTGACCTCCCTGAGACCCTGCAGTTTGATATTGACCCCGCACCTATCTATTGCCTGATAATTTTTCTGGGTGGATTAGGTGGCTGCTTCTTTTGTAGAAAGGAAGGTCACAAAAAGAATGAATGCCCTATCATTCTGAAGAGAAATGCACAAAAAAAAAAGTAAACACTCCTAATCCTAATAACAAAGCAGGCCCTGAGAATCCTTCATCTTCCTCCAAGTCTATTTCCGCTCCTGAGCGTCCCTCTGTTGTGCATATCTCCCCCCACCTATTTGGAACCAAGACTCAGCCGCCCTTTCTGCTACTTTGGACAGCCTTAAAGGTAAATTTGACTCTATCCCAGATAACCCTAAGTCTAATCCGACCTTCTCTAAACCCCTTGGAGTTGTTACTATTGATGAAACACTTGACTTTGGTCTTAATGGAACTAAATTGAAGCAAACTCATAGAACTAAGAATGCCCAGCAATTGGTTGTTGATAAGATCAGGGTTAGAGCCCTGAAGAATAAAACTGTGCCTTAGCCCAAGTGGAAAACCTATAATCTTCCTCATGCTCAGGGGCCTCTAAGTAACTCCTATCCCCCCTCTGCTCCCCCTGCAGGTAGGATGGATAGGTCTGGTTTTTCTCCTGTTCACTCTCCGTCTGTAGATTTATCCATTGCCCCCTCTCTAGATGGTGGAGTGGGAGGGAATTCTCCTCCTCCTACCCAAGAAGATAGACTGAATGCATTCTCAATTGTTATTCCAACCCCCCTCCCCTTCCACCACCGCCGGATAAATGGAATTATGTGTTTGCTGAGAAGAGGAGTGAGGGGGAGTCCACCCTCCCTGCAGGGGGAACAGAGTTGGGAGAGGTGATGAGGCATATAGATGAGCTTGAGGAAGGAGAGATTGCCATCTCAGAATGTGCCAGTGTAAAAGGATGTCCAGTAGAGGCATTTGTTTTTGCTGTTGATCCCTCCAAAATTAGTAAAGGAGAGGAGCAGTGTTTAAAGGCAGGATCTTCTTCTTTGGGCTTAGTCAAGAAGAAGAAAAGAGGAAGACCACCTTTAATCAGTGGGAATCCTAAGCCTACTAAGACCCCCAAAGTTGACATACCTAAATGCTTTGAAGGATTTAGAAAACCCATGGATACCGACTGATAAGTATTTCCTATGATGCTAAACTGTGCTTCATGGAATGTTAGAGGGCTGGAAGCCTCTGATAGAAAATATGTTGTCAAGAGACTCCTTAACTCTCATAGAGTTAGATTTTTTATTGCTTCAAGAAGTTAAAGCAGTAGGATTTGAGCTGGATATTGCTCTTAAATGCATTTGGAGGGATGCAACTACATTCTCAACTAAACACCCAAGAGGTAAGGGTGGAACTTGTATCCTAAATAGCCCTTCTTGGAAGAATGCAGTACTTTTGTGGGGCATATCTCCTTGTAACAGAGCAGTTTGGGTTAGGCTGAAGGTCAAAAATTTTGAATTTGGAATATGTTCAATTTATGCCCCAAATGATCACAGTGGTAGGATTGAGTTGTGGAAATGGCTTGCTGATCTAGAGCCCATCCCTTGGATAGTAGCAAGAGACTTCAACATGGTGGAGAGGGCCCAAGATAAATTGGGAGGTCTCAGGTTTGAGTGGAAAGGCAATGAGCCCCTCTTCTGGTGCAGAATGGTCAACAAACTTAACCTATTTGACCCCTTAGCAGGGAAAAAGAATGATTCAAAAGGCATCTGGTACACATGGTCTAATTTTCAAAGAGGAGAGAGGAGAATTTATTCCAAACTGGATAGGTTCTACCTTAATAAACTATGGTTTAGCTGTCAACCCTATCCTGACAACAATTGTGTGAAAGTAATACCCTTCACCCTTTCAGACCACCATCCCAATTTTTCTTCCATTCAACTCATTGGGGAACAAACTTCTGATACCCCTCCTAAGCAAGGCTTTGCCCTAAACACTTCCCTACTAAGGGATGAGGATGTCCAGGCAGCGGTCAAGATCATTGCCTGGTACAATGAGAAGATTGCACAACATGAATCTGATATTGATAGATGAAATCAAACCACTAAATCTTGGCAGGGTTTGCTCAAAACTGTAGGTATTAAAAAGGCTAAAGATTCTAGAATGCTAGAATATAGACTGGTGGAGTCTCTGCAAGAGGCACAATCTCAGATCCAAGACAATCCGTCCTCTGAAGATCTCCTAGAGAATGTTATATCTTGTAGAGATTCTCTCAGAAGAATTCAATTGGTTAAGTCTAGGGGAGCCAGGATCAATTGGATTAATCTAGGAGATAGAGGCTCCAAATTCTTTTTTCAAACTCTTAAGAAGAAAGAAGCAAGAAACAAAATTGCTAGTATTAGAGTCTAGGACTCTCTGGTATCTTCTCAGCAGGAGATCCTCAGGGCATTCTCCTCCTTCTACCAGGAACTCTTTACCTTTGCAGATTCTGACCCCTCCATGGAGGATGCCAGAGACAAGATTAGAACCCTCATCCCTAAGAAGGTAAGTGAGGAGGAGGCTAAGTTGTTGGATATGGATTTATCAGAGGAGGATATCAAAGTAGCCATCAATAGAATGGCTAATGATAAAGCTCCGGGACCAGATGGGCTACCGATTAAATTCTGCAAATCCAACATAAATTGGATTGTACCTAAACTTTTGCATGTCTATGAGGAAGCTATTGAAACAAGTACTTTGGGACCTAAGTTAAATGCTGGCCTCATTAAACTCATTCCTAAAGAGGGTGATAGACTACTAATCAAAAACTGGAGACCCATTACTTTATTAAATGTTGTCTACAAGATCTTAGCCAAAGTTCTTGCAATAAGAATTGAGAAGCTTCTACCCTCGGTGATTAATAGCACTCAAACAGGATTTGTCAAAGGGAGATATATCCTTGAGAATCTTATCACCTGTTGGGAGGCCATGAACTGGGCAAAAGTTTCAGGTCAAAACTATGCTATGCTTCTTATAGATTACGAGAAGGAATATGATAGGATTGAGTGGAGGTTCATCATGATGATGTTGGAAGCTCTTGGTTTTCCCCCCCACTTCTACAAAATGGTTTCAACACTCCTATATGGTGCAATGGCTATAGTTGAAATCAATGGTGTCAAGTATAAATTCTTCAGTCTCTCCAGGTCTATCAGACAAGGCTGCCCTCTGGCCCCCTCCCTGTTTGTTATTGCAGCAGACTCTTTGCACTTCCTCCTTAGAGATAATTCCCTCTCCCCTAAAATGAAAGGTGTCCTCCCCAATAATCAGGAGGTCTCCAATGTACAGTTTGTTTATGACACCTCCATCCTCCTCCTTGAAGAGGCTAATTTGAGACTCCTGATGAACAAACTTGACATTTTCTGCCAAGCCTCTAGCAGTAAGATTTCTTTATCCAAGTCTGTTATGTTGGGATGGGATCAGAATCTGCCTGATTGGTGGGGTAACTTTGAATTTGCTTGGGGTGGTCCAGATCATATGGTCAGATACTTGGGCATCCCTTTCTCTGTCTCTCCTAATCTCAATCAGATGTGGGATTGGATCTTTGAAAGGATTAACAGAAAGCTAACTAAATGGGATAGTAACCTTCTATCCTTCCCTGGTAGATTTCAAGTATGTCAGAAGATCCTCTCTTCCTATCCTATCTACTTCTCCTCCATGTGGCTCTTTAATCAACTGCAGTTCAGCTCAATCCAAAAGGTTATCAGAGATTTTTTATGGTCAGATGGTAGAGGGAATAAAAGACTTCATGCTGTTTCCTGGGAATGGTGCTCAAGGGGCAGATCTTAGGGAGGTCTAGGCCTAAAGGACCTCAAATCTCAAGGCATTACCTTAGTAGTCAAGTGGATAGCTAAGGCAGGGGAGGGGGAAGAGCCATGGAAATTTTTGGTTAGAAACAATCTGCAAATGACACACTGTAGCAGGCCTAAAGGATGGTAGAACCTATGTTTTACTAATTCTCTCACTATAGATGCCAATTTAGTTGTTCAAGGATCTAGTGTATTCAAGAGTATTTGGAAAGCTTGGAAGTATGTTAAGGGGTTCTTGATCAACAAGGGGCCAATTGAGAACACTGGGAATATCTATAGGCTAAAATCTATTTGGTGGAACTTGAGCCATGGAGATAAAAAGCTTGCTCTTCTACAGGGGCTGTTCAGCAAAGAAATGGGCAGGCCTTGGTATTTCAACGTTTGGTGACATCCTCTAGCAAGGTAAGCTTCTATCTTGGGAGTGGATGGAATCCCATTTCAACTTACCCCGGTCCCATTGGAGAACATACTTTGTCCTCAAAGAAGCCCTTAACTCCCTAGGTCCCATTAAAGGTTGTTGCACTGAGTCCTATTGTAATTTCCAATTATGCCGGCCTGACAATACCTCTCTCCACCTTGGCAAATCCAAATATTTTTACCATTTGTTGACCAATAAAGGTGACATCTTTACTCATGTTAACTATAAGTGGGGCCTGGAAATTCAAGACTCGTAATGGATAAAATACTTCAATATGTTGTGGGCCAAACCTGTTGAACCAAAGATCTCTTGCTTTCTATGGAAACTGTTCCTGCACAAGCTGCCATTTAAGAAACCGGGGGGAGAACCAAATATTTGCTCTGTGTGTAGACAACCTGACTCTGTCACCCATGTTTTCTTTGAGTGTCTGTTTGCTTCTGAAATCTGGAATATCTTTGGACTGTCATACAAGACCCATTTTAATGCACTGAATGTTGTCTCTGGTACTATCAACTGCAGCAAATTTTGTAACTCATTTTGGTCTTTGCTTTCCTCTGTTGTTTTATGGTTCATCTGGAAGGCTCAGAATAATGATGTACTTGCAGATAAGAACAGGAACCTTACTGAGTCTCGCAAGAGACTCATCTATTCTGATATTTCCATGCAGGTCACAGTGATCTTGAAGGTGAAGGAGAGCAAGTTCTTGCAGGTGCTGAGAGATGGGAAGGCTACCATAGAGAAATCAAAGGTAGCATATGGATATACTACAATGAAAGAGAAGGATGAATTCGAGTACACCCTTAAGGAGTTTATCCAGCAGCTGAGACATGAAAATCTACATAGAGAAATGAGGAACACAAGTGATAGAGATTACAGAGACCTGGGATACAATTCTACCTCCCCAGACACTAA
The DNA here is from genome assembly GCA_027943335.1 of Chamaecyparis obtusa. NCBI lineage: Eukaryota > Viridiplantae > Streptophyta > Pinopsida > Cupressales > Cupressaceae > Chamaecyparis > Chamaecyparis obtusa. The sequence goes on along the minus strand of BSBK01008467.1, from coordinate 51,804 downwards.
TGATGAAGAGGAAGAAGAGGGAGACAGTCCCTCTTGAACTAGTAGTTGATTTTCTTTTGCATATCTACTTTATTAAGTCTCTAAATGTAATCGAATGTTTTACTCAATAGTGCTAAGAAATTTTGTAATACTTTAAGTACTCTGATTCGTTACTTTTTGTACTAAACAGTTTATTACTTATATGCAATAGAAAAAAAAAGTCAATTGTTATTGGAATCAACTATCTTTTAGTATAGTCAATTTATTTGTTATCGTAATCAACATTTTATGCGACTATATAATGATTGACTACCTACCATCAATGGGAAATTATAGCTTGGTTATTGATTCATTTAATATTAATTGATATTATTAATATAGATTATTGATAATTATGTATTTGATTGATATATATGTATCAATTAATTAATTATATACATTCTATCATATACATATTTATTAATGGATTATCATTAGTTTGATTAATAAATATATTTGATTAATTGTTTATGTATATTATATATATAATATATTCAATCATTATAAGATTAGTTGATCATAAAAATGGTTTTAATATTAGTATTTATTAATAATAAATTATTTTCTATATATATTGATTGATATTACATTATTAATTAATTAGATATCAATTTATTAAATTTTTATATTTCTAATATTGATCTTAGGATAATATTCACAATAACTAAATAAGTATACATATGTATTAATGTATCAATTATGGTTTGTGACAAATATTAAGAAAGAATCATTAACCTATCAATCTTCTTGGGAAGATTTTATCTACAAATTTGAACAATGGGTTTTATTTATCTGATTTGACCTACCTATTTTATGCCAACATGATTTGTTAGTATGTATTTTTTCCCTAGCTCATAAAGAGAAATCATATTTGGGCGAGGTATAAATACACTATCAGGTCTACTAGTGTCCAAAGATTATTTCCCTTCTAATCATTACAGGTTGAAATATTTTTTAGAGCCTTCTTTACTCTATTCTAAATTTAAAGAAATTTCTACAAGCTAATGATATTATTGAATATGATAGCACAAAACTCTCTTCATTATCACTACTGCTCTTGATCTATGTTTCTACTTCCCAAGTAACACCAAGGCACTTAATTCCCAATGTTTACCATTATACTAGTAGTTGTGACAAACCCGTCAAATAATGTTTACAAAATGTCTGGATTTTTTAGAACCTACCTTTAATAAATACATAAGAAAATCACATATATTTATTTAGTACAAAAGGAGACATGCAGAAACGATCCCTAGATCATCCCTGCTCTAATTTTTAGATTGTTACGAATATAATGTTTGGCAACCCTTATTCGCTCATATTTATCAGTTCCTCTACAAATTATTATTCCAAATAGAAGTTTTGGATTTCATCTCATAGTGTGACTCATTTCCATGAAATTCTGAATTTCTTAATTCAAGCATACACAAATTTTGCAGGCATGCATTTCGCTCAAAAAAAAATTCCCTACAGTAGGGCAGAAGGTCAAGAGGAGGAAAAAGGTGAATGGGGAAATGGAGAGGGTAGAACTGAAGGGAGGGATTGAGGGACACGGGAGGTGCAGGATTGGCAGAAGAGCAGTCAAGATGGAAAGAAGAAAGAAAAGAAGGGAGGCATTAAAGTAAGGAGGGAGACGGGAAGGGAGAAAGGAACTAAGGAAGAAAATATGAGAGGAAAAAATGAATAAAGGAACATACGGAGAAAGGAAGAAGGGAGACGATGCGAAGGCAAGTGGGAAACAATGCGAAGGCAGGTGGGAAGGAAGTTAAGAAGGAAAGAAGTCAAGGAGGGAGAGCAGGAGGCAGGTGAGAAGATGGAAAGAAGGAAAGAGCATAAGACTGGAAGGAGCAAAGGAGTGATAGAAGAAATGCAAAAGGGGGTAAGAAGGGAGGTAGGAGGAAAGGAGAGAAGGAAAGTTACAAGTAACGAAGGGGAGAAGGATAGGCAGGGGAGGAGGGAAGGTGGGAAGGAAGGGGATGGTGGGAGTGAGTGAAAGGACAGATGGAAGGGTAATTGGAGTGGGTGGAGAGACAATCAGAGTAGATGAAAGAACAATAAAATGGGATGGCAGGCAAATGGAGAAGAAATGGAAGAAGGGAGTGAGGAAAGAAGAAGAGAAATTATATCATCCACAAATGACCAAACTAGGTCAATGCAAATTCAAAGTACACCAAGTTTCAGTACCAAGTTATATAAAATGAACATTAAAAACTAAAAAAATAAGAAATAATATTCAACAAACAAAAGGAAAAAAAATGTTGCAAAGTTATGAAATCAATGACGTGCAACAATAGGATGAATATAAAATAATCCGCAAAATCAGAGCAATGTTGCACTTGTAATTATTTACCATCTACGGTCATTTCGCATAAGAAGATGATGCATTCCATTAATGAATTTGCAATTTTGCTCAAGAAACTTTAATTCCAAGTCACTGCAACACTACAAAAACTAACCTGAGAGTACAAACTGGCCATCCGGACTAAAGCATGCCTCAATATTATCAGGAAAAGCTTCCAAGCTAAATCCACACCGCTGTTTATCAAAATCCCCAAACATAATGCAAGTTAATTGCATAGATTAAGAAAATAAAGAGCAATTTAACTTGTAAGCCAGATAAATGTAAATTATTGAACACCGGATAGAGTCAGATATAAATTTGTTTGAAAATGAGTAAACGATTTGAGAAAATAATGCAATGAAAAACATACATACGATTCAACTAAAACACCAATTATTAAAAACTAAACTTAACTAACAATTATAAATCATATGGGTCCACTTTGTTAAAATCAGTGATATGGAAGACATTCTTTTTCAAGACATTAGTAATCTGGATTCTGGCATATAAAAAAGTTATAGTTTCAGTTTTTATATCTGATAAGGGCAATTTTGCAAACAAATCAAGACATGAGAACACAAAATATGAGGCTAGCCCAAAAATGCAACCCTACTTAGCACTCGGAATATTTGGCAATCAAATATGCATTATAACTCAGAAACTGCATAATCAAAGAAACAATCATTACCATAAAAGAGATCCCATAAGAAACCTTATTTTTACGGTTAACAACTTAACAGCATTTATTGATCACTTTCATATCACTATGAATGGTTCATCTCAACTCCACATGTTATCATAACCCCATGACTGCACAATGACAAACTAGAAGTATAGTAGGGTTACCAGCTTATTTAATTAATTTTATAAAGCTGCATAAGGTGACTTAACTGAAATATTAAAGGAGAACTATTTTAGTCACTTCGTTAATTGGATTTTAATGAATTAAGCCAGAATTCAAAAAGGTTTTCAAGAATATTCTACGGGTTTTGATAAAAGGTAATTTTGGAGCTCATTTCTTCCTGCCTGGCTTATTTTCTCATTTCTGGATTTGAAGAGCTTCTTGAGGAGGTAAAACCCTAAGAGAAAGTCAGTTTTGATGGTGAAACTATCTACCCTAGCTGAATAATGAGCAGAGTTGCTCAGATTACACAGTTGGTTTCAAAGATTGAAGTTTCAAATTTGTGAAGTCTTTGTTAAAGACAAATTTTGGATCTTACTAGAAGGATTGGATAACAAGTTGTGAGCCAAAGATAGTTGGGTTGTTGGCATGAGAATGCTTACCCTGCTGGTGTGAGGGTTTCCTGTTAATTACAAAGATTGAATCTGGTGTATTTGTGCAGATTAGCTGCATGTATGAGTTCCTCTTCCTTAAGTGTTAAAAAATAACATTGTAGGGCGACTTTCAGGGGTAAGTCAAACCAGCCATTGATGTGTAAATATTGAAGGCTACAGATGGTTGATTATCATTTTCTGAGCATTTCCCTTTTTTTCTTGGATGTTGCAGACCTTTCAGGGGTCGATTCTCATATTTAAGGTGTTGTGAAATGTCCCCTTGTTGAAAGAGGATTTATTAATAACTAATAATAAATTAAAATATAAAAGAATAAAAATTAATTTTAATATAATTAAAATTTATTTAAGTTAATGAATAGTCAAAAGACATGAAATGAAAAGCTGTGACTATAGACGGCAAAACTGCCGTTACTGATTAAATAACTTTTGTTAGTTAAGTTAGACTTGGAAGTATAATAAAACATTTGTTCCGAAAAAGTGTTAGTTGTTGATGGTTGGCAGCCTTAACCAACCATTGGGCACTATTTGTATTCTGCTCGGAACAAGTCATGGTGGTTGTTGATGGTACAAACTTGATATGATATGAAAAGATTTATCTTTCTGCCAATGTTACGTGCACTATGTTATTTTTAAATTGTATGTTATTCATGCTCTATTGAATATTTTTGTTTACTCTCTGTGTGAAACAATATACCCGTAGGGAGTAAACATTTTGGTGTTGTTGCCAAGTTTGAACCTGGACGTTTGAGGAAATGCAAATAGGCTGGATGGCAGAATAATGGGTTGCACCTTAGATTAGCAAATACTAGTGACTGACAGCGACGCTGAGGACGGGTAAGAAACCCAAGAAGACCAGTTGACTGAGGATTTGGTTCAAGCGTGGGAAGTCTCAGTTGACCAGTATGTGCAGCAGGAGGCTTGGTAGAGAGCAGTCCCGACTGACACAGTACGTGTCGAACTCATGGAGAACACACTAGTTAATCCTTCCAAGATTATTGGCTCACAATTTGATCGAATTCGAAGAACAGCATGAGACGAGGGAGCGGGAGTACCATAGGCAACAGATACTACAATGGTATGACGATAGGAACCAAAGGGAGGAAGAGGAGTGTGACACAAGAAGACGTCGTACCTCTGACAATTCCAATAATTAATGCCCCTTTTGCCAAACAAGAATAGGAGACGTAAGAGAGAAGGAGAAGCATTCGTGAGAAGATCTCTACGAATCAAGGAGCAGAGTGAGAGGCGGCAAGGTTGAGGCCGACTGGCAAGGAAGGCAAGACACAACCTACAAGGCAAGAGTGGGAGGAAATTGCAAGAAACCTACCACTCCCCTATGAGGTACAAGAGGACCTTTCCAACCAAGCACATAATCCTTCAATACGAGTAGTGACTGACAAGGAGAATTCAAATTTTGACTCCGTTCAAAATGAACTGTCTTTGCCCTCCGCATGGAATGAAGATGAGGAAAGAAACCTCCAAAGGGAAGTGGCGGAATTATTTGAAAACACACTATTGGGCATTGAGAACCTAGTTATATCAAGGGAACCAAGGATAGGAGGGCCAGAACCAAAAACTCTGAGGAGAAAAGAGTACTAGTACAAACGAGGTGACCAAGGTGTGAAAGACACCGGTGGAGGGGTTGAGAGCTTGTGCGTAGCCAAGGGTGCAAGTGAAGCACAAATACGCAAAGAAAGAACCAATCCACCCAGATCCGAGATGCACGGTGCCAACCAAACCAGAAAGGTGGTAAATACCCCGACAAAGTAGAAGCTCCCTAAGTTCACGAGGAACGGGTCGGAAGACCCTATGAGACACTAGAAGACTTGTGAGACTATTTGGGTAGCAAATGGTCAAGATGACAAAGATTATTGGTTGAGAGCCTTTCCAGCAATGCTATGAGGTACATCCATCAACTGGTTCACATAACTAGATGCTCCAACCATAGGTTCTTGGCACACGCTCAGGAGGGCATTCGAGGCTAAGTTTAAATTGCTACGAGATGAAAATGAGATTGTCTCTAAAATTTATAATACCAAACAAGGGAAGAACGAGAGTGTACGAGCTTACAATCGTAGGCTCAAGGAATTGCTCAACAAATTGGAGAATCAGCCAGCCAACAGGTTGAAAAAGAGGTGGTTCATCAAGGGGTTGATTCCCTCCTTGCTTAAGAAGATGAAGGTGCCTCCACCCTCATACGTTGATGCCTATAATTGGTCAATGGACGTTGAGAGTGAAAACAAGACAACCTCCCGAGGGAAGAGGAAGATGCATTATGATGATAGCACTGAGGGTAGTAGTGATGTTGAATCAACAACAATCCAGGCCCTATGGCAAGACATGATGAGAATGACGAAAGAACTAAAAGTTGAGAAAGGGACTAGTAAAGAAAGTAATGAACTATGGTGTACGGAGTGCAAAATCGAAAGGCACACAAAAGGTAATTGTCCTAAAATGATGTTTTGTGAGATTTTCCAAGTGATGGGTCATTCAATAAAGGAGTGCCCATATAATTTGAAGACTAGAAGCACTCAAGTACTCTTCACATAGGAAGATTCCACTCCATCGAAACCCCAAAATGTATCACCATTCAATTATGGAAATCAAAGGTGGAACTAAATATAGTACGACTCCAGAGGACACCCTATCATACAATGCCAAATGTGTAACAAATGGGGTCACTTCGCACGAGACTACCAAAGTGGGTAGAACAATAGGAGTTTGATGTGCTAATGGTGTGGTCTGAGGAACCACAAGGACACCAAATGCCCAAAACAGAAGAGAGTAAATATGTTGGACATGAAGGAATCGTACAAGGAAGTACTAGCGATCACTAGACTCCAAACTAAGGCAGTATATCTCGACCCCTATACGGAGAAGGAAAGACTTTGAGAAGCCAAGGCTAACATTGAACAGGCAATGGCGAAGGAGAGAGGAGCCTCGAATGATGTTGCCAGTACTCCACTACAGTCAAAGTCGGAGAAAACTATCATGAGATAGCTATTGCAAGCCACCGTACTAGTACAGGTATCCAACCTTTTGCAAACTATGCCAGAACTAAAGATGGCCATTACCAATGTAGTTGGTAATGACACAATTGGCCATGAGCATGACATACCAACAGAGAAGCCAATAGAGAGTCTAGCCACTGACCCGATGTTGCTAACTGTAGGAATTGGGAGGAGCCCGATTGTTGTTGAGATGGAGATAATGGGACAAAAGTTGACAAATACCATCATCGACAGAGGCTCAAGTGTCAATGTGTTGCCAAAGGAAACTTGGAAGAGGTTGGGGAAGCCAACACTTCGGCCACCAACCTTCTTCTTGGTAGGTGTTGACCAACAAGGCATTAAGCCATTGGGGACATTAATCTCACAAAAGGTAACAATTGGTACATAATATTTTTTCTTGGACTTTGTAGTAATCTCATTGGAGAAGAAGGCAAATGACGCAATCCTTGGGAGAGTCTGGTTGATCACTACCAAGGCAGAGCACAATTGGAAGAGGAACATGCTCTCAATGGAGAGTAAAGGAAGAAAGCACATCATTGACCTGGAAAACTCAGGCAATAAGTGAGGAGTTGGCATCCTTCGAATTAGAGCCCAAAGATGGAGAGTCGGGTATGGATGAAGGAAGGAAAGGCATGGAACAAAACAACAAAGGGGTGCTCGAGCTGGAAGATTGTTTTGAAGAGGAGACGAGTTCTCTAAATGGAATATTTCAATTGCAAATGGAGGACTATGATGTATTTTCACCAGCTTGTAATTTTCTTGGAGACACAACTCTCAATAAAGAGAAGCAAATAGAAGTGTGTAAATTATGGACAATACTCATGACAGTACTACGATGGAAAATGGAAAAACAAGAAAGGGGAGTTGGAGAGCCACAACACATCCACCAAACAGTTTGGCAATTTATATCCAATATAGAAACAAATTAATATAGTACAAAACTTTCATGGAGGGATGGACTTCGATGAGACATCATTCCGTACGATGGGACTCAACACAACACCATCCCGTATGACTTAACTCAATGCAACACTTCTCTATATGAACCAAATCAGTACAGCATCTAAAACTTGAAGGGTGTTTTGGTTGAGTCATTTGGGACTATACGGGTACAAGTTCCATTGCAAAAGTATTTTTACCAACCCTTGGAGAATGTACAAGCACAATATCATGGCATACAACATGATCCTCCCTTGCAACATACAACTTTCGTACAAAATTTTGTGTTTTGGTTCCAAAGAACCCATCAGCCTGTACTTGTACAACTCTCTTCAAAACAATCCTTTGGGTGGTTGTCTCATGTTGGGAAATCATCCAACGTAGGAGATCGTCCAAATTCATTCCCGTATGATGCATGTCTTCCACCGTACGGCGTAAACTCTCCTTTGGGGTCATTACTGCGCAGTGTATGGCTTTCACCGTACGACATAAAACCGTATTCAAATTCATCACTGTACAACATACAACTTCCACTATACAACACAAAAGCACAATCAAAGTCATCATCATACAACGTATGGCTTCCATTGTATGACATAAAAGTGTGTTCAAGGTCATTACCATACATCGTACAACTTCCATTGTACAACACAAAAGCACAATCAAAGTTATCACTATACGACGTACGCTTTCCAGCATACAACATAAAAAGTGCATTCAAGGTCATTACTATAGGGCGTACAGCTTCCACCGTACAGCATAAAAGAACATTCAAAATCATTATCGTACAACATACGGATGCTTCAAACTTACATGCAGACTTTGCTATCATTGTTGTCATACGACGTATAGATTAGACCCACCTCACGACATCCTCCAGCCATATCGTACAGTGTACGGGATCCCTTTGCATGCCCATCAACTTTGCCATACAAATTTAAGAGGACAATTTCGGTTTCATTGTTTGGTGTTTGGCAACTTCACATAAAGTGGTTTGTACAAGGGGTCTGGTACATTGGGTGAGTTACTTGGATGCAACACGACAATACCTTGGCAAGAGGAGTGTGGTAACAGCATTGAAGTAAATGAAATCTCTATTTTCTAGCTTCTTCAACATTTTCCTTGGCATCTCAAAAATTCAAGAAAATGATGCACACCATGGAGTTCTTTGTGGTTCTGAAGGTGCTAATTTGGTCTTAGCGGTGGGGGCACTGCCCCTCAACTCCACTGGGGGCGCCACCCCCAAACCCCTGCAAGGGGTACTACCCCTTGACCTTGCTAGGGGCGCTGCCCCCAAACCCCTGCAAGGGCATTGCCCCCAGAAACCCATTTTATTTTTTAAATACACTACAACTTTAAGTTTGCACAATACGAGTCATTATCTACACTCTTGTCATTAGCCTTCTTAGAAGGGGATACATGGAGGAAGGAAGAAAGAAGGGAGCAAAAGGAATTAAGGAAGCATTAATAGAAGAAGAAAAGAATGGGAAGAAGATGAGGAAGTGACTCTTTGAAAGAGGCAGCAAAAGGTTGCGACCATTATGAAGAGGTGTGACTCTCCCTCACATTGGAGGATATAAAGGGAGAAGATTTCATTTGAGGAGATCCATGGGAGATCAAGTTTGGGAATAATATGTTATTCTTAAAGGGAACAATGAAAAGTGGTGGATCAATCCTTATGAAAGGTGGTGACCCTTCCACCAATAAAGGAGGATTCATTCCAAGCATTGAAGGGGACTTATCAATTAACACTTGCCCATACCTCAAGGCATCAATCAAGGAAGATCAAACCATTGACCAATGACACTCATCTAAGAGAGCAGCGATCAGCATCCAAAGAGAGAAAGTCAGCATACTTGATATTTACAATGTGCCTGGGCAAGATTTAGAGCAATCCCAAAAAAGGCACATTACAATTGGTATCAGGGCTTTGATCCTACCAGCCTCCAAGGTAAAGATAAGATGATGGATAACAAGATTTAGAGGACAGTCATAGACTCATAAGGATGTTTTAAAAAGTCATGAGAATGTTGTAAGTGCTCTACAAACTTAAGTTAACCATAGTTACACCGCCCTGGGGGACAAGGGGACAGAGGGGCCTCAATTTGGGGAAAGCGGGGGGGGCGGCGGCAGGGGACGAGGGGGGTGTATATAGTATATACTATACATGTGGTACTTAAAATTCTAGTTATGAAAAGATGCATAGCAGTATAAGACATAAAGATGTAAAATCATTGAACATTGAACATTGCATTGTGATTGAACATTGCATTATGATTCGTATGGGTTTGTGTGTATATATATATATGCATTATATATACAAAAAAATAAGAGAAATATACATAATTGTAAAACTAAATCATTTCATAGTATAAATCTATGATGCTTGATCATTGATCAATGCCAAATGTCAAAGTCTTCATAACTAGGTCTTAGGTAGTCTTTGTTGGTGGCTGTTTTCAAGTCCTTAGGTCCGGCAAATGAGGTTTTAGTGATTTTGGCCTGTTGGGAAGTCATGTCTGTCTAGGATTTGGGCAAGAAATAAGCTAAGTCTTTCATAGAGATGGGGTCGAAACAATGTGATTTGTGATAAAACAAATTAAAACCCTTTGAGAATCCTTTTGCCAACTTCAATTTGACCTTATAAAGCCATGATGGATTGTGGGAGGTAACCTTGCTGAAGGCTTGCTGAATCCTAAAATTTGGCTAAGTCTAGAATTTTTCGAAAACCCCCCAAATCTAGAATCTGCATCTTAACTCCTATGAAGCTGGAACATATCTCAAACATCCCGAAAGTATTTATACAAATATAACTTAAAGTATAAGAAATTAAATAAATCAAACTTATACTTAAATGTTATATTTGTAAAAATCCTCCCGCCCTTGAACACAAAAAATTAAAAACTTGTATTTTTGGGCTTTCCGTGACGGGGGACTTTTGGGCGTCCCCTCCGAGGTCAAGGGACGCCTGGGCGTCCCCAAGACCTCAACGGGGACACTGGGACGTCCCCGTGTCTCCTCAGGAACAGCAGCGAGACAGTGGCGCCGCTGGGGACACCGAAACGCCATCCCCCCGTCCCCAGTGCATCCCCATTCCGAGAACGGTAGGAATTTTGGGGGGGACGCGTCCCAGGGTTACTATGGTTAACAGTGGATGATTGAAGCAAATTCAGAAGACATGTTAAGATATTGGAGAGCATATGGAGAAAGGTTTACGGAAGTCAAATGCAAACTAAAATAGTTAGGAAGACAAAAGACTGTGATAGGTTTAGAAAAGTAATGCAAAGTCAAGTCTACAATAAACAAAGGTTAAGAAGAGGATAGTTGGATAGAGGTCCCTGCCATACTCATTTGAATGTCAAGTTTGTTGATGTGTATGATACTGATGACAGGGAAAGATAGCAGCCTATATGAGTATAAAGACAGTCATGTCCTCATTCATGAAAAGTAAGGCCATATAATGTATGAAAGAGACAAATGCTGTGGAGTCCAAGTATGAAGATTTGTTGTTGCATTTGCATATTTAGGGTATCAAGATATTCAAGGCAGAAATCTAAACTAATTGTCTTCATTGTGTGCCATGGTGGGCCGTGCTTTTGTTGTAGTTGTAGTAATGAAGTCATTGTGTCCTAACACTTTTTGAAGTATATGGATCCTTTTATGCATGCTGAAGTTACAATTATAATAAAAGCATACAAATCCAAGAGTTAAGAGCAGATGTGAAAGGGGAGTGTGAGAAAATCAAAAAGGACTTTACAAGTAGATCCTTGAAGCATATAAGAGCAGATATAGAGAAGTCTTGGAGTAGAGAAATATGAAGAGCACTTCAAATTTGTTTCGAAGCATATTGAAGCATATCTATGGGACATATTGAGCAAATGATCGAAGCATATTGGAGCAAATTTATGACACGTTTATAAGCATATGTGAGAAAAAAGGCAAGGTTAGACCCACTTTCTAGCTCTAAATGGCTTATGAGCAGCAAGATGGGGTTAGGCCCTCATTTTCACTTTAAATGGCTAATGAGCACCAAGATGGGGCTAGGCCCACTTTCTAGCTCCAAATGCCTCATGAGCACCAAGATGGGGTTAGGCCCACTTTCTGGCTCTAAATGGCTCATGAGCACCAAGATGGGGTTAGGCCCACTTTCTGAGCATCTAGCTGCTGAGGGTAAATATTGAAGGCTACAGATGGTTGATTATCATTTTCTGAGTTTTTTTCTTTTTTTCTTGGATGTTGCAGACCTTTCAAGAGACAAATCTCATATTTAAGGAGGTGTTGTGAAATGTCCCCTTGTTGAAATAGGATTTATTAATAAATATTAATAAATTAAAATATAAAAGAATAAAAATAAAATTTAAGAAGTTTAATGAATAGTCAAAAAGCATGAAATGAAAAGTTGTGACTCCCTCAAACATAAGATATGAAAGGAAGAGAAGAAAACTTCATTTTGAAGGGGATACATGGAGAAGGGAAGAAAGAAGGGAGCAAAATGAATTAAGGAAGCATTAATGGAAGAAGATAAGAAATTGACTCTTTCAAAGGGCAGCAAAAGGTTGTGGCCATTATGAAGAGGTTTAACTCTCCCTAACATTGGATATAAAGGGGAGAAGATTACCTTTGAGGAGGAGATCCAAGGGAGATCAATTTAGGGAATAATATATTATTCTCAAAAGCAACAATGAAAAGTGGTAACTCAATCCTTATGAAAGGCAGTGACCCTTGCACCAATAAAGCATAAAGGAGGATTCATTCCAAGCATTAAAGGGGACTTAATCATCACTCACCCATACCTCAAGGCATCAATCAAGGAAGATCGAACCATTGAGCAATAACACTCATCCAAGAGAGCAGCGATCAGCATCCAAAGAGAGAGTCAGCAGATTTGATATTTACAAGGTGCTTGGGCAAGATTTAAGGGAATCCCAAGAAGGGGACATTACACGCTGGGCATATCGGAGCACTTGGGGCTGGCATATGACAGCTTAAGTTGACATTGCAGGCTGTTTTTATCATTTTCCTGAAAGTTGAATTGCTAAAGCATGGTGTAAGGACTGTCTCAGACTCACTGCAGACTTCTTAGACTGTCATAGGTGGCTGCAAACTAATTATGAGCTATCTTGAACATTTTAAAGGTCTGATTTGATGGTCCAGATCTGCAAATAATGTCATAATTGTTCATTATATGTTTGTATTCAGTACTGTGCAATTAATAAAATACTCAGTTTCAATTCCTGTACATGCATATGTTCTTTCCTTTGACTGTTTTGAGGATATCAATGCTTTTCTATGCATTGAACTTCAAGCAAACAACACACATTATCATATCAGAAAACTAAAATACCTGTCCAGAAAGCAATAAAACTATTTGTCATAATGTCTATTAACTGAATTGAGAAGAAGTGGGAAAGCATTTTGGGTACATAGTTAACACGGGACACTACACAAACATAAAAGATTGAAAATCAACCATTTTTTGAAGGGTTTATAGGATGGTTAAAAGTAATAAAATTATAAAAAAATGGCATGTGCTGCCCCCAAGATGATTCTCTAGTTTTGAAAAAAGAACGAAAATAATTTTGGGCCATGTCAGATGGAAGAGCAACTATTCTTTGCTCTTTCAATTTTTTGTAAATTAAATCGTTAGTTATTTAACTACACTTACTTCTAGTTTGCTATGCCAAACTCCATCTCAAGTAAAATGTCTTTAAGCTGTAGCAGCATTTGCAGACTTGTTTGAGATACAAGTGCATGACTACATAGAGCTAGCCATGTTGGACTGAGGGATGCAAGTTCCTTTGTGCATAGTTCATGACTCGGTATTGTGATTTTTGTTTTTGGTGCCATGGATATCATAGTCTACAAATTTTGTACACCTCAAACGCTTGACGATATCTATTGACTGTATGTGTGTGTGTGTGTGTGGTGTGTCTATATATATATATATATATATATTGTCTCCTTCAGTTAAAATCCGCTGTATACTTGTGAAATAAATGTGTACTTGAGTATCCGATCAAATTAGCTTCTATTTGATTAGTTTATTGTGTCTTTAAGGTTTATTTATTAAAGAGTACAAGATAGAAGTTTTAAATCCTTCAAAACCTCTATATTTCTCTAAATTTCCCAAGTCTTGGCCCAGTCCAAGTCTGGGTTGAGAAACAGCTTGCCAAGTCTGAATTTTGTAACACTAGTAATAACCATCGAAATGCTTGATTTTATGTCTCTTGATCAGTAACCATAAAACTGTCTACTTTGAAGTGCAAGGACTGTTCTTCTGATTAACTGTGCATAAGCAGAAGCAATAGTGCAATCTTCAAAGTTCAAACTATCAATACAAGAATTTTAGAGAGGTAGACAAAGCAAGAGTTCATTCTATCTTTGAGGTTCACAATCCCAGCCAAACAATCTTTCTTGTATGTTTCTACAAAATAAATATTCCATTGTTGATATTCTTGCTGGAGTGCTGAATGTAGGCAGCAACATAAATATCCCTATAGTTGTAGTATTCAATGTTTTTCAGGTCCTGTATGTCAAACAGGGTAGACCATTCCAGCTGCTTCCTCAGAAGCAGGCAGTTCTGGTATCCCCTAATTTCTAAGTCAGTCCTTGTTGCACAACCAATTGTCCAAAAAATCTGAGCCCCGGAAAACTGAGGATTAGAATGTAGACTCCAAGCCTCTCAAAATCAAAGCTTGGTAGAATCTTTTCAGATCCTTGATGTTAAGTCCCAATTCATTTTTGGTTTTGGTGATGACATTCTAAGCCGATAGGGGATACTCAAAAGTTGTGCCAATTCCTTGCCGCAAAAGCATCACCTATGAACATGAATATTATGAAAATTCATCTTACCTGATGGACTCTTTTTAGGTGAAAATTATTGCAGAACAGAACTCCACCAGGTAAAAGGAACATGTATATTTTATTGTATAATCTTCAAAAATATTACTAGACTATTACTTGCCTGCTTTTTTCCTACTTTTAAAAATTAAACCTACAACTGATCCATTCTCACAAAAATTTCTACAAGAAAAAATATAGAACCAAATCCATACGAAAGGACTTAGATGGACAGCTAAAAATCTGAAGGTTAACCTTTTCTCCTCCATAGGCATCCAGAACATATATGTGGCTATTTGTTGTGGTCAAAAGCATGTGTTTTCCATCATTGCTAAATTTGATATCCGATACTTCAGCAGTATCTCCACCAACTAAAAAGGTATCAAAAGGCCCCTGAAAATTCCATAATAAGAACCTAAACAATGAGTTGTTGAAAAAATTCTGAGAAGATTAAAAACAAGAGCTCCTTCTCTGTATATCCCAAACCTTATCATATGAACGAGAATCAAACAATTTTATAGCTCCCCCTTCCATAGCCACAGCAAAAACAAGACCTTGTTGATCATATGCCACAGTTGGCCTACCACGTAGTTGCAGCAATCCCTGCGAAAAAACTAAATTAGTGATTTTCCAAAACTCTTACAAGATGAACTGAAGATGCCATCATAGTGTGTTAATCTGTTTGCATTTCAATGGTTCATTGCGTATTTTAAAAAGCTACTATTATCAAGTTCCCTCAAACCTGGCAAGCATTAACACGGAGGTCCCATAATCGCACACTGTGGTCCATTGATCCTGACATAAAGCTATCATTTATGGGGGACATGCACAGTGAAGTAACCCTGCCAGAAAATAATATACTAAATACAAAAAACACTGGTTTGAAAATTTGACTAACAGGAGAGAGAAGAGATGTGATTTATCAAGAACCCCAAGCTAGCATGGAAACCCTAAAAAAAATTATATTCGAGCCTGTAATCAATAGGCACTCCAAGCACTGGATGCACATTTTGACTTTCTACCTGCCATGGTGCCCTTTGAAGTATCGAAGGATTCGATTATCATATAAAGATAAATAATGCAACGATTCTGAAACAAACGTAGAAAATATTTCAGATTACTAAGATCAACACAAGCATAACTAAAAAATGTATTCTATGAAGAAAATTTTCAGTAAGGAATATACTAACCTTCTGAGTTGTTTCTTGAGGAGCATATCACACAACTTGGATGGTGTGTGAAGGAAATGAGGTCAATGCCATGTTTCTTGTCATATACAGTTTTCAGATGTCTGGGCAAGGAATAATGTCAGCAATGAAAAGATAAGAAGACTTACATTTTTTAATACTGGATAACTACAAAGACAGAGCAACATGAAAAATCATTTTCTACATTCATCATCATGCAAACTGATAAAGGAAATAAAGAAAAATCACAAATATTCTTGTAGATGAATAAAGCAATGTCAATTAGATCAGAAGCCAATACCTAGAGCATTTTCAGTTTGGGTGTTGAGTGCAGTTTCTCAGTTGCTGATGTTTGTACTGTTGATGTTGATGATTTCTTCACAAGAGAGTATGGTGAGGACAGGGACATTACTCCATTCTATCCTTGGGATCCAGGTGGACTTCTGTGTTTTGTTTTCTGAGATTGCTTGGGGACAAGCAATTTCAAGGAGGAAGGACTGTAATGTCCCCATTTTGAGCTAGCATTGGAGTTAGTGGATTTAGCCTATCATTGGGTCCTTGTAGGCTAATACTGGTGATTAGAGGACCCTGTTGTGGGTTTTGGCCCCTTTTTGAGGAACTTACTATTTATAGTAAGTCAACTTATGGTTCTACTGAGCTCAGAGGATTTAGAGGAGTTATATGATGCTGTCAGATTTTATTTCGGCTTCCGGTTTGGACTCCAAGATTCGTGGAGGGAGCGTCTATTTTTAGTAAGTCACCCTGTCAGGTTCATTCATCATCTTTCATCATCAGGATCACTCTTGTGTTGTTAGATTTTGATTCTGATACTTCCTCAGTTGTTTTCGCAAGATGGGTGAATTATGATTATTATTTAATTAAATCGGCTAAGGTTGCCATTTTTATTGGGAATGTATTCTGGGCATCTTAGTGTTATAGCTCATTGGAACTGGGTTGAGAAGTTTTAAATCCTAAGCTCATAAAACAGGGACCCTATGTGTCAGAATAGCATTATTTTAATAAAAGGGTCATTTTCAGCATTAAAGTGAAGAGAAATATAATAATTTATTATATTTCAAATGTGCACATAAAGCAAAGTCTTTTGTAAGTGAAAAGTGTGTGAGAGAAGATATCTTTTATTATAAAAGCAATGCTTTGGGCCAAAAAGGAATTCATTCATGAACTTGTGATTTTTATTGAAATTGGAGAGAGGAGAACATGGCTAGGGTTTGAGGACTGATTCCTCATTTTGCAATTTGAATCATTACTTGTTAATGGTGAATTTTGCTTCTAATTTACTGGAGATTCTTTGCTGGTTACATTAATTCAAATTTGATGCTAAAGTATATCAAATTTGAGGAGTTGTGAACAAATTCTGAATTCAGAGGTGTTTCGGTTTTTCTTCTAGTGTTTATTGTGTTAAGTAGAAGGTTGTTTTATCTTCTACTTGGTGCTGTGATCAATCAAAAGGCAACATGGGGTAATAAGAGTTGCAAACTTCACTGAAGGAAGCTGCATTTCATTCAGAGGTTGGCGTATTTGCTCACAGCCAGCTCGTGACTTCCAAAGAGGCTGCGTCACCTTGCTAGCAAGCTGTGTTTCCTTCCAAACAGGCTGCGTAATTAATATTGGAGGCTGGAAATCAATTTTAATTGATTGCGTGAATATCCAACCAGGCTGCGTTGGAATTAGAGAAGCTGTGTTCTCTTTCTTGGAGGTGGCTGAAGATTCATATAGGCTGCTGTGTTGACTTTCCTGGATGTTATTTTAATTCTGCAACATTCATACAATTGCCAGGTGCCAATAGTTGTTGAATAATTTGATGTTTGTTGAATAATTTGATGTTTATAAGCATTGCCACTTCTATAATTTTGAATAATTGGTGTTCGTTCAAAATATATTTAGTCTAATCTTATTTATGATATTTAAAATTGGTGGGAAATTGCATTTGAAATAAACTCAAACAAAACACAAAGATACAATTATTGCAAGTAATTTCAGAGAAAGGAATTATATTTAGAAGGAGCCAGGCAGGCTCTTCACAGTGGTATCAAAGCTTGTATGCTAAGTGTTTGACAAAATGTCAAACATATAAAAGTGAAGCAATTTGGTGTATGTCTAAGTTAGAACCAGCAGGGGTTCTCACAGATTTTTAGTATTTGTTATATGTGACATCAGCCTTCTAGAATAGTGAATTCATTTATGGAATATTGAGTGCTATTGGAAGTCTCACTGCAGTTTATGCAATCTTTCTGCATCAAAATCTTGGATTACTTTCACTAGCTCTTTCCTCAACACCATATGGCCCACCAATCCATTCAGCAACCTCAACATTATTTCCATCAACAATATGAGCCTAATTGTCCTCTCTAAAAAGAAAATCTATAATGCATGGGCATCTTTGGAAGAATTGCAGACATGTATAGGGGCTCTTTATTTTCCATTGAATACATACCCTTCTTCACTGTGGAATATATTGGTTTAATACAATTTCTTATGTGATCAATTTTGAAACCTGGAATGCTTCTTTCTCTAAATTTTAAGCTGCCACTTTCAAGCCTTCACTTACAGAAGTTTCTTTATTTAACAGCCTCAACTATGAGAATTGAGTTTTCCTCGATACTTAGAGCTGTCCATCCATTCCTAACAGCCAACATGAGACCTTTAAGCAAGGGTCTACCCGCTATTTGATTAATTGTGGTCTTGCTATAATCCTCACAATAGGCAATGTCAGAGATGATAAAGAAGATAAGCATTCGATGATCTTTATTCATTGCTAGAGAAAATTTATACAGGGAAGAACAGTTATACAGAACTGCAATAACAGAACAGTTACACAAAACTGCAATAACGGTGACAGTTACAACTATCAATGTATTATAACTCAAACATTCCCCCCCTTAATAAATTGATCCTAAAACCATAAAAACACCTTGCCTTGGGGATCCCCCCTTAAGGCTTACATAACAAAACATGTTGATTACATAATATGAATACATATGTTGAGAAATTCTTCTTCCGAAGTAGCAAACCCTGAACCAAGCAAGGCTCCATCAAGCTGTCTCTTGACCCTCGGAAAGGTGTAGCTTCGAGCTATGTTCTCAAGTCCTCAGTCCCAAACTCTTGAATCACATAGTCTTGAATTATTCAACAATGATCCCTAAGAGATGCAACAAATCTTTATCATTGTCTAGCAACCGCAAAAGGGTATAATTCTCGATCATATACTCTGAAGCTCGCTTGACAGCAATCCATATCAGAGCCGTTTTAAAGTCCCCTTCCTATGAGATGTGCATTGCCTAATTATCTTGAACAGCATTGTCAGTATTGGCGCTACTTCTTTGCTATGCGTTCAATGTGGTTTTGACGTGCCTCTCAGTTTTCTCTGCACCTCATTCTTGCACACACTCCAATCACATCAAACATTATTTCTCATTTCTCTCTGCCATATTTACTATATCAGATGTGCCACTTCCTCTTAAAAGTTCTATCCTCGCCTTATTTTAATGGATATTTGCAGCACTTAGTGCTCCGCAGACGTTCCTTCCTCTTAAATTGGGGTTAATCGACTGTAATCAGGAAATAGTATGAGTTTGGTTAATGATCTCATCAATCACTACAGACAGGAAACGGTATGAGTTTGGCGGCGTTGGCAGGAGGATGCGAGTATGACGGCATATGCTGAACTGTATAATGTGCATGCAAAGGCATTGCGATTAAAGAAATTTAAGATAGGTAGTGTCATTCTCTATAGCTTCTATTAACCTTCTTTTGGTTTGAGATCATTGACCAAATCTGTGTTGTTTTTATTACAAATGCAAGAAGCAAGAAGTATGATTAAATATTAAAATGATTCAATCCCAAGAAATGAGATTAGTTGCATTGTGTGTAGAGCCTTTATTTAGAGATTGTTTGTTGAGTGAGATATCTGTCAGATATAATACTAGAATCTGCATTCGGGAAATGGAGAAGGCATTTATAATCTGATCTTCATTGAGTTTTTTCATCACCAAGTTTGAAAGTGGCCGGAAACTGTGAAAGATTGTTACTCTAGCATGTGTGTAGTTGGCAGCCCTGCAATGCAACATGGCAACTTATGGACAAATAAGAGGAAGTGGACAGTTGTAACTGTCACCGTTATTGCAGTTCCATGTAACTGTTCCGTTATTGCGGTTCTATATAACTGTTCTTCCCTGTATAAATTTTCTCTAGCAATGAATATAGATCATCAAATGCTTATCTGCTTTATCATCTCTAACAGGCAAGACAGCCAGACAAATCAGAATATTAGAAAAGTCAAGAACCCTTGGAAAGCTCCATCAAAGTTGACTTTGATGTGATCCCTAGCAAGAAGAAAAAAATTGACAACATTGATAGATTAAGCTTTTGGAACTACCCTTAGTAGAGATGTGAACACTTTTTTAATTTTACTATGATCTAATTTTATTTTACATTTCATTCTACATTTTTTCTCTTTCCATTTTAAATCGCAAAGCAAGACATATAGAAAGGAAAACAAATAAAAAATGAAGATAACTAATTCTCTTCAATTTTACCTCTTTTTCCATTGTTCCATAATCCATTATTTCTTTCAAAAATGATAAATATTTTTCCCATTATTTTCTTTTACAACCTACTTGCAATTTATAAATTATTATAGTTAAAAAGACCCATGTTGGAAACAGGCCAACCCAAGGCTAAGAAAAGGAAGTCAGTATGCAATTTTGCAAAATGCAAATTATTGGAGGTATTACTACCAAAAATCTAATCTTGCATGTATGCCTAGTTGAGATGCATCTTTGTGAACACAGGTGCCACCAGCAATTATGAAAGATGTCCAAGCTTAATTGAAACCCTCTGAGGAAAAGGACATTAGACAGGCAATGAGATGAGATGGTACCCACAAATCCAGGCAACTCTTCTACTTTTATAATTCTTCCATTTCCTTCCTATTTGAGCACTAGTATTGGCCCTAAATTTTCCCAATCAAAATCAGATACAAATCTTATACCACACACTTCTCAGGTTCCCAACCATTGCTTGATAGAATCAATTGGAATAAAGACAAACATCAAGCATCAAGTAGTGCAGTTGGAATTTTTTGTTTCTACTGCTTGATTCAATTGCACATGGCCAGTTAACTAGTTATTTTTTTGTTTTAAAATATGTTTAATAATTTAATTAAGTCCCTTGAATTTTAAATTTAGTGGTTCTCAAATTTAGAATGCTAATTTTTATAGATTTTCTAGATCTCCTTAATGACAAATTTATTGGATGTTATCGTGTTGTTGGAGCAAAGTTGAAGTCCCCCAGTTTGAATGAAAAGAAGGCAGATGTGAAGGCCATTACCAAAAGAAATGTGGGATATAACTAAGAAGGATTGTACCATAATGTATAATGGTTCAACAAATATTAGAAACAAGATGTTGAATTTCCTTGTTTGTTTCTTAAATGGAACAGTATTCCTCAAATCCATTGATACTTTAGAGAAGGCAAAAATGCAAATTTCCTTTGCAATATTTTCAAGTCATGGCTAAGGTTGGTGAGGCTAATAGAGTGCAAACGGTAATAGATGATTTAAAAAATTATCATGGCTGAGGTTGGTGAGGCTAATAGAGTGAAAACAGTAATAGATAATTTAAAAAATTATGTTTTGACAATTAGACTTCTCATGGAGAAGTATCCGCATATTTTCTTAAAGTCCTTATTCTTTTCATTGCATTGACATTAAATTGGAGGATTTTTTAAAACTTTCATAGATCAAACATATAGTGGATCACAATTATGATGTTTGTTGATACATATGCAACCATGCTTGAGTCCTTAATTGAATGAGGAAATATACAGAGTTGATCTGTCTTTGTATAACCCACATTGGAATAATTTTATCATATTGTGATATTTGCTTCAATCAAATGCTGTCTTAAAATGCATTTTCATGAGTATGCTCGGTTTTTATCTCAATTTGGAAATTTTGCACTAGTCAAGTTTGAATGTGCAAGTAGTTTGAGTTCTTTCTGTTTTGTAATTCACTCAAGTGATAAAGCAAAAATATTTTATTTAGTTAATTTGTCTAATAAAGTGCAAATAAGTACTAATTATTTAGACTTATCTTGCTAGTCATCTCCTCCATGAAATAAGGTTGCTTTCTTTTTGTGAGATGAGAATGTTATTTTTGGAATATTAGATTTTTAGCTGAATGGTAGATGCAAGATAGAAGTTTAGTAACTCAATACAATGTGATAATTTTGTATAATAATGGAGGATAAGGGCTTCATTGGTGTGAATAAGGTATTTTACCCAATTATTTCATCCTATTTACACAGTTAAGTTTACTTGGGTCCTAAGGAATCTTTCTAGAAGGTGATCATTGTCATAAGATCTTATCCCATCTTTTGACATTCACTTTTAATTACCTAGGTCATTTAATATTCGACACTTTAGTTGTCCCATAGCATTGGATCAAAACACGTGACAATATTGTCTAATCTTATGTCTCAACCTTATCTTTGTAAGCAAGGCATCCCATTATATATTTCATATTCAAGCATCCATAGTCAAGCAAGCTATTCTTGTAATTTTCTCTCTTGTGGGAGATATTTTGGTCTTGCAACTGATCCTAGGGTGTTGGGAATTCACCATGAACTCCTACATGGTATCAAAGCTCCATTGTTGCAGATTTCTTCCCAGATCTAAGGGACAAAAATCTGCAGTTTAAGAAAAACAAGAATGAATCTCCACACCTACTGATACATGCATGCATAGATACATACATACATACATTGTAATGTTCCCTTTCTGAGATAGGATTTAATAGTAAATAATTATAATAGAATTAAAATATACAATAATAATACAATATAATTACAATTTTGTGAAGTCTCTGAAGAGACAAAATTGTAATTATATTGAAGTCTCTGAAGGGACATACATAACTGATAAGATATTAAAGATCATAACAAAGGTTAAGACAATCACATATCCAATAAAGCAGTATTCAGACGGAATAGTCAACTAAGATTACCAATGAAGTTTTCTATGTTATCATGATAGTAACAGCAACTGAATCGAATTCTACTATCTATCAATAGATATCAACTAAAGGATTGAAGATCATTCAATTGTTAATATTAATATTGATCACCATGAAATAACTGCCAAGATAGAAAGTCAACAATGAAATATAAGAGAAGGGAGGAAGGATAATAATGTGATCATGTAAATAGCAAAAAGGAAGTTAGAAGTAAGAGGAGCCAGTATTAACGGCATATGAAGTCAATAGTCAAACATATCACTTGATGCGATAGCATCTCACACATCTGACTTGGACAGTGATTATAAATAACTTTGTGGTAATTGTCATAGACTGTCGCAACAATGATAGACGCGCTCAATATTTATGAAAAGATGTGATGCCGATTATTATGAAGATCTATGGGTAGATCCAAGGATAGGAAACTAATCAAATGATTAGTAAAACGGTGACTAGAGATTGACTACGACGGCGGCTGTATAGTTAATCAATATCCCTAAAAGGCAACGTCAAGTATGGTCAGGCAGATTGTTTCGAACTCATGGTTTAAAGTCACCAGGAAATACATCACTCTGAGCACATCAAATAGAAAAGCCACATAAGCAGCACAAAACGGAAATATTAAATATCAAAAGCCCCAATGTTACATAAGATGAATAACAGATTATGTGGTGCATTTAGCCTATGAAGATTGGCGATTATGAAGTGACATTGGGAGTGTCCATTGGAACGCAACTTATCATCCCAATTTGTAAGATATAAGGAGGCATACGAATTCATTCCAGCCTACACCTGGGGGATTTGGGAATGATCATGAAAGGATCAATAAGGAAATTATTATTTATATTTAGTATTCAGAAAGGAATACATAACATCTGTGCTCATTAAAGGAAAATGCATATTATATTATATGGCTGGCAAGTATCGTATGACAGCATACTGATATGTTGTAACTTATCTATGGATCAATACTGAATTACGGAATATTATATCTGAATTATATTAGAGATAAGGAATTTTATATGATCTAGTATATGTGTATGTATATGTATATGTATATGTATACAACAATACGTATATGTATATGTATATGTATATGTATATGCATATGCATATGCACATGCATACATATATCTATATCTATATAATTAATTAGGATAAAGGTTCCCTTATAATTTTCATCCAATTGGCCATACCATTATGGAGGGGAGATATGGTACAGGGAGAGCAAGTAGCCAAAGATCCATCTGGGTTAAGTAGGAGGTTAAAGGACAGATCTACTCCCGTGCCCCTGAACACCAAAGAGTTAAGTAGGAGACAGTATGGCGGTTGTACTCATGTGCCCCTGAACTCCAGAGAGTTAAGCAAGAGGCAATATGGCAGTTGTACTTCCGTGCCCCTGAACTCCAGAGAGTTGAGTAGGAGGCAGTATGGCAGTTGGACTTCTAAGCCCCTGAACTTGTCAGATAGGCTCAAAGGTGCCTTGTATGATCTCTCACAGGTGCTCTATAATGATGATGAATGGTTTGGATGGAAATTCATAAGGCTCAAGATTAAGATATTAATTCAACAATACACATTTTCAAACCCTAATTAGGGAAATTTAGGACAAATTAAGGTTCTCATAGGGGGCATTACACACACACACACATTGAGAGAGAGAGAGAGAGAGAGAGAGAGAGAGAGAGACCAGCACTAAAGGTATTGACTAAAAAACGCCTTAAGTGTTCAGGATCAGTTTGAGCCTACAAAAAAAGTTATTGTGTGCTAGTAGATAATGAATCAAAAAAACTTCAATTTATACAATACCCTATGTGTCATGCACACCACTTCAAGCATCTTCCCCTGTCAAAATCTGCACCTATTTTTATTAAAGAAAGGACCGAGTTGATTCTTTTGCATATTGTAATGCATGCAATCTCTATTTAGAGTCTAGATTGATATTGCTTATTATATGTGATGCATTGGAAGTCCATAATTCATCTTCCACTGAAAAGAAAATGCTTTGAAGAAAGGAAAAACTTCTTACACAGCATTAGCTGTATCATAAAGGCGAATTGAGTCATCATGACTAGCCGTAATCAAGAGATCTTCCTTTCGATGGAAATCAAGAGAGCTGATTCTGCCCTTCTGAAAGCAACAAAAAAAAATATAGTAAATAAAATCCAAAAAGAGAATCAATTCTTAAGAGCTTTGAACTGTACGAAAGAAGCCAAACTACTTTTTACCCATGTACACAATAAGTATAGCAGGCTACCAGAAACTACAAATTATTTGTGACTCAATCATGAATTCATGAATGACATTTAAAAGGTTTAATGAGTGGTAATATACAATCAATTAAAAAATAAATTATTTTATATGTATTGTTCAATGTCTTGATCTAATCCAAGACATGAAAAGAAAAACACTATTCATTCCCTATATTTCAAGTTCTACTATAACATTACAAATGTAAAAACTGAGGTTAGAATAGTGCCTATTGCCTATATGCATTGATGAGATAAAAAGACCATTTTCCTCCCCTGTTCAGTTCAAGGAAGAGTGGGTGTTTGCAAATGTATAGTTCTGAATCAGACTTGGATCCATCTCACCACTAGCAAACAATCAACACAATGAACACAAGCCCGACCAACAACTACTCACAAGCTCAATCCTACCACCATCTAGGAAGTAGGCAATTGGCAACTTTAACTTATATTTTTTCTATTATAAAGCTATGACCAACAGGAACTGAAGATGCAAAACAATCAAAACCTCTTCCATATACAGATGTGGACTTGATTCATACCAAAATGTAAACACACAAAAAGCTGTATTTTTTTCTTTCAAAATGCCATAAAGCATAAATATATCAAAGCTATATGATGGCTTGTTCCATTACTATGAGAGGATGTAAGAAAACTATTCCCGCATCTCATGCTACCAGATTAGAGTGCTTACAATGCATCTCATGCTACCAGATTAGAGTCCTTATAATGCACGTAAAATCTTAGAAAATAACACAACATTTAGGTTTATCTCCCTTCAAAATAACCATTTCATAATATAATTTAATAAGCATGTTATTTAATCTTTTTTCATTGTCATATTAAATGCAAAATCACATTAAAGCATTATCCAGGTTCAACATTTACTCATTTGGGATAAACTGGAAGCACAACAAACTTATTCATGGGTATGACTGTTAACATACCAGCAGAAAATGAAGAGAAGACCAAAAAATATATTTTTAACAGTAACCAAGATGCCAAGGAAATTATATGTCGAGATATATCATATATCTCCCCAAAATGAAATTAATTGTTTCCTCATGCTCACAGAAACCAGGAAGGAATGTATGAATGAATGATTAAATGTTGTCAACGTCAACTGGTATGAGCTGTGGCAAATGTTCAAGACAATCATCAAGGAACCCAGCTGAAATCCTTAAAGGCATGATAAAGTGTTGAAATTCAGTAAGATACTAAAATACAGCTTCAAACTCATTAGGATACATTCACAAAGAATGGGGCAGGATCAAATCTTGGGTGAATATGACAGAAGAGATTTCCCTCTATTATGGCATCTAGGACAAATTTTACCACACATGAGGAGTTTATCAAATCAGAAATTATCATTTGTTAAGTTTTTTAAACCATGATGAGAAAGCTCAACTATTACTAGCAAAAATTAATAAGTGGACAGGGCATGTTATTTTTTGTTACAAATAAAAAGTTGATTCTATTAAGGAATAGACTACCACAATATTGCAATGAGTTTACCTACCTTTTAAAGAATCTAGTATGCTCACTAGTCTTAAATATGGAACAAGGATGCCAAAGAGCATTTCTTTGTTGACAAGATAACTGTTGCAAGATATTCGTATTTAGGTTGTCATGCCAAATCCATAACAACAATAAAATGGATATGAACTGGGATACAGCATGTTGATTGCTCTGCTGATTTCATCATTTACAACTAGAAGGGTTTCCAAGAATTAGGGCAAATAATGATGTGCATGCAATACAAGAGACAAGACTATGAAAAGGAAGCAAGTCAAAGACCCTATCCACCATCTGATATGATCCTAGTCCTACATGATTTTTGCTGGGGAATAAACAGGTTCAATACCAAATATTGTCAAGATCAATCTCTATCCAATAAACCAATCAAAGGATGAGATACAACGCTTGAAAAACTGAAAATAAAGTTGCTTTAAGGTAGAAAACTAAGATTTGATCTTTCTTCCTTATGATGCCAATAACCAACAACATTTATTATACATTCCACAACAAATTCTTTATATATAGGGTAGATTTTGAATGTTTACGTTGTTCGTTTATTTACCCTATATTTATGTAAAAGAAATTTTAACATCCCTTTGATTTTGAAAAGTATTGGTTATTTTCTTTCAGCTTGAAATTACAAAAAGCATGATAAATCATTTCATTTACATTGTCTTCACCAAGCACATTAAATTTGCAAATAGAATGACATGCAGACAAACAGAAACATCAGAAAACGAATTTGATGAGCTGATATTTAAAATAAAGGATATGCAGGACAAGATAGAATGGCCATTTTATGTAACACCTAATGATGAAATTAATTCGTACCAATTTGAATCACAAATAAAGTAAGTTGTTATTAGTTTCTAATAAAAGTCTTTGAGTTTCATCGTTACATACTAAGACAAACTATATGATGTAAACAAAAATTTTATAAAGTATAAGAAATGGGCATTTACTACAAAACCAAAGTTAACACTGCTAAAAACTTACATAATCCTTAAATACTGCTCCTATCTGCATGCCAAGTAATATTTCCTCGTTCAGTCCCATATTTAACGTTCAAGAAACTGGTAGCTACTTTGGTGAGTCGAAGAAATACCTGTTATAGAAACAAGTTAAACACGTGATCAAATGAAATGCTTAGCAAAAAAATTAAAATTGACATTAGAATGAGAAAAAGGTCATCTCACTGTAACAGAACTTCAATAGTAAGGCCATCTAACTGGAAGAGAACTTCAAAAGTAAAAATAGCATGTTTTTTAGCTACTCGGTTATTTTCATATTGCTGTACACTCTTGGATATTTGTCATGGAGTGGTAAAACTAATTTTCTATGGGTCTCTAGAGTTAGTTTCTACTAGCACTAATTTGAGAAATATCAAGATATTAATTTTTCCTCTAGGACAAAAAGGACAAAAAGTGCAACCAAAGTGAAACATGTACCTAGAGATTTATAATCAACTTATAGAGATGTTTTGAGCAAACAATTGTAAAATTAACGTTTGAATGGGAAAATAACCAAACAAGGTTCTTGATCCCCTCATAGAAGGACCAAATTATGTACATAGTGGATTGTTTTTCTTTTAGTGTGGCTCAAGCACTTTCATATCACATTTTGTCAATACAAGTATGCTTCTCAAACTTGAATAATTACGAATCCAAGTTTTTTTATTATGATCAATGGGTAACCATACTACCCAATGAATGTTTATAAGCCAGAAAACACAAGTTAAAATGGCCTCTAAGCTCAAGTTTCAAAAAGTAATTTTATAATGAAATGTGCTTTATTTTGAAAACCTTTGGGTCCATGTTTTACAACGGGATATGCCATTGACAAAAGGCTACAAAGTAGGTCACACAACAGGATTCCACTAAAGCTCAAAGCTTTTAAGAAAGAAAATCACTCATATCAACAAAGAGATAAGCATTTAATTTGAGCTTGGGCACTCCCTTTTCCAACATTATTTGATCCCTTAAATCAATGGATGCATTGTTCATATTATTAAATAGAATCTAACTGAGATTGCATAGATTGTTTCAATTTGGATTCTTCTAAAGTAGTAGAAAAAAGTCATTCTCTTAGCAACATTTGTGTTCAATGCTTGCTCAAAATTTCATCAAAGATCCAAGAATCTGGATAAGGTTAGACTAGGTCCAATAGAGCAAGGGATGTGAAATAGTTTTTACACTCCCTATATTCTCAATCGAGTGCCTTAAGGGACTAATGGCATATATAGTGCTTGCTATGATGACCAATGCTAGGTAGAGAAAAAGGCAAGGCACTTGGCTTCCCATTATTTATCTTTCTCTTAATTTTCTTGAGTGGGAAGAAATGGATTTCTCATAGAACCAATTGTGATGGACAGATTTGTTTATAGCTTTTGAGTCATTTTTGGGCTGTCAAATTATTGAAATAAACCAGCACCAAATCATGATAGAGATCCTACATGTAATACAATAGGATCTCCCAAACTAGTACAAGAGCAAGAAGTTCAGAGAAGAATTCCCATTTCTTCAGCAAGCAACTCAATT
Source organism: Chamaecyparis obtusa (assembly GCA_027943335.1). Taxonomy (NCBI): domain Eukaryota; kingdom Viridiplantae; phylum Streptophyta; class Pinopsida; order Cupressales; family Cupressaceae; genus Chamaecyparis; species Chamaecyparis obtusa. The sequence goes on along the minus strand of BSBK01008467.1, from coordinate 22,835 downwards.
GATCTGTGGCAATAGCTATTGTGTAGGCATAGATTCCATTCGAATAGCTATGAATGCGTCATCCTGCCTCAACCATATGAATAGCTATTTCAAGTTTTTCTTGCCTACACTCAATTGATTCCAAAGCTTGAATGATATTGCATAAAGTTTCCAACTCACAAGATATTCACCAAAATAAAGGAGACTGACTTGAGAGTGTGGAACTCTTAGGATGTTCTCAAGACAATTGCCTTAAAATTTGGAACTTTTAGGATATCTTCCAAATTATGATTGCCACAATACATGGGTACTTAGGTATTCCTAGAATGTATGAGATTGTCTATATGCATAGTATGATGTGGTGGAAGTAAGAAATTGCCTCAATGTACTGCACTCGAGATGTTGGCCTAGAAGATAGCAACTCAAATTATATTTCCCTATTTGTGTGTATAAACCATGGTTGTGTTTTATGGTATACTTTCAGTGTGTGTAAATTGTGTATAATCAATATTTGATGTTATTCCTCTTGAGTGTGAAAAAAGAAATTTCTAAACAAGAAGGAAAGATCAAGGTTGGCCAATATATCAATTGAATGATAAACGTAGATACCTGATCATGCCCATTACTCCTCATGGAACTATACATCCCCTATAAGGGTGTTAGGGAGGAAAATAGATGCACTTCCTCTATTTCCTATTTGATCTAAATCCTAGGTTGATCTAGAGGACAACACTCTAGATGAGGATCTAGATGTGTTGTATGCATGCAAAACCAACAAAGAAATGGGTGTATAGAAAAAGAAGAATATTAGAACTAGAACAAGAATGTTATTAGCTTGCATGTTATGTACATGGCATACTCTTGAAGGAGACGTATAGTTGTGCATTTTCTCCTATCTATCCTACATCTTTCATCTATATCTGTGTGGTAATTAACGTCACAAATAAATATTTGTAGGTTACAAAGCCAAGAAAGTGGAAGGTTCCCTGTGGGAGTTAAACAATATGATAGTTGAAAACCCACATGTCTCTTCACCTTCCAAAGGATTGACTACAAATTACTCATTGTGCTAATATGTGTCCTAACATGGAGCATATCCAAAAGCTGCACCATTCCTTGCACAAATTGAAACATTGTGCAAGGTATCGCATTAAGTTTTGGACTATGTTCATATGTGTACTAGCGTGTGCAAGTAGAAATGTTGCACAGAACACAAATAGGGTTGTCTTTGAAATTGTGAAACATGGTCCTTAGCACCACGCAATTGCACATAACACAAAAGGTTATGCATAATGTGTAGGATGTATTTTGAACTAAATTATATGATACCTAGTGTTGTGTGAGTGATGCATACAACAAGGAGTTGCACATGGTTGTCAATTTCCATGATGTGGTGGTTGTTGTTGCATGAGTGGCACATGGTGCAAGCAATTGTATGTACTCATAACATGATGCCTAGCATGGTGTGGGTGGTGCATGGTACAAGGAGCTGCATGCAAGGTTGTACAATATTGTGTGAGTGACTTAGGATACCATGCACATTTGCATGATAAAGTCTGAATTATTGACCCCTTCTTTGCAATCATCTTGATTACACTAAGAGACATTTGTGCCATAAGGTCAAGAGTTTGTACAATGTGTTTAGGGCATGAAGTCACTTCAAAAATCCAATATTCAATACCAAACACTAATATGGTGATCCTTCTAGGATTAGCTTCATACACACCTTGGTGATGATGCTTGTATGGATGCCTAGGGATTGTATAACAAGAATCAATTGACACTACAATACAAACTAGCTCCTCTCACAAAGGATGAATAGCATATGAATAGTGGCATTGGAGAGTGGTATGTATATCTTTGGTGCTACAAAAACACATACATCACAAAATATGAGATTATAGGTGAGGAATGGTTGGCAAACTTAATCACTTGATGGATGCTCCAGAGATGAGATTCTTGATGTTTCCACCATTGACATGGAAGTCTATCAATTACCCTTGCACCCACATTTGTGAACGAATGGGCCTTATGCTTCTTTATAAAAAACAATCATTGGTATTGTTGCTTTGAGACAAGCGGCTTCAAGGTTTTTCTTTGCCACTTTTCGGTTGTGTGAACACTATGCTTTTGTGCAAGAAAATAGGTTGTTAGATTTGTGTTTGTCATATCATTTACCTATCTTAGATGATTCATTCTTGTCCAAGGAAGGAGTCTTCTTTGAGGCAAGGGACTTGTCTAGCTTGCTCATTACTTTTGACTCTTCCAACAATAGTTGCATACTAATAAGCTTCTCACATCATCTTGACCTTGTCCAGCTTCAATCTATGGACATTGGTTGTTGTGGTACTTGAAAGCTTTATGCTACTCTAACTCAAAAGGCCCAACTTTGACTAGAGGTCATGGAAGACATCAATGTAGGCAGAAACTGATTAGTCATATCTTTGTCGCAGTTGTTGCCATAGAAAATAAAGCAATCCTCCTTGACATATTTTGCATAGTACTCATATTTAAAGGCTTCCAAGAAGTTTTCCCAACTTCACAAAAATCTCCCTTTTTTTGGGTCCTCCAATAGACTATGTGCTTTTGTGATAATGCTCTCAAGACACTAGTTGAATTCCCAATAAACATTTTGCAATCAACTCAATTCTACTCAATCTGATCACCCAAATCCTAGAATGGGCAAGGTGAGCATATAGATTAAGAATGAGAACAAAGGAAATTTAATTGAAAAGAATTGTTGGAAAGTCGAACAACTTATAATTTAAAGCAATCATAAAATCGTTCTAGCCACATTGGCTAATACTGAATGCAAACAAAATTGCATCAACACCAAAATGGCCGATTAACTCAATCAATTCCAATTCATGCCATGCAAGGTAGATAGTAAACAAAAAATAAAATGCAATATGGCGATACTACCATCCAAGGACTAAGTTACCGGTTTGAATGCAGGTACGAAACCTAGAACGTGGATGAAGAGAAAAAAAATTGGGGGTTTGGATGCATTTGGGTACGTGTGTGTGTGTGTGTGTACAAATAAATTAAAAAAATATATAGAATTGTAAAACTAAACCATTTGATAGTATGATACTTTATCTTGATCAATGCCAATTGATAGTTCAAAAATACACCATCTAGTACTGCAAAAATCCCAATGACCACCAATATGCATCCAAGCACACCAGTGTGTGCATCCGCATCCAATGCACATCCGCATTCAATGTAGAGGGCCCTAGGACACCTCCAATAACTAAGCCTCAAAAATTTATATTCAGGTTTTTCTGTGAAGCTCAATTAGGACACTACATCTTAGCAGCATTTCTCATAGTGGTTTTTCACCTATCCTAGGTTTTCCACGTATATCATGTGCCATGACTCTTATGTGTGAATGCTCTCTCATTAGTTTAATTTATCATAGTTGATTAGATTGTTTTATATTGTTGAGGATTAGAGATATAGTTCTACTAATTCTCCCCCCAATAGAAAAATTGTGTTCTACAATTGTTTTCTTTTCAAATTAGTTTTGACCAATGCTAATCTTAACCATTTAAAAGTTGTTTTTTCAATGAAGTAGACGAATTTCGGATGTAAATTTTTGGTTGTTCCAAACATATTTCAGACTCAGTCTTCTATTGTAATGTCCCCAAATTGGAATTAACTTGTTTGTGCACAAAAACAACAATTCCAATTATAACGTACTAAAGTAAACTTGATTAATCATTAACAATTTAAGAAATAGGTAGTGAATAAGCATTATTACTAGCTAACTATCTTATAACCAATTTGTACCATCATAAATTGTAAGCACCTTATATGTGAGTACAATTTCATGATTGTTTAGCACCCATCTTAACGTGTTTTCATTTTAACATGCTTAATGTGAATTCATGTGGCACTTAATGAACAACTAAATTCGAATATGAGTCCTATGTTAATTCAATTTCATCCAAAATCAATGTGAGCCCTTATTTCTAGGTGTGCTCCTTTATTTTTCTCCAATTCAATCATTTATTTCCCAACATGGGCCCTATGCTACCATTTGTGGCCTTTGGTCTTCTTCCCGACCCCAAAATCAATTATACCTCGTAATCAGGGATCCCCTCGCTATGCGAGATTTGTGGTCTTGATTTCGTGCCTAATTGGTGGGAAGAGGACCCAGGGAGTCCTCTTCTCGGACTGGCATCCTCTTCTCTGATGTATGGCCCTAAATTCAAACCAGGGGCCTATCTTGTGGTTATAGTGGGATTTCTCGATCTGTGTTGGCCTCCTTCAATTTTTGAGCCCCGAAATGTTGTGAGTGGTATAAAAGCAACCTATCTCTCCTCATTTGGATCATCAAGTAGTAAGGCAAGCAAGATTTTGCAAGATCTCCTACTATTTCGCATCCAAGCATTCTCAAGCATTCTAAGGTGTTTTCAAGGCAATCTTCTCCATGGATCAACCTTTTTCCCCTCATTGAAGGCCAAGCAAACGAATCTAACATCAAGGAAGATCATAATGCAAGCATCCATCCACATTCATTCAAGTCTTCAAATCCTTCTTCTCAATCAAGCAAGCATTGTTGCAAACTACAACATCCATTATACAAGGTTTTGTCTTTCATGATTTTTTGGGGGGTTTTTGTGTGAAGTCAAAGCTATTGCATCAACATACTTGATCGCATTCAAAGAAGCATTTGCATTGCCAAGGTATGATATACTTCATTTTTCAGATCTATCCTCTACTATATGACGGCACACTCTCATTTACTTTATTTCATTTCAAGGTTGATTCCAAACAAGGATTTGACTAAGGCAAACCCTTCTATACAACCTTCTTCCCCGCTTTTCTATGTGCAGGAAGAGGTGGTGAATGCATCGAAACTTAATCCGGGAAGTACAGGATCTGACACAGAGAGTGCAACTAAATTTGTAAGAACAGGATGGCCAAGGCGAACTCTTCCCTACAAATCAGCCTCAAATTGAAATCACAAGTTGGTATTGTCGTCTAGTTGTTGTCTCAAGCATAGTTGGAAAACTCGCCAAAGCCAAAAACTCACCAAGGCCTGAAAAAAAATTCGGGAAAAACTCAGCTAGTATTTGGCAAAAAACTTAGGAACTTAAAAAATAGCTTAAATTTAATTAGAAATGCATTTTTTTTTGCAAAATTCAATCAGAAGATGCATCCAATGAGTCAATAAATGAGAACACAAAAGAACCAAGCTTAGTCTAGATATATTTAAACACAAAGTGGGTACAAAATCGCATTCTCATGAGGAATGCTGATGGCTGGAAGCAAAATAGTAAATAATTTATGTAAAACTAAAGGTAAATACATCATTACAATTACATCTTCCTCTTCCCATCGCTAGTAAAAACTAAGGGAGAGGTAGAACTAGAGGGTCTAGACCTAGAAGTTTGCATTGGGCATGACTGTGTCTCCTCACTCGGTACGTCTGACTCAATCTGTGGCTCATCCTCCATCCTGGATGTAGCTCTGCCTCTAGCTTCTCCTGGCACTAGCAATGACTACTCATTCAACTCAATGTCATCCAGTATGAAACAAAACCCACCCCTCTCCTCCATAGTTTGCCTCTCCAAATCGTTGACGTCATCCTCTTCAAAAACCACCTCAAATATGCTTCAAATCAATAGAAATCAGTTTGCAAGTGTTTAGAATACAAGTGTTTGGAAGACTATTTTCCCCCTCTCAGCAAAATACAAGTGAAGAAATGAGAAATGAAATTAATTTGGGCCGCTTTTTGCTTTTAAGTGCTGTTATAAAACTATGACTGAGTTTTTGCCAAAAACTCAGCAAGTACTCGGCCAGTTTTTGCAACTCGAAGAGTACTCTGCCAGTAGTACATCTATGGTCTCAAGTACCTACAGGTGGTTGTCTATTCTTTGTTTGTTAGCGTATTCTGAAACTTGTCATTTTGGCTCATTCTGTCTTCTTTCTTGCATCATCCAATCACATTCCTCTAAAGAAAGTCATCTAATCAATATAACGAAGGATCATTGCACCCGCCTAGAGCTTAAGTCCTCCTTGGGCCTAGTGGGTTATTTTCCTTCCAATGTGCAATAGGAAATAGGATCAATCCCCCTTGCATCCCATTCTTTATTGTACACAATCATAGCTTAGTTTGGTAAGAAACTTGAAAGAGCACCAGTAAACTGCACAACCCAACTAAGCTCAAGAGCATGCAACATCCAAATCATTGCAACTCGCCTCATATCCCACAAGGAGAGGGAATGTCCAACTATGAGCAGTTCCATTCCTCGAGGTGATCAACTTGCCTCTCGGCCCACAAGAGGCAAGAACATCCAACTATGACCAGTTCCATCCCTTGAGGTGGTCTACTTAGTTCGGCTGAGCCAGTAAACCACATCTCCCTAACTTGTTTCCTCCAACTCCCATTTGATTAATTGCTGCTATTTGGTAGTCCATATTATTACTTATGTCCATAATATATGTGTTATGTGCCAAATATACATCATCCTATATTAACATGTAAAGATAATATTACTACATATATCAGGCATACAAATTAAATATATATATCAATGCATACTAAGCATACATCCCATGCATACCGCCGTTGAAGAGGAATGATATTGCCTGCAATAAAAGTAATTTCTGGTTTGATCCATCTATGTGCCTGATCACTGATGTCTGATGAACTGAACAGCTCTAAATTAGCCCTGACACCTTATTAAAGTCATGTTATGCTTCATGGTTTGAGGTATCATGCCTAGGATATATGATGTTATGATTCTAACTTGCTGGATCGTGGGACTTTTCCAAGCAATTCTAGGTATGAAACGTACCAGAATCGGATTCTGAAATGAATCTCCTATGGGTACACATCCGGGGTTTGTGCTTTTAAATGCCGAGATGTTTAGTGATTCTAGATTGATCCTTTAGATATTTTTAAGACCTAGACTGCTGATTAGTGAACTCGAACTTATCTATCATGAGATTCTGGCTTTATCTTTTTGATACAGAAACTTGAATTTAAATTAGAATGATATGTTTCAAAATTTGAAATTTGTAATAGTTTTATTTAGCATATGTATTGGTATATGACATTCTAAACTTAATTCTATTTTTTAGCTGCATACACACACATATATATACACATATATACATCCATACATACATGTATGTATGTATGTATGTATGTATTTGTATGAAGGTACCAAAAACGTACCCAACCCCCCCAAAAAATATTTCTGTCATACCGGCATTTCATACCCATATACCCGTTCCCATTCCCGATTCGGCAACTTAGTTATGATTTCTGATGTATGCTGCCCTAAGGCTGCTCTAATTCTTACTGCCTTGAGAATTTATCTCTGCCAGAATATTTAATTTCCTTTTTTGCTTTTATCATTTCATTTATATTTACTAATAAATTTCTGCCTTCTTGTTCAGATTTCTTATTCTGAGTTCCTTCCTCTCCCAAATGAGTTGATCTCCCCTTTATATCTTCAATGGTGGGGGATCACACCTCTTCATAAGACCCATTGCCTTTGAAGAGTTGCACCTCTCAGGTGCTGCCCTTTTCTTTAATTTAAATACTGTTCAATAATTAAATTCAGTCGGCCTCTTAAATAAATCGCAGTTATTTTAATTCTTTTAATTCAGGTCAGCCTCTTAAATAAATTGTTGATATTTTGATTTTGGTTGGCTTCTTTATTTAATCACTTTCCTTTGACCCTGAGTTGGCCTTATCATTCAGTAAATTTTGTCGCCCAAGTTTTATTATTTATATAATTGCCTGCGACCAGGTTTAAGGCTGTAGCTGTTTAGGCGGGGGCATTACATGTATATTCTTTATGACAATATTATATATGATGATTTAAAGCACAGTGAAGACCACAAGGCATTGTCCACTGGCAGTGGAGTTCCATTCAAGACTTGGCTGATTATGTGGTCTTCCCTCCAATTTGGGGGAGCAGCAGTTGCACAAGAAATGATAGATATAATCATCAGACTTGAAAGATTATTTTCTAAACTTCCACTGCGTGCTAATCCCAGTATGCTAGCTTTGTTATTTAAGGAGTGAGAAGTTGTTTGTAAAGGAAGGAATCAATAACCATAACAGCAGACAAAATACATATGAAAGCTGCTACAAATTTCAATATTGACCTAAGTAAACAAGCATGTACAACTTTTGAATCTATTGGACTAACAAAATGGATCTGTATGTATACACTCTAATTTCATCAATAGTAATTGCAAACAAGCCTCAAAAACATTTCAGCCCAGCAGAGAAATACATAAGATGGTCTATGAAGTTCAACAATATTTTCCACCTCATTAGATTCGTATCAATTTCAACAGTTTTTTATATTAGGCGTAAAGGTGAGGTTTGATATCAATTTCAATGAGTTCTAACTTCTAACCCCATTAATCTGTGCATTTCATGGGCTAAAACCTAAGTTACCACATTCGCCTCTGTAACCCCAAAGTCGAGATGCGATTCACTGTAAATTCGTATACAGTACGAATTCGCCCTAAATTCGCTGTTTGACTGAGAAATCCGCATGAAATTCATTGAACGGGACCCTCTAGGAATTTCCGACGAATTTGGCCGACTTTCCTAATGCCCGCGCAAATTTGCAACAACTTTGGGTGGATCTGGCAAACATTGGTCGGATTTGGCAAAGCAGCATTTCAGGAGAGAATCAAAACGACAGCAAAACCTTTGAAATCACTACCTTTGAACGCTGTATTAATAAAGTTTTTCAACATTTTTTTTTTGGTAAAAGTTAAACTCGGCACCGCTTTTTTCATTGTCGCGCACCGATTTTAGTTTCTCCGGACAGAGCTTGACCCCAAAGTTATATTATTATTATTTTAGGGATTCATTATTATTAAACTTCAATACTTAAATATTTAATATGATTATTTTTAAAGTTAAATATTTCTAATTTATTAATATAACAATAAACATGTTTAAAATGCTATATGTAAAATTTAAGATTATTAATTTATATATATATAGAATTTAATATTATTTAATCTATAAATAATAAATTAATATTATATATGTTTAAAAAAATTATGTAAGATTTAAGATAATTAATTAATAAATATAATATTACACATATTTAGAATTTAAAATTGTTTAATATATAAGTAATAAATTTAATTTTATGGTATGGACGAACCCAAAACGAATCGAACCCACCCAAAAAAAAATTGGACAAATTTTGAACCTGAATCTCGAACCCACATCTGAACCAGCAACTTAGGTTAAAATTACTTCAACAACATATAAAGACAGTGAAACACAGGGATGTGTTCCCTCCCAACCCCCCCAAAGCCCTGTGTTCCCGAGACAGGGACGTCTCCAAGACTTGGGAACAGGGACAAAGCACCACCACCGCCACCAGGACATCCAGAGACGACTGGGAGTCTCCAGGATGTCTCAGGGACACCCAGGAGTCCCTTGAGCGTCTCATGGACTTCTGGAAGTCTCCTGTCCCCAAATGTCTCAAAAGTGTATTTGTTTTAAATTTCTTTTTCTATATATTTGCAAACAAATCATGTGTGTGTGTGTGTGTGTGTGGTTGATTGAAGGACATTTTCAGATCATTTGCAAACCCAGTTTGGGCAATTTATGAGGGTTTGTAGCTGCCATTGCATACATTATTGTTGATTACGCTGGCTACCCTAAATAAAAATGAGAACTCGGGTTTCTATGTTGGTGTTTCCATGTTTGCTACTGTCATACTTATCTAAAAATTCATTATCCAATTCCAGTTTCATATATGGTTAATTTCAATGTACAAGGATTTCATATAATCAGGGGTGAATGACAGTATCACCGTCCATAAAATATCAGTCATTATCAGCAGTCATATTTGACATATTTGACCCGTGCAATTCATATTTTAGTATTTACTATTTGCAATTTTTCTATTTTACTAATTTGTCAAAGTTCCATTTGAAATGTAATTTTTATATATTGTCTCATAACTAGTTTTTCAAATACTATATGTATTTTAGGCCCTTTGTTCCCTGTCCCCAAAACCCGTCCCACCATCCCCTGTCCCCAATGGGCAGTAGAACACTGCATAAAGAGCTTGATAATGTTAGAGATAAAAATAACAGTAAAAGTTGATAATAATTTACACACAGTTTGGTAAAATACAGTGAAACCCGGGGACTCGCACCCCCCCATAAAACCTCGAAGTACCCGTCCCCGAGACATCCCCACACCGGATTCTTGGAGTACCTGAGTACCCCCACCTCTGCCATTCCGCAACCATGCCAGCGGAGGGACGGGTACTTGAATTTCTATTTTTATTTTTATTTTTGAATGTTACTATTGGGTATGTACTATGTTACTATGTTGGATGTTCAATGGTTCTAGTTCATGTTGCAATGTTGCTATGTTCAAGTATTTCAATTTGATATGTTATACTGAAACATCATTTCATAACTAGCATTTCAAGTTCTATATATGTATAGTATACAACACCCCCCTTGCCCCCCACCCCCTGTTGCCGTCCCCCCACCGTTCCCCCGCCGTCCCGAAATCGAGGCCCTTTGCTCCCCATCCCGGAAACTCGTCCCGACGTACCCAAGCACCAGTGTTACACTGGTAAAATATGTACTTTTCCAACTGATTGCAATAACGAGAAGAAGATATTGCAAATATATATGCAAGTGAGAAAGATAGCAGTTTTAGGGCTGACCTCGTAGCCCACATTTCCATAGCATGCTGTGAACAAAGAAACATGATGCGGGGAGTTGAAAATTCTAGAATTGCATATATAATTGTTAATCCAACTACACCAAAAAAACATAATGTGCGAACACTTGAATGCAAATGCAGAGCCATGTCATGTCACGTCCAGAATGGAGTTGCAAGTAGTAGTAAGTCCGTGTTTATGCGTAAGAGATGCCTTACCTGGAGGTGTAGAGAGGTCTTTCAATAGTTTTGACGCTCGGCGAGTCTAAGAAAAATAAACCTAGTCCCGACAGGAGAGAACACCAGACTCGGGAGAGCGCCCACTCAAATATAAAGCATCAAAGCGTTAAGAAAAAAAAATACCTAAGAGCTTGTAAACTACCCCTATGTCCCTCATTTTAACCTTTGAACATATGTTCAGCAACTCCAACAACAGAAGACCAAAAAAAAACAAGATTTGTTATTTTGGGGACTGGTTTCTCATGATTTTTGTCAATTTTATGTGATTCTAATGATGTTTCGACAGATTTAACTCGTCAAAATGTTCAGCCCAAGCCCAAAATGGGCTACCCATGTCCAAGCTGAGTCAGAGTCTCAATACGAAGTATGTTTGTACTGTACTTTGTCTAAATCAATACACTACACAATCCAAGTTGGATTGCGCCAGAGTGAGATCGATGCACAACCATAAACTTGGCTTCTAAAATACAAACTAGCAAACATGTTCACCTGCGGAATACCAATAACATTATAGCTAAGTCAATATCAATTAACAACCATATGTTCCACCGAGTGAACATTCCCTCTGTATAATTTGTATTAACGCCAAAGCAAAGAATTCGTGCGGTGATGAGCATTGCATGTGGAAACTTAAGTAACAAAAAAGATTTTTATCCATCTAACCTCCAATTTGTGTTCAACTGAAGTAGGGCAATTACTGTAATTGTCTAAAATTATTATTCACTGTAAATACGTATAAAGGATTGAACTGCAAACATGACCAAAAGTTGCGGCAACACTGCTTTTGTGAAACTGAAAAAAAATGACCAACCCTTTGAATTTCAGGGGGATGGCTGAAAGGCCATTCGTATTCGTGATGGAGGCGGCAACTCCTCATGCGCTTAAAGTCCAATTAACAACGATGGCTAAAACAACTCATAGATTAAGAGATTAGAGCATTTTTGTCGCCTGAAAATTACGAAAACAAAAATCATTATTTTTTCTTTTATAAGGAAATAAAAATCATTATTTTTTCTTTATAAGGAAATTAAAAAAAAATCATTATTTTTTTTAGAAGGAAATAAAAATAAACTATCTTTCTTTTTGAAGGCGGATTATTAGAAATTGTGAAAGAATACAAATATTTGGGGATTGACTTTTATTTCGGATTAGTTAAGAGACTTGTAGAGCGAAAAGGATAAGGGGTGTTGGAAAGCATCATATCTACTCCAAAATAGGTGCAAAAATGTTGAGCTCTGGGACTAGAATATCAAGAAAAATATTTTTGGTTTGTTAGTGTCGTTGGTTGTTCTTTATGGTTGCGAAGGTTGGAGAGGCAGCATAAAAAAATGTTGATGGAGATAGTTAGAGATGATTTAGAAGCACCTAATCACAAGAAATCTCAAAGTCAAAGCCTTAGTGTCATATACAGTCCTATTAGCAAAAGCCGATACTTTTTCATTGGAGGCAATAGTGATAACCCAGTTAATAAGTTTTTAAAGAAGCTTGAAAATATGGATAACCAACGATGGCCCAAAATTGTGATGAAAGAGGGTCTTAACCATAAGAAGAAACCTTGGATGAAACAAAATATAAAGTGTTTGACCATGTCAAGTTACAAGAGTGTCCAAATACCAATGAGGAAAAATACTTTGTCATAGAAAAGTTTCATACTACAATGTGGAATAATCACATTGGTTGAAAAAAGGCTCACTACATCAAAGAGTACAACCCAACTCGGGAACATTGAGAGAAAGTGTATCTAGGGGTAGTTATTAAAGGAAAAGTTAGGTTGTTAGTGGCATAATTGAGGATAGGTTTTCATCATCTCAAGTGTGAGACAAGCAGATGGAAAAGGCCCAAAGAGATGTGGGAAGAGAGTACTTGCATGTTTTGTAGGATGAGTGTGATTGAGACATAATGGAACTTTCTCATAGAATGTGTAGCATATGTAGACATTTGTGCTCAGTATGAAATCATCTTGAAAGCCAACAACAAGAAATAGTTTATTTGAGGAAGATAAGATTGACCAAATTGCTAATTTGATAGTCAAGATTCATAGCAGGAAATCAAACATGGAAAGGAGTATGGAGATAGCTTAAAGTTGTGAACTCGTGGTCCCTTAGACTGATCAATCTCGTGGACATCATTAAACTCCTTCATCTAACTTTCTAAACAAATGTTGGAGGGTCAACATGGAATGTTAAGAACGATGGCTTCAATCTAACCTTTCTAGCAAAGAGTGGAGTCTTATTGAGGGAGGAAGAAGAGGAGTCATAAAGAAAAAATACATTTGCTAGGGGATTAGGCAGGGTCTGGTCTCTATTTATAAGGAAATGAGGTTCCATGAAATTTCCTTTTTTGGGAACAAATTGCTCCACCAATTTAGGAGTGTTTTTTTTTGTCACGTGTCAATCATCTTTTTTTAGTTTCTAAAAATAAATAAATCTCTCTAAAAATTTTAGAGGGAAATTGAAGCTAAAAATTTTAGAGAGAATGAAAAATTTTGACTCATTTTTAAACTAATTTTTACTATGAAATTCATGGGACCACCAACTTCCTTAATTTTAGGAGCTTAAACTTTTTAAGCTAAAAGACCCACAAGATTTATGGGACCGTTAATTGTGAGTGTATTTTGTTGTACCTGTTATCTTGTAAACACAACACTTTTATAACTCATTAGATCAATTGTTAGTACATAGAAATCAATTAAAATATAACAATTGAAACCAAATTATAGCTTCCTAGTCATAGAGAGTATGATCTAATTGTTAGTGCTCTTAGAATTGTGCATAAGATCGGTGACTTGCAGCTATGAAATGGAAGATTTAATCAGATAGGCATATCCATAAATGCAAACTAGAAGGATTGATAAACTAGAGCTAGAATGAAGAATTGATACAAGATAGATGAAGAGATGATCTAGATGTAAACTAGTATCACGATGCTATGAGAGAGATCTAGATTGAAAATAGTAGCACTTTGTTAATCAAATGATCTATATGATAGATGCCTTGAAGGGGATTGCTTATATAGACTTGAGCTTGATCTTGAGGGTTGAGATTGATTCCCAATGGGTGATTAAGATTTCAAGTTAAGTGATCCTTGCACTTTGATTTCATTGGTTGGAATAAAATTATTTGTCCTTTTGTGATGAGATGGATAATAGGACAATTAATTAATTCAATTCAATTATTATCACTAGCCATATGTTCTTTTGAGTTTGATTTGATTAAATGACTAGGATAATTAATTAAGGACTGATCATTGATACTTTGATGATTGATGAATTATATAATTAAATTGATGTAATTCAATTATACAATTATGCTTGAGATTAGCTTGATTTGATATTGTTTGATCACTTGAATTAAGATTTAGGGCAATTAGTTTAGCTAGACCATTTTTAGGTGATTACATTTGCCCCTCTTTGAATCAATGTGCAAGCACTGCGTTGATTCAAAGAATATTTGATGTTTGATGTCAATATGATTTTGATTGAGCAAACAATTTGATGTGATGTGATATAACTATTCTTGATTAGAAATTGATTACGAACTTGATTGGATGAAATACGATGGAGATGTGTAGTGCCACCCACAGTTTGTTTGTTCAATTTTATATGGTCAAACTCTTTTAGGCCACTTTCATGTGTGCATAAGTTATTTCAGCTTTATTATATGGTTTTGGATGTATGACATTACATGGTGATTTGATATTGGATAGTTTTGAGATATCGTATGTTTACAGTTAGATGATGTTAGTTACTTTGATGATAATTATTTATATGTTTAAAATGTTGTTTATATTCATGGTTTTACTTACCTCATACTTGCATGTGTATGGCTATCATGAATGTTTTACCTTTTTATTTGACTTGTTTGATGTGGTTGAGGGACGAAGTCATAGTTACCTACTTGTAGGATCCACATGATGTCCCAATCCCTACCATTACTTGTTTTATATGTGTGTGTGTGTGTGTGTATGCTTGTCTTTTATGTAGGTTTGCAAGTACTAGGCATCAATTTCCCTGGATTGTCATGATGAGTGTGCCCTATCACAATATTTCAATGGTAAGAGAGGGGAGATAGCATTCAAGTCCGAATCCCAACCTAAGCCATTTTATTGTCCTAAAATAGTGGACAAGTTTATGATATTTTACCTTTGTGAATTCATCGAGGTGATGTGAATTCATAAGTCTTTCCCTTGAGCATAATTATCATTTTATTAGGTTTAGTTGGTTTTTCTGATCTTTGGTTGGTTGGTGTGATTGTTGTCAGGTGGTTAAATGATTTACTAAGATTAAATACATAGTTTAAATAATTAAATCTTATTAAATTTAGAAAATTAAATGGGAGGGTATTTAATTAATTAAATACATTTATTAATTATAAGACTTAATTTGTCTAATTGTGGAAATGAAAGATTTAATTAATTATTAAATTTAAATTAAAGATAAATTATATAAATAAATAATATGATTAAAATAATATTCTTTTAGTTAAAATTGATATGCAATTAAGTTGCACAATCAATTAAAATAAATAAAAGAATAAAGTAAATGTTAGGAATCAAGTGATTTGATATAAACAAGAAATACAAAAGTGTATTGAGTTATCAATTATAAAATTGATTAAATCGTGCCAAAGAGAGATTGACGTTAACAAAGTTTGTGGAGTTGAGTTGAGTTCCAAGTTTTGCATGGTTGAGTTCGAATTCTAGGCTCTTTTTCTCTATGAGGAGGATTGGGTCATTATTCTACACACAAATTTGCAAGTTTTGGATGGAATGATTGAATTAAAAGATTTTCGTGAAAGCTTGGGAACTTTTCAGGGTTTTTGGTCTTCTTCGTTGTTTCTATCAATTGGTGGTTTGAGGTAGGGTTTGAAAACACTCATAGATTAAATTCATTTATTTTAGAAAGTTTATTTTCTTCATGTCTATTAGATTTGGTTGATATATTTTGTTGCTTTCATTATTGTGCTTAGATTTATGGTTATTAAGCTTTGGAGATCTTGTTTTATTAATGCATGGTATGTTAGGAAATACCATAATTAAATCTTGTTTAAAATCAGTTAGGGTTTGATGAGTTTTGTGGTAGAAAACCTTAAGGTTTGTAACAAATCAAATTATCTAAATAATTTTGCTTCCTAGTAGTAGCTAGTTATTAATTTTTCTCACTGGTAAATTATATATTTTTGTGTGTGAGAGAGAGATATATGTACATAAATATAAATATAATAATAATTGTTCAATTCATTCTTCTCTTATGTGTGTGTGTGTATGTATATGTATATGTATATGTATGTATATATATATGTGTGTGTGTTTGTGTGTGTGTGTGTGTGTGTGTGTGGAGGTGGGGGCAGTTTCCACACCCCCACCCTCGACAGCACTAGCTACCGCAACAACATAAGTTGTCGTGGCAGCTGAGGCTACCCACGACAGCCTATGTTGCCAACAACATCATATGTTGTCAACAACAACAAGGGGAGGTGGGTATATATATATATATATATATATATATATATATATATATATATATATATGGAGGTGGGGGCAATTTCCACACCCCCACCCTCAACAGCACTAGTTGCTGCAACAACATAAGTTGTCGTGGCAGCTGAGGCTACCTATAACAGCCTATGTTACCGACAACATCATATGTTGTCAACGACAACAAGGGGAGGTGGGTGTGTATATATATATATATATATATATATATACTTCTTCTTTCACATATAGAATTTAATATTTTGGAAATAGGATTATTTGACATTTAATCTTATTTAATTATGAAACTATATTAGTTGATATTTTATGTAATTAACTAATATGGAAGATAAAGTTAATTATTAATTAATAAACTTTATTGATTAATAGTTAAGGAAATTTGTTTTCTAATTCGAGAATATTATTATGAAATTATATTATTTTAGTAATTATAAGCCTTGGAATCAATTTATTTTTATTAACGTTATAAATTGATTTCCTTATTATTGGAATTTAATTTAAGAATGTAATTATAGTTTTGTTCGTGATTATTTTTAATAAATTAATTTGTGTAATGATGTTTTACAAATTAGTTTATTATTATGATGCAAGAGCATCTTAGGATTCTTGGCAATCTTGTATCAACCAAAAATATATTTATTTTGAAAGGCAGATTAGTAGTTTTGATCTTAGTTAGTGAAGTATTTGTTTAGTCTTGGAGTATGGTTGCTCAGTTACAGTGTTTACCAGGGTGCTCGATCTCCGAAGAACACTTGGTAACTGAAGGCGTCGGTTACTCCTAGCGCTTGGTGATAACTGTGTTGCTCAGTGATGCTTGGTGTGGTTGGTTCACTGGCGCTTGATTATTTCTTTGATGCTCGGTAATCGGTCTTACCAACTTGGTTGTTTGGATGAATCGGCTTGGCTGACTAGTGCATTTAATTTGGGTCGCGTTCCTTGAGTTATGGATTGACCGTTGGACAGGTGAGGACCTAGATCTAGAGTGTTGCATTCCCCTGTGTGGATCTAGAGGCCGACATGGATAATTTGATTATTGTAAGGCTATTTGAGAGCCGACCATGTATTGCACTTAATATTTGTATACTTTGGAAGCCGACTGGGTTTTGAGATTTAATTGTTTGTAAAGCTGACTTGTGGCTGGGAATTTGTATTTAAGAGGATGTTTGGGTAGTTGTTTGGCAGTAGGAGTATCAGTGGGATCTGGATAGAAGAATAGCAGAGTTAGTAGCTTGCAAGCTTAGGCATAAGAAGATTTCTTAGTGGCCTACGTGCACAAGTTTAGATCTTTCTTGGAGTGCCTACCAGTGTCCTATTATGTTATAGACTTGGACTAGCTGAGAGGTGTATTGGATCCTATGTGATCTTGTAGAACTATTTCTTGCTTTATAAGTGGCCATAACTAGGAAGGCCTTACAGCCCAGAAAATTGCATGTAATCAGTTGTTGATGAATAAAAATACCTATTCTCTCTCAGATCTGGTGTTATTTCTTTATAATTCTGCTATGTTGTGGTTTGGCTAAAAATTTGGATAGTCCTTAATTGGATCCTCCATCTTGACTGCATCAGGTGGTATCAGAGCAAAGTTGAGCTTGAATGTGTGGACAGATCACCAAAGGAGAGATAGTTTGAACTAGGACTTTGGATTGAAGATGCCTCCAAGGAGAGCTCATGAGATCTCAGAGGAGGAAGCTACTAGAGAATTTAGTCTTGATGATTTTAGAGCTTTGCATAAACAAGTGCAAGATCTACAAGAGGAATTGAGAAAGAAGATAGTGATGAGGAATCTGAGGAAGAAGATCATTTTGAAGAAGCTGTAGAAGAAGATAGGGATCCAGAAGAAAATAAAATCATAAAGGCTATGTTTAAAATTGGGAAAAGACTAAAGATTGAAGTTTCTACATTTTCTGGAAGCCTTAGACCAGAAGAGTTGATTGATTGGATTAATGAGATAGATGAGTACTTTGAGTATGAAGAAATAGAAGATCCTAATAGAGTTAGATTTGCAAAGACTAAGCTGAAGGGTCATGCAAATATTTGGTGGAGAGAAGTTCAGTTGGAAAGAAGTAGGAGAGGAAAGGAAAAGATCACTAGATGGAACTGAATGGTTGACAAGTTGAAGAAGCAATTCATTCCAGTGGATTATGAGTTAGACATGTTTAAGAAGATGCAAGCCTTGAAGCAGACTAACAAATCAATGCAGGAGTATACTGAAGAGTTTTACAAAATCCTTATTAGGACTGGTCATTCTGAAGCTAATAAAGAAAAGATTGCTAGGTATGTTTATTTTGAGACCTAGTATTCAAGAAGAATTACTTACTGTTTGAATGAAAACAATAGGGGATGCTTATCAAATGGCATTAAAGATTGAAGAGAAGTTGAACAAGAAATTTGAAGGAAGACAAAACAATAGGAATAAAGGTGGTAAGACTGGTGAGACAGTTATTGACGAGATTCCTAAGAAGATTGATGCAGGGTTTGGCAGTGGTCAAGTCACTAAGAATTTCAATACTTGACAGAGAGGAAGGTGAAAGAATGAATTCACTAGTACTTGTTATCAATGTGGTGAAGTAGGTCATAGAAGTTTTCAATGTCCTAAGAAAAGAGTTGCACTAACTATTGAAGAAGACATTGTGAATGTTTTAGAAAAAGGTGAGTTTCTTATCACTAGGAGGTTAGCTACATGTGTCCAGGAACCGGTGCAAAGAAGAAATTTGTTCAGAACCAAATGTAAGTGCAAGGATAAGGTATGTAATGTCATAGTTGATGGTGGTAGTTCTGAAAACTTTGTTTCTTAAGAGATATTTAGTAAGTTGAATTTGGAAAGAAGGAAACACCCTAACCCTTATCAAATTAGTTGGATACAAGATGTTTCTAAGGTTAGGATTGAAGAACAATGCTTGGTTAATTTTTAGATTAGATCTTATCATGATGAAATATTGCGTGATGTATTGCCTATGGATGCTTTCCATCTATTGCTTGGGAGACCTTGGAAACTTGATAGAAATGTTATGTTTGATGGTCGTGCAAACACCTATGTGGTTAGGCATGAAGGATCTAGGCATAAGTTGTTACCTTTACAGGAGACAGGTACTAAGGAATGTGGAGTTATTAGGTGTTGTCTGTGTGACCGTGACAAACCTCAGGGGCATAGGGTTGATGAACCTATTCCTACAAAGTCTAGTTTGAAAGAGAAGGAGAATGATATATCTGAAGAGTTTGTTGAGATTAAGAGACAGATGGTCTTTTTGACAGAAATAGTACATCAGATAATGACATTGATGACATAGAGAGATGCAGATGATACCAAGTTGATGGAGGAGTCCAGAGAGGATGGGATTTACCGAGGTATTGATGTGATCGACAGTGGAAGGGATGGTCCGAGTCGGTTGTTATCAGTTGTAGATAGGAAAGATGAGAAAGATGGGAAGCAAGAAAACTTGCTACAGGGAACAATGGATGAAGTAAAGACAACTTGGAATGAAGGGAAAGAGGAGAAATGGGTTAAGAACAGATATGGTATACCTGTTCTGATTCCCTTAAGATGTTCTTGATTTCCTTATGAGAAAATCTTCTTTACCTGGGGTGTCTGATGCAGGAGCATCCTAGGATTCTTGGAAATCTTGTATCAACCAAAAATATGTTTGTTTTGAAAGGCAGATTGGTAGTTTTGATCTTAGTTAGTGAAGTATTTGCTCGGTCTTGGAGTATGGTTGCTCAGTTATAGTGTTTATCAAGGTTCTCGGTCTCCGAAGAACACTCAGTAACTGAAGGTGTCGTTACTCCTAGCGCTTGGTGATAACTACGTTGCTTGGTGATGCTTGGCATGGTCAATTCACTAGCACTCAGTTATTTCTCTAATGCTTGATAATTGGTCTTACCAACTTGGTTGTTTGGATGAATTGGCTTGGCCGACTGGTGCATTTAATTTGGGTTGTGATCCTTGAGTTATGGATTGACCGTTGGATGTGTGAGGACCTAGATCTGGCATGTTGCATTCCCCTATGAGGATATGGAGGCCGACATGGATAATTTGATTATTGTAAGGCTATTTGAGAGTCGACCATGTATTGCATTTAATATTTGTATACTTTGGAAGCTGACTGGGTTTTGGGATTTAATTATTTGTAAAGTTGACTTGTGGCTAGAAATTTGTATTTAAGAGGATGTTTGGGTAGTTGTTTGGTAGTAGGAGTATCAATGGGATCTCGATAGAAGAATAGCAGAGTTAGTAGCTTGTGAGATTAGGCAAAAGAATATTTCTTAGTGGCCTACGTGCACAAGTTTAGATCTTTCTTGGAGTGCCTACTAGTGTCATGTTGTGTTACAAACCTAGACTAGCTGAGAGGTGTATTGAATCCTGCATGATCTTGTAGAACTATTTATTGCTTTGTAATTGGCCATAATCGAGAAGGCCTTACAGCCTGGCACATTGCATGTAATCAGTTGTTGATGAATAAAGATACCTGTTCTCTCTCAGATCTGGTGTTATTTCTTTATAATTCCACTATGTTGTGGTTTGGCTGCAAGTTTGGACAGTCCTTAATTGGATCCTCTATCTTGAGTGCATCATATTATTAAATTCTTTTGAATGTCTTTCCTTATGCAATTGTGGGTTAGGAGGGAATCTTTTTGTCATCCTTTTAGGATTGTTACCAGAGGTAGGGTTAGGGTTAATGTGTTATGTTTGTTTGTCTTGCATATTTATATGGAATTCAATTTTGTTATAATCCAACTTTATGAAAGCTTTGATTTTTTTATGATAGAAATTGGTTAAGTGTGTTCCTGCGATACTTTGGAACTAGGTTTTTAGACTTTTATGATTCAAGATGATCTATGAGATGTTTTGAGGTTTATGAACTTAGGGTAGGTTATCTAGGTGTTAAAGGGGAAGTGGCTTGCTTTGGAAGCTCTGGAGCCCAGAAGTGGGTACTTGGGTATCCTCAGTAGGTTACTTAAATAAGTGATAATATAATAAATTAAATGGGGTTTTAAAATGAATTAATAAGATAATGGATTCCTTGCCCATACCTAGAGTGCTAGTATAGGCTAAGGATGGGAGTGGGAGAAGATGTTTGCCCATCTAGTAGTGATGGTGAGTTATGGAATTGATTGGTTATCTTTTCCTACCTGAGAGGATTTCAGGTTCTGCATATGTTCACACTTCTGAGTCAGAGTCTAGTGAGATCGTTCCAAGGGGTTGACATATGTGATGAAACTTCCCTAATTTCATGTTAGGTTTCCTATGTGTGTTGTTTGCCTCTAGGTTAGTATGTGTACCTTTGAGTTTTTTTGTTTTTTTTTATCGGTAAAAGGTCAAAGCCAAATAATTTTATTAATTCTCAAAATTTATACATTATTCTCCATCCAGTGCAGGCACTGGTAGGAAAGAATGGAGAAGAAAACCTCCTATCTTGCCTAGGACAAATGTCCAGTTTATTAAAGGTAGGGCCTTTCCCTAATTATAGAGCTAGTATGATAAGGGCATTCCCCTATTATCATGAGCTAAGAGAGAATGTGCCTCCCTATAATTACAAAGCTCAAATTATATTTCCCTAATATATGCTACTAAGCCCAATACATGAAGTGCTAAAAATCTTAATTAAAACAAGACATCAATCCATAATCGATTTCATGTGGAGATGTGCTGAGGTAGATGGATTCTTCATTTGCAATTTCTTTTATCCTGTACAGTCACTTTTCCTAAAACTCATGTGCTTGTAAGCATAAGTAGTGCATCCCTCAAATTTAAAGACTAACCAATCAAATAAGTTAAGGAAAATCTATTGCACTAACTAATTGTAAAAGATCCTTTGGAAAATTACCCTCCTGCCCTACACCCATCCATCAGTTGTTGTAATATGAAATGAATGAAATTTATTAAAAGTTATCATCCAATTAGCTATGACATGGCTATACTATATTAGAGATAACTCCTAAAAATGAAGTAATAACTCCTTAATTTGGTGAATATGTATCTTAATTTAAGCAATCTAAAAACATCTACTTTTATCTAATAAATATATCAGCAACCACATTATGCTCCTATATGGTCAGCAACTCAATGGGGTTACAAGATCGAAGCCCTAGAAATCTCTCTTCTTATAGGGAAAATAATACATAATGATGTGCTATGAATATCTTTATGTATATGCTTGTATGCATGTATATGAAGATATATAAATATCTAAATGTATGAACACACATACACACACACACACACACATATGTTTATATATATATATATATATATATATATTATATATATATATATATATATATAATATATATATATATATCTAAACATGTATATATAAATATATATGTGTATGTATATATATACATATACACATATATGTATGTATGTATATATACATATACAAACATATATATATGTATATATACATACATATATACATATATATGTATACATATATAC